>CM019718.1:42476942-43076942 GCA_009760885.1 Achatina immaculata
GATATAGCATATCAGAGAAAAATTTGGCGTACTGTCTTGCGAGCTATATGTGACGTTTAACGGCACGGGAAGGATATAAGATAAGAGAATTAAATGTAGCATATCAGAGAATCAAATGCAGAACTAAAGGTGAAGACTTCAAAAGTACATGACACTTTGAAAGAAACCACACTGTCGATAAGCAGTACAACATGACAATATTTTATTTTTATTTCATGCTTGATGTTAAAAAAGAGTCAAAGGTTAATTACTGGAGTAGATTTACAACACGCAGAGACGCACACAATCACCAACACACAATCCTCAAGTAACCACACATACAATCACACACAATCACACACTATCACAAACATAATCTCACAAACAAAATCACATACACAGTCAAACATACACACACGAACAACAAAGCTAACTTCTAACCAAAGCCCCAGTTGTCATGTCATTAAGAGAGAAACTTGACGTGTGTAAGTGATGACTGGTGAGGGCTGTAAATTACTCGAACAACGTTTGTGTGACCACATCATCTAGTTTAATCTAAGTTAATGATAACTTATTTTATCACTCATCTTACAGTCAGTGTACAACAATTATCATTAACCACTGCCCTTTTTCACGTGCCCACAATAGATATCTTAGAGTTTCCCTTCATTTTTTCTGGTTATCCCCTGCTCACCAAAGAACACTTACAGTTTCCTTTCATGTTTATCTGGTTGTCCCGTTCCCACAAAAGAACACTTAGAATTTCCCTTCATGACTGTCTGGTTATCCCGTGCCCACCAAAGAACACTTAGAATTTCCCTTCATATTTGTCTGGTTATCTCGTGCCCACAACAGAACCTACTTGAGATTTATGAACGCCAGGATATTTAAAGAGAATGAGAAAAAAATAATCACAGTAGCAGAATGTACGAGCCAAGGAAGAGATTAAGAAGAACAGAACGGAATCATCTTTTGTTTTTCTTGGTAGATAGCAACTTTCACAAATATGATTCTCACATATTCTCACATATTCTCACATATTCTCACTACTACTCTCTACCTGAGTTTATGAGGACAGCACTACACATAAAGTAGCATTTTTGTAACACCAATATATATAGGACAACAGCCAGTTGAACACTACACATAAAGTAGTATTTTTGCAACACCAATATATATAGGACAACAGCCAGTTAAACACTACACATAAAGTAGTATTTTTGCAACACCAATATATAGGACAACAGCCAGTTGAACACTACACATAAAGTAGTATTTTTGCAACACCAATATATATAGGTCAACAGCCAGTTGACCACTACACATAAAATAGTCTTGCTGTAACAGCAATATATATATAGAGGACAACAGCCTGTTGAACACTACACATAAAGTAGTCTTGCTGTAACAGCAATATATATAGACGATAACAGCCTGTTGAACACTACACATAAAGTAGTCTTGCTGTAACAGCAATATATATAGACGATAACAGCCTGTTGAACACTACACATAAAGTAGTCTTGCTGTAACAGCAATATATATAGACGATAACAGCCTGTTGAATACTACATATAAAGTAGTCTTGCTGTAACAGCAATATATATAGACGATAACAGCCTGTTGAACACTACACATAAAGTAGTCTTGCTGTAACAGCAATATGTATAGACGATAACAGCCTGTTGAACACTACACATAAAGTAGTCTTGCTGTAACAGCAATATGTATAGACGATAACAGCCTGTTGAACACTACACATAAAGTAGTGTTGCTGTAACAGCAATATGTATAGAGGACAACAGCCTGTTGAACACTACACATAAAGTAGTCTTGCTGTAACAGCAATATATATAGACGATAACAGCCTGTTGAACACTACATATAAAGTAGTATTTTTGCAACACCAATATATATAGGACAACAGCCAGTTGAACACTACACATAAAGTAGTATTTTTGCAACACCAATATATATAGGACAACAGCCAGTTGAACACTACACATAAAGTAGTATTTTTGCAACACCAATATATATAGGACAACAGCCAGTTGAACACTACACATAAAGTAGTATTTTTACAACACCAATATATATAGGACAACAGCCAGTTGAACACTACACATAAAGTAGTCTTGCTGTAACAGCAATATGTATAGAGGACAACAGCCTGTTGAACACTACACATAAAGTAGTCTTGCTGTAACAGCAATATATATAGAGGACAACAGCCTGTTGAACACTACACATAAAGTAGTCTTGCTGTAACAGCATTATATGTCCAAAAAAAGACAGATTTTCAGCTCCTGTTGTAAGAAGCCATGAGAGGCCTCACATACAACGACAGAGAAGATTGGCGGGCCAGGTCCAGTGTTTTCGGGGTTTGCAAACTGGATCAGACTTTGGACTTCAAATTTTGAATCGAAGTTAACGCTGAAACTTTTGTTGAGAAGAATTAAACTCGTACCATACCTCGCCATCTTGTCACAATCTACATCTGCCAAAATATGAAATACTTAAGCCAAATTTTGTGTGGGTCTTGTCCAACAGTTATAGCCTATACATTAGTGAAACAAAGGTTACATAGATTTAGCATATCAGAGAATCAGATATAGCATTTCAAAGAATCAGATATAGCATTTCAAAGAATCAGATATAGCATTTCAAAGAATTAGATGTAGCATATTAGATAAGTATATGTAGCATATCAGAGAATTAGATATAGCATATCAGAGAATTAGATATAGCATATCAGAGAATCAAATATATCATATCAGAGAATTAGATATAGCATATCAGAGAAAAATTTGGCGTACTGTCTTGCGAGCTATATGTGACGTTTAACGGCACGGGAAGGATATAAGATAAGAGAATTAAATGTAGCATATCAGAGAATCAAATGCAGAACTAAAGGTGAAGACTTCAAAAGTACATGACACTTTGAAAGAAACCACACTGTCGATAAGCAGTACAACATGACAATATTTTATTTTTATTTCATGCTTGATGTTAAAAAAGAGTCAAAGGTTAATTACTGGAGTAGATTTACAACACGCAGAGACGCACACAATCACCAACACACAATCCTCAAGTAACCACACATACAATCACACACAATCACACACTATCACAAACATAATCTCACAAACAAAATCACATACACAGTCAAACATACACACACGAACAACAAAGCTAACTTCTAACCAAAGCCCCAGTTGTCATGTCATTAAGAGAGAAACTTGACGTGTGTAAGTGATGACTGGTGAGGGCTGTAAATTACTCGAACAACGTTTGTGTGACCACATCATCTAGTTTAATCTAAGTTAATGATAACTTATTTTATCACTCATCTTACAGTCAGTGTACAACAATTATCATTAACCACTGCCCTTTTTCACGTGCCCACAATAGATATCTTAGAGTTTCCCTTCATGTTTATCTGGTTGTCCCGTTCCCACAAAAGAACACTTACAGTTTCCCTTCATGTTTATCTGGTTGTCCCGTTCCCACAAAAGAACACTTACAGTTTCCCTTCATGTTTATCTGGTTGTCCTGTTCCCACAAAAGAACACTTACAGTTTTCCTTCATGTTTATCTGGTTGTCCCGTTCCCACAAAAGAACACTTACAGTTTCCCTTCATGTTTATCTGGTTGTCCCGTTCCCACAAAAGAACACTTACAGTTTCCCTTCATGTTTATCTGGTTGTCCCGTTCCCACAAAAGAACACTTAGAATTTCCCTTCATGACTGTCTGGTTATCCCGTGCCCACAAAAGAACACTTACAGTTTCCCTTCATGTTTATCTGGTTGTCCCGTTCCCACAACAGAACACTTAGAATTTCCCTTCATATTTATCTGGTTATCCCGTGCCCACAACAGAACTCTTAGAATTTCCCTTCATATTTATCTGGTTATCCCGTGCCCACAACAGAAAACTTAGAATTTCCCTTCATATTTATCTTGTTATCCCGTGCCCACAACAGAACACTTAGAATTTCCCTTCATATTTATCTGGTTATCCCGTGCCCACAACAGAACACTTAGAATTTCCCTTCATATTTATCTGGTTATCCCGTGCCCACAACAGAACACTTAGAATTTCCCTTCATATTTGTCTGGTTATCCCGTGCCCACAACAGAACACTTAGAATTTCCCTTCATATTTATCTGGTTATCCCGTGCCCACAACAGAACACTTAGAATTTCCCTTCATATTTATCTGGTTATCCCGTGCCCACAACAGAACACTTAGAATTTCCCTTCATATTTGTCTGATTATTGCTGAGATAGTAATGGAGATAAAAAGCAAAGATCATTTCTTGCATAAACCGATGGCAGTGACTGTAGCTAGTAGAAGACAGGGAGACTGTAGCTAGTAGAAGACAGGGAGACTGTAGCTAGTAGAAGACAGGGTGACTGTAGCTATTAGAAGACAGGGTGACTGTAGCTAGTAGAAGACAGGGTGACTGTAGCTAGTAGAAGACAGGGAGACTGTAGCTAGTAGAAGACAGGGAGACTGTAGCTAGTAGAAGACAGGGAGACTGTAGCTAGTAGAAGACAGGGAGACTGTAGCTAGTAGAAGACAGGGTGACTGTAGCTAGTAGAAGACAGGGAGACTGTAGCTATTAGAAGACAGGGTGACTGTAGCTAGTAGAAGACAGGAGACTGTAGCTAGTAGAAGACAGGAGACTGTAGCTATTAGAAGACAGGGTGACTGTAGCTAGTAGAAGACAGGGAGACTGTAGCTAGTAGAAGACAGGGTGACTGTAGCTAGTAGAAGACAGGGAGAGACAAGACCTTGTACCCTGTGCCAGAATTTTTGGTCGGACTAGAAAGCAAACAAAGAAACATAATCAATCAATCAATCAATCAAGTGCCGTGCCGCGTGGCGTAGGCGATCATTTCTCTCCACAATTCCCTGTCTTTAGACTTGATTATGAGATCCTCCGGTGACTTTCTTCCTAGCCACACTGACAGCCCATCCAGTAACTTCTCTCTCTGTCTTCCTCTGTCTCTTCTTCCCTCAATTCTTCCAGTTGCCACAGTGTGTTCCAGTTTTCCTCTTCTCAGAAAATGTCATACAAATCTCGCTTGTCTGCCTCTGATCTTTGCTGTAATTTGCCTTTTAACTTCAGGCTCTCTAAAGACTTCTTCGTTGATTTTCTTGGCTGTCCATGATACCTTCAACATCCTTCTTATGAACCACATTTCCATGGCCTCCATATCTCACTGTACTCTCCTATTCATGAACCATGCTTCACATCCATAAAACAGAATTGGCTCGATGTAACATTTAAGTACTCGAAATCTTGTTTCCATTGATATGGATCTGTTGCACAAGATGTTTCTCATTTTCTGGAATGATGACTTGGCCTTCTTCTTTTGCGTTCGAGGTTCTTGATCACTCCAGATCCTGATCCCTGTCGACATGGCAAACCTCGCAGTCCTTTCCAGATCTTGATAGAAGCCCCAAAGCTTTTGCCCCAAGCTTGTGTCCTCTGGCCATATCTCTCGCCTCAGGTCCGCGTGGTTTGGACACCCTTGTAGGATATGTTCTGGAGTTTGGACTCCACTGCCACATGGACACTCGTCTGTGTGAGACATTTTGAGTCGATGCAGGTGGCTTAGTAGTCTGCAGTGGCCTGTCCTCAGGCGAAAGAGGATGGTTTGCTGATGTCTTTGTAGTTGGTGTACTGGATGCTGACGGCCTGAGTACATTTGCTTTTTATTTCGTTGTGACATTTCCCATCAGCAATCAAACATAATGATTCTAGAAAGCAAACAAACATAATGATTCTAGAAAGCAAACAAAAAAAACATATGGATTCTAATACGTGATCCTGGACATTTATAACAGAATTAAGTGTAAAATGTAATATACGGGCCTTTTTGACGAGACCCTATATCGCATATGATATTATTCACTCACCACAGCTAGAAACTATCAGATAAAGCTATTGAGATACAACAGCCACATACTGTATCAAATATAATAACTTGTAGTTGCGATAATCAGAGCCTTTATCAAATATCATATCTTAGATATATAAGAGCCACAAATATCATATCTTGGAGATACAAAAGCCAGAAAGTGTATCAAATATCATAACCTGGAGCTATGAGAGCAAAAGTGTATTAACTATCATATCTTGGAGCTATGAGGACCAGAGAGTGTATCATATATCATATCTTGGAGCTATGAGGACCAGAGAGTGTATCATATATCATATCTTGGAGCTATGAGAAGCAGATAATATCAAATGAGGTACAAGGGGGCCACGACCGGTACAAACTTCTGAAATTACTGAGAAAAATTAAAATCATGCTTTTCACATTTAAAAGAAATATATAAAAATGAGTTACAGTTAATGAGATATGATAGAGAGAAGAGCTAGTGACAGAGGTTTTACTTGTCCATCTGTTGGTCTCTATGTAACTTTGCTGTCGTTTTACATCTTATCTTTACAGCAACATAATCAATGCAACGGAATTTCCGTAACAAATTGTCGTTTCTTCAATCTCAGCGAAACTTTCTGCTAGCATTCGGCTCAAAAGTAAGGAAAATAATGCAACAAGTGAGGCAGTGAAGTCTTATGAAATAGTAATGTCTTATGAAGTATTAAAGTCTCATGAAGTACTAAAGTCTTATGAAGTAGTAAAGTCTCATGAAGTAGTAATGTCTCATGAAGTAGTAAAGTCTCAGACTGCACCCAAGAGTAAAATTCAGCATAAAGAGAGTAGTTGGGAAATTATGTGAATAGAACGACACCTACCTTCATTCTCCGCCCATGAGTTTGTTGTTTTTTTTTTTACAAATGTCTGATCGTATTTGTAGTTAACTTGTCCTTTCTATAGTTTCCACCACACAAAATATCTGGCAAAGAATGCACAAACAATTTTTTTGTTTCACAAAATTTAAACTCTATGTTATTTTTACCAACAACAAAAAAATTGCCTTTTTTCGGTAAACATAAAACTAGAAATGTTAACCTTTGCCTCTAGAGGAAAGTTTTCCAATTTTATTTCAGAAAAAAAAATGAGATCGCCTTATTTCAAGGTCAGCGGACAGCAATATTGTCAGATATTAGCACAAATAATATGATCTGTATTCAGCTTTGAGATAACAACTTAGTGGAACACAATGCAAATGTTTTCTATAATATTCCAACAGAAACGGATAATTTGTTAGTGACAAACTGGGGTCAAGTGTCATTTCCCTGTGCTTGACGACTCCAAGGAATGGTGTTTCCCTTGTTATGAAATTAGTTTATGGCATAAAGAAGTTAGAGGCTGGGTTATCTGACAGGAGAGAGCAGCGCATGGGCGAGTTGCCCTCTCAGCCCGCTCGTCTTTCTCCTCGCTCTCGCATCCAAGCTGTCCCGTCAGTCAACGTCTCTTTCCAGGCGGAGAATATCTATCTATCTATCTATCTATCTATCTATCTATCTATCTATCTATCTATCTATCTATCCATCCATCCATCTATCTATCTATCTATCTATCTATCTAATCTATCTATCTATCTATCTATCTATCCATCCATCCATCCATCCATCTATCTATCTATCTATCTATCTATATCTATCTATCATCTATCTATCTATCTATCTGTTTGTCTGTCTGTCTCTGTCCGTCCGTCTGTCTATCTATCTATCTATCTATCTATCTATCTATCTATCTATCTATCTATCTATCTATCTGTTTGTCTGTCTGTCTCTGTCCGTCCGTCTGTCTATCTATCTATCTATCTATCTATCTATCTATCTATCTATCTATCTATCTATCTATCTGTCTGTCTGTCTGTCTGTCTCTGTCCGTCCGTCCGTATATCTATCTATCTATCTATCTATCTATCTATCTATCTATCTATCTATCTATCTATCTATCTATCTATCTATCTATCTATCTATCTATCTTAAGTTATGTTAAACTGCTCTTACAGACACCGAATACAATTAACTGTTTTCTGAATAGTCCCGAAAATTTTGTTTAGTAGATAGCCATTTATAATGTATGTAGTTACTTCTGTACTGAGTGAATGTTTAAGAGCGAAACGTAAATGTTATATTTTATTTTATGTCTCTCAGCTTCAATGTTAGTTATGCTTGTTATATGAACAGCATATTTGTAGAATGTCTGGAATAGAGTGAAAGATGTATGATAAAGGGCAGAATGTCAGACAGGCCTGCGTGCCCAATTCTTAACCCTTTTGAAATAAAGATCAATCACACAATCAATCAATCTGTCTGTCTGTCTATCTGTCTGTTTCTCTGTCTGTCTGTCTATGCATCAGTTTTTCTGTCAGTATTTAACCACGTCATGTCACAGACGTTACACTAAATCACAAGACAAGATAGATCACATTTCAGGTGACGCAGCTGGCAGTGTGCACCATCCTATGACGCATGTCTTTAGCTTTATGAAGCGTGTGGGGTACGTTTGTGTACCCTTATCCCTTGTGTCAGTCTTAAAACTTTATGACATGTGTCACTTAGAATTTTATGATATGTGTCACTTATAACTTTATGATATACGTCATTCATAAGTTCAGGAAAGCGTTTATTCTGTCAGTTTATTCTGTCAGTTTATTCTGTCAGTTTATTATCATTTTTGCAATGACTCAAAGTTAACTTCATGTACAAGTTTTCCAGAGGAGGTTAGATGGCACATGATGATGGTTATCCAGGAAAGTTCATCCTGACACGAGAATATGACAGAGGCAAAAATATGACAGAGACAAAAATATGACTGATTTGTCTTCATCTGAACCAGTTACACTCACCACCAACCAAGTCCACACGCTGACATATATTCCACTGACATTTACTTTCAATGAAATCTTACATTCTACTTACACATTCACTTCACTGCTGTCAATGTATTACATTTTTCTCGTATAACTTTCTCTCCTAGGTCACAATGTCCTGGTTGCCCTGCCAGAGAGAGCGGGGTGTTAAGTGGGCCCTTGCTTATTTTGTTCCATTAAAGTTTAGAGAAAATGTTCCAGATTCTTCTAAAGATAGATTATTCGGCTAAACCGCTGCAGAAGAGCTGAAGTAGACGTGTAGATGGAACCACTGTTAACATTAGATATGGCTACAGTGCCACAATGGTCATGTTTTAGCACATGTTAGGAAGTTAGGAACGAAGTTGATACAAACTATTCATCACAAGTCTCATTCTCTAAGAGAATGTTTATTCTGCTGCAGAGCGTGGAGTAGAAAGCCTGTTGTTGTGGTCAAACAGCTGTTTCTGTGAGTCACTTGTTTGAGCGAGCGGGGGGGGGGGGAGGTCAATGGCGGAGCTCAGCCACGTGGTCTGACTGGCGGGATGCTTGAAAAGTTTAGTTTTGTTCTAGATGTTAAAGGATGTGTTGGTTTCTTCTAGATTTGAAGTGACAGGATGTGTTGGTTTGTTCTGGAAGGTCTGCTAGCGATTCATTATTTCATAATGTAAGTTTTTGTGTTTGTTTGTGTTCAATTTGTCCTTTTTTTAAGGCAAAATATTGTCGTTGTTGATATGTCTTTTCAGGACAAAGATTGTCTGAACTTTGTCATGTAATACTTGTGAGTTTATTGTCCCCCTTTTTTAACAACATTTGAGATTCTAGACTGATGTTAGCTTGTACATGAAGTCAGAATGGCTTTCAAATGTTGTCCGAGTGTCTCTGTCTCACGGCGATGGTAATCGCCCGGACAGTTTCAGTGTATTTTCATTGTTGATTGTTTCCATCAGTTCACACGAAGATCATTTTCACTGTTGATTGTTTCAATCAGTTCACACGAAGATCATTTTCATTGTTGATTGTTTCCATCAGTTCACACGAAGATCATTTTCATTGTTGATTGTTTCCATCAGTTCACATCCATGCTCATTTACAGCGCTCTTCACAAACTGGGATTATCATTAAACTTTGTCATCTTTTGTAAGTGCTGGAATCCTGTGCTCTTGGTTTCTACGTTGAGTGTGCCAATTGTTGGCTAGTTTGAGCTGCACTTATGTAAACTGGTCAGGTTCGTGTACAGATTTGTACAGTGGTTGTTTGTCCTGGTTTTCATTTGTTACATGCTGTTTATCAATGCTGTTGTGTCACTTGTGTAGCTGTCAAGTAAATCTGCTCAGTAAATAGTGACGTTATGTAACACAGCGAATGAAAAATACAGACTCGTTACTTCAAGTCTACAGTCAGTTGCAATACACACATACTGACACAGTACAGTGTGTGGGCAAGACTTGTACAATTATGGTCTTATATCTGTAATATAATCAGGTTCCGGTCTCGTCGTCGTCGATATATTGATGAACTGATATTTCTTAAAGGAAAAAATAAACTAATTCATTTCTTATTTCACTAAAAAACAACAATTATTGTTTCCATACTAAATCTCAGTACCAGGACTAAATGTAGCTGATAATATCTCTCCAACATCAACAAACAACTTCCCAGTACCAGAACTAAACTTAGCTGATAATAACTTTCCAACACCAACAAACAACTTCCCAGTACCAGAACTAAACTTAGCTGATAATAACTCTCCAACACCAACAAACAACTTCCCAGTACCAGAACTAAACTTAGCTGATAATAACTCTCCAACATCAACAAACAACTTCCCAGTACCAGAACTAAACTTAGCTGATAATAACTCTCCAACACCAACAAACAACTTCCCAGCACCAGAACTAAACTTAGCTGATAATATCTCTCCAACATCAACAAACAACTTCCCAGCACCAGAACTAAACTTAGCTGATAATAACTTTCCAACATCAACAAACAGCTTCCCAGTATCAGGAGTAAACAGCTGATAATATCTCTCCAACATCAACAAACAGCTTCCCAGTACCAGGAGTAAACTTTGCTGATAATATCTCTCCAGCATCAACAAACAGCTTCCCAGTACCAGGAGTAAACTTTGCTGATAATATCTCTCCAACATCAACAAACAACTTCCCAGTACCAGAACTAAACTTTGCTGATAATAACTCTCCAACATCAACAAACAGCTTCCCAGTATCAGGAGTAAACAGCTGATAATATCTCTCCAACATCAACAAACAGCTTCCCAGTACCAGGAGTAAACAGCTGATAATATCTCTCCAACATCAACAAACAGCTTCCCAGTATCAGGAGTAAACAGCTGATAATATCTCTCCAACATCAACAAACAGCTTCCCAGTACCAGGAGTAAACAGCTGATAATATCTCTCCAACATCAACAAACAGCTTCCCAGTATCAGGAGTAAACAGCTGATAATATCTCTCCAACATCAACAAACAGCTTCCCAGTACCAGGAGTAAACAGCTGATAATATCTCTCTAACATCAACAAACAGCTTCCCAGTATCAGGAGTAAACAGCTGATAATATCTCTCCAACATCAACAAACAGCTTCCCAGTATCAGGAGTAAACAGCTGATAATATCTCTCCAACATCAACAAACAGCTTCCCAGTATTGTTCGCTTCTACCACAAGACCGCCTTGTGATTCTACTGAATTTACGCCTGCAGTCCTCGATACGTCCTATGGTCCCCCGTGTGATCCCCGAAAGAACCACACGAGATCTTTGAGAGGACCACAAGAGGTTCAGAGTATCGCAGGACTTGGGGCTGTATTCTCGGTGGGTCACAGAAGCGGGATTGCGTGACACTGGTTTTCGTTGCATCAGTTTAGTCTAGAGTTGGACTTTCTCACCGGAAATCCTCGACATGTTTTGATATACCCATGTATCACCGCCGGGTGAGAGGTGGTTGCCCATCCAGTCCAGCGTTTGACTTTCTCACTGGAAAACCTAAACGTGATTAGGATAGGCATACATCCCTGCCGGGTGAGAGGTGGTTGCCTATCTAGACTGCACTAGTCCAGTGTCTCCGACTTCAGCGTTTTGTGGTCGTGGCCGCTATCCTTCCTAGTTGTGATCAGGATGGAGCTTTTGTCTAGGAGGACGAATCTTCGCCACTAGTGACTTCCACCCCTGGTTTGAGCCGGTTTAGGCATATTATCCCAGTATGGCGTATTCAGGACGTGACCGACCTCTAGAGCAAAGGTACCGTGACATGAGTAGCCAACAAGTTTCACGCCTGGTGTAAGCCGGTTTAGGCATATTTCACCAGTATGGGTGTATATCGGGCGTGACCAGCCTTTAGAGCAGAGGTGCTGTGGTATGAGTAGTTATCGCCGCGATACTACTGGACATACCGATTAAGCTTCACTTTATCCTTTTCTTCACCTTTTCACATCGGCGCCACACAGCAACCTTGATCGCTTTTCTGCATTTTCTTCCTTGGCCGGGAGGAGCTTCACTCCACGCGCGGCATCCGAAGAGTCTCTTAACCTCTGGGATATGAGTGCACTTAGGACGTGGTCGACCTCCAGACCAGAGGTGCCGTGATTTAACTACTGTTTACTTCGATTATTCCTTTCTTTCACCTTTTCCACAGTGGTGTCTCTCGGCAACACCATTTGCACCTTTCTTCACTGGCCGGGAGGAGCCCCGCTTCACGTGCGGCAGCTGAAGAATCTCGCCAACAGCGGTAGATGAGCTACCAAACATGACTCTCATCTACCCGAAGCGTCTGGTTTTCAGGCACCAGATATTCGCCTTCGCCCCTCCTCCTGTCAGTTTAAACAGTTCTGCCACGAGAAGGCCAGGAGCTGGACTTGACTGGCAGAGGCTATTTGAGACGCACGCCATTGGAGTGGAGATCGTATCGTTCACCTTACCTCGGCAATAACAGTCCTTAGAATCAGAAACAGCATCCAAAAAAAAAACCCCAATACCAGGAGTACACTTTGCTGATAATATCTCTCCAACATCAACAAACAGCTTCCCAGTACCAGGAGTAAACTTTGTTGATAATATCTCTACAACATCAACAAACAACTTCCCAGTACCAGGAGTAAACTTTGTTGATAATATCTCTACAACATCAACAAACAGCTTCCCAGTACCAGGAGTACACAGCTGATAATATCTCTCCAACATCAACAAACAGCTTCCCAGTATTGTTCGCTTCTACCACAAGACCGCCTTGTGATTCTACTGAATTTACGCCTGCGGTCCTCGATACGTCCTATGGTCCCCCGTGTGATCCCCGAAAGAACCACACGAGATCTTTGAGAGGACCACAAGAGGTTCAGAGTATCGCAGGACTTGGGGCTGTATTCTCGGTGGGTCACAGAAGCGGGATTGCGTGACACTGGTTTTCGTTGCATCAGTTTAGTCTAGAGTTGGACTTTCTCACCGGAAATCCTCGACATGTTTTGATATACCCATGTATCACCGCCGGGTGAGAGGTGGTTGCCCATCCAGTCCAGCGTTTGACTTTCTCACTGGAAAACCTAAACGTGATTAGGATAGGCATACATCCCTGCCGGGTGAGAGGTGGTTGCCTATCTAGACTGCACTAGTCCAGTGTCTCCGACTTCAGCGTTTTGTGGTCGTGGCCGCTATCCTTCCTAGTTGTGATCAGGATGGAGCTTTTGTCTAGGAGGACGAATCTTCGCCACTAGTGACTTCCACCCCTGGTTTGAGCCGGTTTAGGCATATTATCCCAGTATGGGCGTATTCAGGACGTGACCGACCTCTAGAGCAAAGGTACCGTGACATGAGTAGCCAACAAGTTTCACGCCTGGTGTAAGCCGGTTTAGGCATATTTCACCAGTATGGGTGTATATCGGGCGTGACCAGCCTTTAGAGCAGAGGTGCTGTGGTATGAGTAGTTATCGCCGCGATACTACTGGACATACCGATTAAGCTTCACTTTATCCTTTTCTTCACCTTTTCACATCGGCGCCACACAGCAACCTTGATCGCTTTTCTGCATTTTCTTCCTTGGCCGGGAGGAGCTTCACTCCACGCGCGGCATCCGAAGAGTCTCTTAACCTCTGGGATATGAGTGCACTTAGGACGTGGTCGACCTCCAGACCAGAGGTGCCGTGATTTAACTACTGTTTACTTCGATTATTCCTTTCTTTCACCTTTTCCACAGTGGTGTCTCTCGGCAACACCATTTGCACCTTTCTTCACTGGCCGGGAGGAGCCCCGCTTCACGTGCGGCAGCTGAAGAATCTCGCCAACAGCGGTAGATGAGCTACCAAACATGACTCTCATCTACCCGAAGCGTCTGGTTTTCAGGCACCAGATATTCGCCTTCGCCCCTCCTCCTGTCAGTTTAAACAGTTCTGCCACGAGAAGGCCAGGAGCTGGACTTGACTGGCAGAGGCTATTTGAGACGCACGCCATTGGAGTGGAGATCGTATCGTTCACCTTACCTCGGCAATAACAGTCCTTAGAATCAGAAACAGCATCCAAAAAAAAAAACCCCAATACCAGGAGTACACTTTGCTGATAATATCTCTCCAACATCAACAAACAGCTTCCCAGTACCAGGAGTAAACTTTGTTGATAATATCTCTACAACATCAACAAACAACTTCCCAGTACCAGGAGTAAACTTTGTTGATAATATCTCTACAACATCAACAAACAGCTTCCCAGTACCAGGAGTACACTTACCTGATAACATCTCTCTAATATCAACAAACAACTTCCTACACACAGAGATCCTAAAGCACTGACAGTGATCAGCCTACCAAATAGAAGAGCACTCTCAGCGTCTGTCTTCAGCCATTCTCTTCCCATCTTTCTCACGATACAGGCCTGCTTCATGTTTACTAAACAAGTGTGATTTTCTTCTATTCCTTCAAACTGGGGACAAGTGCAGGTCTTCCATTTTCCCGGTCGTTATCCCTCTAAACTGGGGACAAGTGCAGGTCTTCCATTTTCCCGGTCGGATTTACCCGCGCTCTAAAAAAAAAACTACCGCCAAATACTTGTGTCTTCTTCGTCTTCTTCGTTCGCACTGTCTGTCTATATCTGCAGTCCTGTCTCTTGGATAAATTTCACTGTTTTTTTGTAACTCATGTATGGAACCATAGAGCTTATCTTCTTTAGTGGTTTCACTGGGCCAGTAATTATTAAATACTTGTGTAAGTTGATACATTTTATCGTCTACTTTTTATCATCCACTTTACTCTCTGATGTTATATTTTTGTTATGATGATTGTTATTCATTACTTGATCACAAACTTTGTCTAGAAAATACGCTATTAACGGTTTAAGCGAAACTTTGGTACCAGGTCTTTCATCCTCTCACGTGACATATTTGGGTGGTGGCTATGTAGTCCCTCTCTTCCACGGGCTCAGCCAATCGAATTCTTGAGATTGATCAGCTGATGGTGACGTCATCATGACATATATCCGTACAGATGAGCCTCAAAGAGCGGCCTGGGTACGGGATTTAAGATTTCTACATCTGAAATTTGTTTGACATGTAAGCCTGGATGACTGTCACATGTCCGTCTGTGGCGCGGAAACTGGGGTGGGGGAGGGGTGGGGGTGAGGGGCGGGGTAGGTGTTAGATTTTGGCAAAGCGACAGAGCAGATGAGGCGGTTCTGTTCTTTATCTATCCAGTTTCTCTTCTCTCTACCCGGTCATCTGTTGAGTTGTTTATCTATCCAGTTTCTCTTCTCTCTACCCGGTCATCTGTTGAGTTGTTTATCTATCCAGTTTCTCTTCTCTCTAACCGGTCATCTGTTGAGTTGTTTATCTATCCAGTTTCTCTTCTCTCTAGCCGATCATCTGTTGAGTTGTTTATCCATCCAGTTTCTCTTCTCTCTAGCCGGTCATCTGTTGAGTTGTTTATCTAACCAGTTTCTCTTCTCTCTAGCCGATCATCTGTTGAGTTGTTCATCTATCCAGTTTCTCTTCTCTCCAGCCGGTCATATGTTGAGTTGTTTATCTATCCAGTTTCTCTTCTCTCTAGCCGGTCATTTGTTGAGTTGTTTATCTATCCAGTTTCTCTTCTCTCTAGCCGGTCATCTGTTGAGTTGTTTATCTATCCAGTTTCTCTTCTGTCCAGCTGGTCATCTGTTGAGTTGTTTATCTATCCAGTTTCTCTTCTTGTAGGATTAAACCTCGAAAAAATCGTAGACAAAGCACTTTTAGTGAGACGTGAGAGAAAGAAAAATCACATGAGAATTACCTGGGATTCGAACACGGACTCCGGTAGGACGAGCAGCCGTCTAGCCACGAGAGAACAGCGTACTATCGACTTAGCCAACTAGCACCCCAAAAAAGGTGTTTTGTTGACATAGTCTTTTAGTAACTGCTCAGCAGACATGAGAGATCGTGACACCTGGAAAGAAACGAGGTCGTGACACACAGAAATTCCGTAGCTTAGATTCATTCTCTCTAGCAGGTACCAACTAGACAAACATACACACGGTCTCCTGCCATGTCTGGTGCAAACTTGAACAACAATAACAAACGAACGAATACTTATTACATGAAGTTTGTTTCAGGTATAGTTTTAAGGAACAATTTTTTTATAAATAGGAAACTACGAGGTTTTGGTACGGTAAAGTAAGAGAATAAATATTGTAGGATTAAACCTCGAAAAAATCGTAGACAAAGCACTTTTAGTGAGACGTGAGAGATTGATTGATTGATTGATTGATCTTTATTTCAAAAGGGTTAAGAATTGGGCACGCAGGCCTGTCTAACATTCTGCCCTTTATCATACATCTTTCACTCTATTCCAGACATTCTACAAATATGCTGTTCATATAACAAACATAACTAACATTGAAGCTGAGAGACATAAAATAAAATATAACATTTATGTTTCGCTCTTAAACACTCACTCAGTACAGAAGTAACTACATACATTATAAATGACTATCTACTAAACAAAATTTTCGGGACTATTCAGAAAACAATTAATTGTATTCGGTGTCTGTAAGAGCAGCTTAAGATAACTTTTAAGTTTTATAATTCATGGAGGCATGTAGTCGACACATGAGAATTACCTGGGATTCGAACACGGACTCCGGTAGGACGAGCAGCCGCCTAGCCACGAGAGAACAGCGTACTATCGACTTAGCCAACTAGCACCCCAAAAAAGGTGTTCCTTAAAACTATACCTGAAACAAACTTCATGTAATAAGTATTCGTTTGTTTGTTATTGTTGTTCAAGTTTGCACCAGACATGGCAGGAGACCGTGTGTATGTTTGTCTAGTTGGTACCTGCTAGAGAGAATGAATCTAAGCTACGGAATTTCTGTGTGTCACGACCTCGTTTCTTTCCAGGTGTCACGATCTCTCATGTCTGCTGAGCAGTTACTAAAAGACTATGTCAACAAAACACCTTTTTTGGGGTGCTAGTTGGCTAAGTCGATAGTACGCTGTTCTCTCGTGGCTAGACTGCTGCTCGTCCTACCGGAGTCCGTGTTCGAATCCCAGGTAATTCTCATGTGATTTTTCTTTCTCTCACGTCTCGCTAAAAGTGCTCTGTCTACAATTTTTTCGAGGTTTAATCCTACAATATTTGTTCTCTTACTTTACCGTACCAAAACCTCGTAGTTTCCTATTTATAAAAAAACAGTTTCTCTTCTGTCCAGCTGGTCATCTGTTGATTTGTTTATCTATACAGTTTCTCTTCTGTCCAGCTGGTCATCTGTTGAGTTGTTTATCTATACAGTTTCTCTTCTGTCCAGCTGGTCATCTGTTGAGTTGTTTATCTATACAGTTTCTCTTCTGTCCAGCTGGTCATCTGTTGATTTGTTTATCTATACAGTTTCTCTTCTGTCCAGCTGGTCATCTGTTGATTTGTTTATCTATACAGTTTCTCTTCTGTCCAGCTGGTCATCTGTTGAGTTGTTTATCTGCTTAGTCGTTCTACTGTTAAGCCGTCCCGCTGATGACATCCTTAATCTTAAATACAAGAATAAAATTCTGAAGAAACGACAGATGAAAGTTCTGTAGACATGTCATGATGCCATGTGAAATTTCAAAACATGATAATCACTGGAAAATTGAACGGAGAATGAGAAAGACGCAAAGGTGAGAACAATGTTTGATGAAACTGACCACGTGTTACTTGACAAGCAAATCTAAACAATCTGATCAGAAACAGGAAGAGCATGAAACAAAAATGGGAATCTTGATCGTCTAATCCTTCAGTTCTGTCAAATAACGCTCATAATGAATTATATCAAAATGTTAAGAAAATGAGCATAGAAGAAGAAGATAGCAGCAGAGACAAGCAGTTCAGAACAGACAAGCAAGACTTTTTAATTTATTAATGAAACAGGTCAAGATGTAGTGGAAAATTCCACGTTGATGATTGTATTATCAAGCGATTGCCTGTATTATTCAGCGGATGACAATATTATCCAGTGGATTACTGTAATATCTAGCGGATGATTGTATTATCAAGCGGATGACAATATTATATAGAAATTGACAATATTATCTAGCGGATTACTGTATTATCTAGCGGATGACAATATAATTTACGGATGGCAATATTATCTATCGGATGGCAATATCATCTAGGGGACGACAATATTATCTAGCGGATGACAATATTAACTAGCGGATAGCATTATTATCTAGCGGATTGCTGTATTATCTAACGGATGACAATATTATCTAGCGGATTACTGTATTATCTAGCGGATGGCAATATTATCTAGTGGATGATTGTACCCTTGCGGAAGCCCCATGTGCCCTGGGCACTTAAGGTTCAGAGAGAGAGAGATTATTATCAAGCGGATGACAATATTATATAGCGGATGACAATATTATCTAGCAGATTACTGTATTATAAAGCGGATGACAATATTATTCAGCGGATGACTATATTATCTAGTGGATGACAATTTTATCTAGCAGTTGCCTGTAGTATCTAGCGGTTGATAATTTTGTCTAGCGGTTGACAATATTATATGACGGTTGACAGTTTTATCTAACGATTGACAATATTATCTCGCGGTTAACAATTTTATCTGGTGATTGCCAGTATTATCTAGCGGATGATAATATTATCTAGCGGATGACTGATCTAATAAAACTATCAGTGAAGAAACTAACAGCCCCAAAACTGGTTTGAAATAAGAAAAAAGGAAGTGTTTTTTTTTACAAAAAAGGAAGAAAGGAAAACTAGCAGAGAAGTAAAGGAATAACATTTGACAAAAAATAAATAAATAAATAAAAATAAGAGGAGAGCTTGTCGAGTCGAAGCTGAGATAAAAATAAAGGGAAGAGGCAATGCAGACAAAGAAGAGATAAACAAGCTTTTCGTGATAAATTGTTGAATAAAATTCTTTTTTTTTCACTGCAACTTGGCAACGCTCTTTACCTGAAAATTTTGTCTCCCAAATGCATGAAAGGCTGGCCACTGTTATTCATCCTGGTTTGAATAACGAGAAAATAACAGTAGAGAGTAATCTCCCGTTCTGTGCTGAATGGCTGCCGTCACAGACTCTTCTCAAACAACTACAAGAGACTTTCAAGAACTTGGGCAAAGCGTCTTCAACTGGCAGGCTTTTTTCTTCACATTTTCTTCGGAATTCTTCTCATTTTAAAATGGACAGGACAGGAACTGAAGAACTTAGACAGAAATGGAACACAAAGTCAGAGAAGACACAGAGATCAAGTGAGAAAATGATAACTTCTATCTATCTATCTATCTATCTATCTATCTATCTATCTATCTATCTATCTATCTATCTATCTATCTATCTATCCATCCATCCATCCATCCATCCATCCATCCATCCATCCATCCATCCATCCATCCATCCATCCATCCATCCATCCATCTATCTCGCTTTCAGCTACAACATGTGAAGAAACCTTGCACAAATATCCAACATTCCTATATACACAAGGAACCATTTCACAAGGTTATCAAGTGTGCCTCGCCCTGCTGGTTACAATACTTCATCTTCAGAAACGCTTTCCCTAAGAGTTTTATCAAATTCTAATTTTGTTTTGTTCCGTTGTATTTTTTTCTAATATATGAAACCAATTATAATTTACTGACTACATTCTGGCAGAGTTGATCTGCTGTTCTTTCTTCTGCTTTGCTTGCGCTACACCTGCGCGCCAGACACTAGAATGTGTGGAAGGACACGGGTTATGAGAAGAATATTATTTTGTAGGAACAGCAGGAAGTGTTAACACGCGCGCACTGATGTCAGGACACGCAGATTTTGTTCATACAAACAGCCGCTTGATGTCATGTTGTCATCACGTGATCTACCCTGCTCTGACACAAGAAGGGAAATGCTGCTGCCGTCCACAATGATCTAGTCAGACAGAACAACAGAAAAATCACTAGTGTTCACACTGATCTATGTTTGTGGAATAGAACAACATAAAGATCGTTAATGTCCACACTGATCTATGTTCGTGAGATAGAACAAAAGACGAACTAGAAATCAGACATAACAAAGATCCGGTGTAGGACGGACATGATTGATCTGAGAAAAAAAAATGAAGAAAATGGCCGGCATTGCTTGCCACGTCTCACGCGAGTAAAACAGCAAATTCCAATGATATTCTTTTCACAGGTATGAGAAGACAATTTAGAGAGTCTATGAGAAGACAAGTTATAGTGTGTGAGAAGACAATTTAGAGAGTCTATGAGAAGACAAGTTATAGTGTGTGAGAAGACAATTTAGAGAGTCTATGAGAAGACAAGTTATAGTGTGTGAGAAGACAATTTAGAGAGTCTATGAGAAGACAAGTTATAGTGCGTGAGAAGACAATTTAGAGAGTCTATGAGAAGACAAGTTATAGTGTGTGAGAAGACAATTTAGAGAGTCTATGAGAAGACAATTTAGAGAGTCTATGAGAAGACAATTTAGAGAGTCTATGAGAAGACAAGTTATAGTGTGTGAGAAGACAATTTAGAGAGTCTATGAGAAGACAATTTAGAGAGTCTATGAGAAGACAAGTTATAGTGCGTGAGAAGACAATTTAGAGAGTCTATGAGAAGACAAGTTATAGTGTGTGAGAAGACAATTTAGAGAGTGTGTAAGAAGACAGGTTAGAGAGCCTGTGAGATGACACATTTAGAGAGTCTATCAAAAGAAAATTATAGAGTCTGTGAGAAGACAAGTTAGAGAGTCTGCGAGAAGACAATTTAAAAAGTCTGTGAGAAGACAAGTTAGAGAGTCTGTGAGAAGGCAAGTTAGAGAGTCTGTGAGAAGGCAAGCTAGAGAGTCTGTGAGAAGACAAGCTAGAGAGTCTGTAAGAAGACAAATTATAGGGTCTGTGAGAAGACAAGCTAGAGAGTCTGTGAGAAGACAAGTTAGTGAGTCTGTAAAAAGACAAATTAGAGGGTCTGTGAGAAGACAGATTATAGGGTCTGTGAGAAGACAAGTTACAGAGTCTGTGAGAAGACAAGTTAGAGAGTCTGTAAGAAGACAAATTAGAGAGTCTGTGAGAAGACAAATTATAGGGTCTGTGAGAAGACAAGTTACGGAGTCTGTGAGAAGGCAAGTTAGAGAGTCTGTGAGAAGACAAGCTAGAGTCTGTGAGAAGACAAATTATAGGGTCTGTGAGAAGATAAGTTACAGAGTCTGTGAGAAGGCAAGTTAGAGAGTCTGCGAGAAGACAAATTAGAGAGTCTATGAGAAGACAAGTTAGAATGTGGTGATGAACTATAAAAAATAGCTCAGAATGGCGCAGTTAGCTAAGCTGGTCAAAATGTTTAAAGAACAGTATCGGATCTCATTAGAGACACATGGCCGTCACATCTTATCAGCCCAGCACAAGATGATGATAATAAATGGCAGTTGTTTGGCTGCCATTAGTCGCTCCTTTTCCACTCTGTTCTGTTTTAATAATGTGGGACGTGTTTTCCTATAAATGGAAGTGTCATCTTAGAAATGGACTGTGTCTTCTTATAAACGCGCCTCCTTTTTCCAGAGCGTCTGAGTTTTAATGAATGGAAACGGTTAATGTTTGCTAGTAATATTGATGCAACGTTAACAGCGAAAACAAGAGAAAAATAGTGAACAAATTTGAGAGAAACAGGAAAAAACAGGCACAAATAAGGCTAAAAGAATTTTTTTAAGCCCTATATCTAGAGCCAGCTGGAAAAGGGGGGGGGGGGGGGGGGGAAGAAACGAAGAAAATGAGAGAAAAACATGGCAGAACTCCGTCAAAAGCATCATTGATCGTGAATAGGGGCTTTTTCCTGCCAAACACACATAAGATTACTCTCTGTTGGAAAACAGTGAGCACACGGGACCCCTGGGAACTCACCCACACATCTCAGATAACAAAGCACATGTCTCCACACTACTACGCCATGCCAGCCCCTAATTGGAAAATCGAAATAAATCCAAAAGTGTGTGTGTGGAAAGAGGGACGTAGTATTTGCCTCCAGTAAGATGGATGTTGCTTCATCGCCAATGCAAAGCAAGTTTATTCGCTTTTTTTTTGTTTGTTGGTTTCTATTCTCGTTTCGATTCTCGCTTTTAAATTTTAATTTTCAGTCCTGGAGTCAGATTGTTTCTTTTCATGCTTTTCTCTGGTCAGCACAAGTCTTTTCACTTCTTGATTTTACTTTTGATTTGGCTTTCTCTGAAAGATTGTCTGCAATCTTTCACTATATGTTAGCAGCTCTGCTATCTCAAACTCTTTTCTACCTCTTTTGGGCGGCCATATATGGTTCCATATACAACTATATGTGGTACCAGATACTGTACTATGTACAGTAGTCTGTGGTACTTCGTACACAATATATGGTACCGTGTACACAATATGTCCGATTTTTAATATCTTTTCTTTTTATATTTGTTCCCTTCCTGGTTTTTTTAACATCTTTCCTGTTTTTATATTTCTTATCATTTTAAATAACATTCCTTCTGCACTTACATTCACGTGATGTACATTGTAATAATAATAATAACAGAATGGCAAGACGGTATCTGAAACATGTGAGATGTTGCTTGTGGATGGAGGTTAGTTTCTTTTAAACATTTTCTCTCATGTCTCATAACACTGTTATTTCAGTTCTAAAGATGCTAAATTAAGTTTTCGTTGCACGTTAAAATCTCTTTATGCTTTTATTGCAAGTTTAAATCTCTTTATTTGCATCTTTTATCTTTAACCATATTCATTTTATTGGTACATGACGCAATGCTTTTATGTACAGTCACGATGCAGTCGAGAGTCAGTACTCAGTCACATGTTTCAGCACCCTTACATAGAGTCATAAGACAGTTCCAAAACACAGAGTCATAAGACAGTGCTCAAACACAGAGTCATAAAACAGTGCCCAAACACAGAGTCATAAGACAGTGCCCAAACACAGAGTCATAAGACAGTGCCCAAACACAGAGTCATAAGACAGTACCCAAACACAGAGTCGTGATACAGTACCCAAACACAGAGCCATGATATAGTACCAAAACACAGAATCATGTCTTAGTGCTCTTACAGAAAGTAGCTCCCTGCATTACTAATGCCCCAAGAATGGCACTGTAAGAGAAAGTACCTGAGGTTGGCTGTGACAACCGATTACAAGAATTCCGTCTTAATGCCGGTCTGAGGCCAATAATTGTTTAAACTCATGATTCAGTGTTTTCTATGAGAAAGGGTCTTGACCACATACTTGTCAGCTGAAACTGCTTGTTTGCAAAAAATAGTTTGTCTACAGAGATTATTTGAGAACAGAAACTATTTAACAGTTCATCTACAGCCAAAATCTATCTGTTTGTTCTCCTGTCTGTCTGCCTGTCTGTTTGTCTGCCTGCCTACCTGTCTGCTGACTATCTGTCTGCCGGTCTGTCTGCCTGTCTGTCTGTCTGTCTGTTTGTCTACCTGCCTACCTGCCTGCTGACTATCTGTCTGCCGGTCTGTCTGCCGGTCTGTCTGCCTGTCTGTCTGTCTGTCTGTTTGTCTGCCTGCCTACCTGTCTGCTGACTATCTGTCTGTCTGTCTGCCTGTTTGTCTGCCCGTCTGTCTATCTGCCCGTCTGTTTGTCTGCCTATTTGTCTGTCTGTCTGTGCACAGAATGTCGGATGGTTTTGCTTGTCCAGTTGGCAGCCTGTTAATGATGAAAATTAGTTCTCTCTTTGTTCTCTTTCTCAAACACACATTTAACTTAATATATAACTGACCTAAAGCACTGTGGTACACACACACACATACACAGCTTGTGTGCCGGCATCTAGTTTACACTTTACCTGCTCCAATGTGTCGCAACTTGTGTTTCTCTTTTCATATGTATACATTGATAAATCACTTACATTTTCATTACTAGGGAAGGATAGGCGGGAGACAGGTTATAGATGGAAGGCCTAAATTTCATTGACGAAACTGTACAATATTCATTATCTCAGATAACCTGATGTTTCTGCATGAAAGCGTGCATTTCTGTGAGATTACCTAAGCATATCCCATAATTTCTAACATTATATCTGCACTCGAGTACCTCAGTTTTGCCGAATGTAAACATTTCTCAACGGATATTATCTTTTTTTTTTCATCAAGCAACTCCATACTCCGCCATTGTTGATGTACACTTGGCTAGAGATCGTAGAACTGGGGCGAGCAGGGAACTGATGTACAGAGGATGTACTGTCCGTACGTTTTCCTTCCGGCTGTCTTCTTGTTCAAGTCGCCATCTTGTCTCGTCGGGTGAGATACATGCCCTAAACACAAGCGACGGGCCGGGGGCTTGATAAAAGGGCACCTGGTATTTCTCCATCTTCAGAAAGAGCTACGTCAGCAAGAAAACTTGTGCATCTTTCGACCACTCGCAAAATCCTCGACCATCCAATGGATTTGACCAGCGATAGAAACATGACAGAGCACAGACAATCATCGTTTTCTTCATTCTTATCTTCTGCGTGGAAGATGTCTTAATAATATTTCATGTATATTATTACATTTATTATCTATCATTATAAAAAAGGTAAAACGGCCGTTTCCATGCCATTAAGGGATATTGTTTGGCCGGTATTTTCCGTGACCTTCGGCATATGAAAGTGTGATGTCATCATATCACGCCTGGCTGTATCTATCACTAACGCACGTATATATTAGTTAGCATTTATAATATCTTATTATCATATTTCTTGTTCATCTCTAGCTGTGGGAGTACACTATCCCACGAGCTGGCTAAAACTACGCTGCCTGGAAATAAGGAAGTTTCTAATGTTCAGGAATTAAGTTGTTAAAGTTTGGAATTGTTCATGCGCTCAAACTGCTTGTTTGCAAAAAATAGTTTGTCTACAGAGATTATCTGAGAACAGAAACTATTTAACAGTTCATCTACAGCCAAAATCTATCTGTTTGTCCTCCTGTCTGTCTGTCTGTCTGCCTGTCTGTTTGTCTGCCTGCCTACCTGTCTGCTGACTATCTGTCTGCCTGTCTGTCTGTCTGTTTGTCTGCCTGCCTACCTGTCTGCTGACTATCTGTCTGCCGGTCTGTCTGCCGGTCTGTCTGCCTGTCTGTCTGTCTGTCTGTTTGTCTGCCTGCCTACCTGTCTGCTGACTATCTGTCTGTCTGTCTGCCTGTTTGTCTGCCCGTCTGTCTATCTGCCCGTCTGTTTGTCTGCCTATTTGTCTGTCTGTGCACAGAATGTCGGATGGTTTTGCTTGTCCAGTTGGCAGCCTGTTAATGATGAAAATTAGTTCTCTCTTTGTTCTCTTTCTCAAACACACATTTAACCTAATATATAACTGACCTAAACCACTGTGGTACACACACACACACACACAACTTGTATGCCGGCATCTAGTTTACACTTTACCTGCTCCAATGTGTCGCAACTTGTGTTTCTCTTTTCATATGTATACATTGATAAATCACTTACATTTTCATTACTAGGGAAGGATAGGCGGGAGACAGGTTATAGATGGAAGGCCTAAATTTCATTGACGAAACTGTACAATATTCATTATCTCAGATAACCTGATGTTTCTGCATGAAAGCGTGCATTTCTGTGAGATTACCTAAGCATATCCCATAATTTCTAACATTATATCTGCACTCGAGTACCTCAGTTTTGCCGAATGTAAACATTTCTCAACGGATATTATCTTTTTTTTTTCATCAAGCAACTCCATACTCCGCCATTGTTGATGTACACTTGGCTAGAGATCGTAGAACTGGGGCGAGCAGGGAACTGATGTACAGAGGATGTACTGTCCGTACGTTTTCCTTCCGGCTGTCTTCTTGTTCAAGTCGCCATCTTGTCTCGTCGGGTGAGATACATGCCCTAAACACAAGCGACGGGCCGGGGGCTTGATAAAAGGGCACCTGGTATTTCTCCATCTTCAGAAAGAGCTACGTCAGCAAGAAAACTTGTGCATCTTTCGACCACTCGCAAAATCCTCGACCATCCAATGGATTTGACCAGCGATAGAAACATGACAGAGCACAGACAATCATCGTTTTCTTCATTCTTATCTTCTGCGTGGAAGATGTCTTAATAATATTTCATGTATATTATTACATTTATTATCTATCATTATAAAAAAGGTAAAACGGCCGTTTCCATGCCATTAAGGGATATTGTTTGGCCGGTATTTTCCGTGACCTTCGGCATATGAAAGTGTGATGTCATCATATCACGCCTGGCTGTATCTATCACTAACGCACGTATATATTAGTTAGCATTTATAATATCTTATTATCATATATTTCTTGTTCATCTCTAGCTGTGGGAGTACACTATCCCACGAGCTGGCTAAAACTACGCTGCCTGGAAATAAGGAAGTTTCTAATGTTCAGGAATTAAGTTGTTAAAGTTTGGAATTGTTCATGCGCTCAAACTCAGAAACAACTGCACAAACATCATTCTAGATCGTTGAAAGTAACTTTGTTATAATGACCAGGCTAAGTTTAACAAAAATCTCTCTACTTACAGCTGAGAATGTAATAAACGTCTCCTTGCTTTTAACTGAAAGTGTAACAAACGCCTCCCTATTTATAGCTAACAGTGTAATAAACGTATCTCTACTTATAGTTGAGAGTGTAATAAACGTATCTCTACTTATAGTTGAGAGTGTAATAAACGTATCTCTACTTATAATTGAGTGTGTAATAAACGTATCTCTACTTATAGTTGAGAGTGTAATAAACGTATCTCTACTTATAATTGAGAGTGTAATAAATGTCTCCTTGTTTGTAACTGAATGTGTAATAAACGCCTCCCTATATATAGCTGAGAGTGTAATAAACGTATCTCTACTTATAGCTGAGAGTGTAATACACGTTTCTCTACTTATAGCTGAGAGTGTAATAAATGTCTCTCTACTTATAAATGAGAGTGTAATAAACGTCTCTCTACTTATAGCTGAGAGTGTAATAAACGTCTCCTTGCTTGTAACAGAAAGTGTAATAAACGTCTCTCTACCTATAGCTGAGAGTGTTATAAATCTCTCTCTACGTATAGCTGAGAGTGTTATAAATCTCTCTCTACGTATAGCTGAGAGTGTTATAAATCTCTCTCTACGTATAGATGAGAGTGTTATAAATCTCTCTCTACGTATAGCTGAGAGTGTTATAAATCTCTCTCTACGTATAGCTGAGAGTGTTATAAATCTCTCTCTACGTATAGCTGAGAGTGTTATAAATCTCTCTCTACGTATAGCTGAGAGTGTTATAAATCTCTCTCTACGTATAGCTGAGAGTGTTATAAATCTCTCTCTACGTATAGCTGAGAGTGT
This sequence comes from Achatina immaculata, assembly GCA_009760885.1. Taxonomy (NCBI): domain Eukaryota; kingdom Metazoa; phylum Mollusca; class Gastropoda; order Stylommatophora; family Achatinidae; genus Lissachatina; species Lissachatina immaculata. The sequence continues at coordinate 42,504,468 of CM019718.1, forward strand.
TATAAATCTCTCTCTACGTATAGCTGAGAGTGTTATAAATCTCTCTCTACGTATAGCTGAGAGTGTTATAAATCTCTCTCTACGTATAGCTGAAAGTGTAATAAACTCATCTCTACGTATAGCTGAAAGTGTAATAAACTCATCTCTACGTATAGCTGAAAGTGTAATAAACTCATCTCTACGTATAGCTGAAAGTGTAATAAACGTATCTCTACGTATAGCTGAGAGTTTAATAAACGTATCTCTACGTATAGCTGAGAGTTTAATAAACGTATCTCTACGTATAATTCATTTTGTCCAGAATTAGAAAATGACTTAAAACAAAATATGGAAGTTTTTCTACAATAATATGCGATGTATACTACTATGATCCATCCATCCATATATCCATCCATCCATCTGCCAATCGTCTACTTATCCATCCATCCACTTGGACATTTTCTCTTCGAATACATCCACGTCTAGCGTGGCTCTCCACTTTTCACGATCTGGAGCCAGCAGGTTTAAGATTCGGTTGCACGGTACTCACCTGGATCTCTCCACTTCTCCACCATCTTGCCTTTGCTTCCCTCAAGTTCCTCTTTTCTTGCTGAGTTTGTAAGAGGTAGAAGGCTAGGTGGTGGAGCCAAGTGTCTGTCAGGCTGATGAAAACTTTAATGTTCTATTATTTTTAAAAATGTCTCCGCTAGTTCAATCACTCCCCCTCCCCTCCCCTCCCCTCCCCTTCCCGTGCTCTTAGGCTGGCAAGGTTTGTGAAGGTTGTGAAAGGTTTTGTTCAGCAAGTTTGACTGATGCTCAGTTTGTTTCTGTTCATGACTGACTCTGGTGTTTAGTTTCATTTGTTTGTTGACTGTGTTCAAACATTTTGTAGCAAGTGTCGAGCACGCTACAAATGTTGACAAGAAGAAATGAAGATGTTTAACAGAACAGGCTGTCAGAAATGACACACTTTCCTGGCAAACAGCAGAAATGACACACTTTCCTGGCAAACAGTAGAAATGACACACTTTCCTGGCAAACAGCAGAAATGACACACTTTCCTGGCAAACAGCAGAAATGACACACTTTCCTGGCAAACAGCAGAAATGACACACCATTTCCAGATAAACCATAAAAGAAAAAGACACCGGTATTTGCATCCCTGGCAAAATCTGGCTTGCTACGTGCAGTGTGCTGCGTGTGGTGTGCTACGTGCTGTGTGCTGCTTGTGGTGTGCTGCGTGCTGTGTGCTGCTTGTGGTGTGCTACGTGCGGTGTGCTACGTGCTGTGTGTGGTGTGCTACGTGCGATGTGCTGCGTGTGGTTTGCTACGTGCGATGTGCTACGTGCTGTGTGCTGGTTTCGACAAGCTACACAGGCGACAGAACGTACATGAATAAACAATCAACAAAGGAAAACGTGTACAATTAGTGTGTACAAATGTCAGGTTGTCTGGAGAGTTGGAAAATCTACATAATGTAGCTGCAGACAAGGGAATGTGAGCGTTGATTACGGCGGTCAGGTTGGGGTGATGCACTTCCGCTAACTGGAGGGAGTAAAACTTTTAACATTACACCACGGGGGGAGGGGGGAGGCGTAGACCTATTGTAGAAGTCAGAAAGTAGTGCCATATATAAGAATACAGATCAGACAACTATTCACAAAGTACAGTCTACTCTCTGAACATGCCACCCATAGCCAGACATCATCATCTTGTGCAGTTTAAGCGCTGACAATTGTGTCTCTCCTCAGTGTGTAAAGTCACACCTGGCTAAGCTGTCCATCAATCATCAACTGCTGCCATCCCCTTGACTTTTAATTCTGCTTCAGCTTTTTAGCTTATAAAATTACATTTTCTTGATGTCTTGTTACATGTCAAGTTTGCTTTCATGTTTAATTATAAGTCTTCTTATATATCTCCTTAATAATCTTGCTAAATATCTTGTTATTAGATGTCTTATGTGTCTCGCTAAGTCTTGTTATAAGTTTTGTTATAAATTTTGTTAAAATTATTTTAATATTTGTGGTTAAAATTCTTGTTACATATTTTATTATAAATACTATTATATTCTCATTTGAAGCCTCCTTCTGTATGTCCAGCTGTAGGTCTTTTTATATGTCTGTCGTTAAGTTTTATTATATGTCTTGTTACATGTAAAAGTTTTGTCATATGTTTAAGTTTTATTATTTATTTTGTTATATGTACAAGTTTTGTCATATATCTGTTTAAGTCCTATTATGTCTTCTTATATATATATATAAGTTTTGTCATGTATCTGTTTAAGTCCTATTATGTCTTCTTATATATATATATATAAATGTTGTCATCTATCTGATTGTCTTATATGTCTTGCTATATATATATAAGTTTTGTCATGTAACTGTTTAAGTATTATTTGTCTTGTTATATGTATAAGTGTTGTCATATATCTGGTTGTCTTATTATATGTCTTGTTATATGTATAACTTAAAGACTGTCCTGCTATACGGTTAGGAGATATGGGCTATGACTAAAACAATACAACAGAGGATACAAACATTCATGAACTACTGCTTGAGGAGGATTTTAAACGTTAAATTACAGGACAAGATCAGGAACGAGGAGGTCTGGGAAAAGGCAGGACAAGACCCTATGAACCAACAAATCATGTCTAGGAAACGGAGGTGGACTGGCCACACTCTGAGGAAACCTGGAGAGCCTTTATCCGTGGGCTATGCTCTCAAAGGAGTGAAAGGCGGTGATGATGATGATGATGATGATGATGATGATATAAGCTTTGTCACATGTCTGTTTAAGTCTTATTATATGTCTTGCTGTATGTTTCGTTATAAACCTTGTTATGTGTCTCGTTCTTGTTATATGTCTCGTTATAAGTCTTGTTATATGTTTAGTTATGTCTTGTTATAAGTATTATTATATGTCGTATATGTTTGTTTCATTTTAATTGTTGTTGTTACATGTCTTATTCTAAATTTTGCTATATAAGTCTTGCTATGTATCTTCCTCTAAGCCTTGTAAAAATCTCGTTATAAGTCGAGTTATGTCTTGTAAATTTCGACGTAGTTCGAGTTATATGTCTTGCTGTAAATCTTATTATAAGTCGTCTTTTAAATCTCGCTGTAAGTCGAGTTATACATCTTGTAAATCTCGCTGTAAGTCGAGTTATATGCCTTGTAAGTCTCGCTGTAAGTCGAGTTATATATCTTGTTGTCAATCTTGTTTCTTTGTCTTATACTTTATTTATCTCCAGTTTTATTTTTCCTTTTTTCTACGATCAATTTCTCTTTATGTTTACAATGTCTTCCTTGTCTCTACTTTCTGTCTGTGTCTGAAGACTTTTCTGAAAACAGCGACCATGTCTGCAGGTTATTTAAAAAGCGAATAGTCTATTAAAGCAAAGATGACAGTGTGCGATTTATTAAAGTATATTTATTAGTATAGTATAGTTTTATTTATGCCTTTTTTCATTCATGACTAGCTCAGATAATTTATTTCCTTTTATTTCATGAAATTTCTCTTCCTTATCATCATGCTCTTCTTACAGGAAACATTTTTTTGTTCCAAACAATCACATGATACGAGCGGTGATTGATAAGTTCTCGGCAGAAGGTACAACGGATTTTTTGTGGCCAACTTTTTTGGCTTATTTCTCAACATAGTCCTCTTGCAAGTTTATGCACTTAGTCCAGCGATCCTGGAGCATACAGATCCCTTCTTTGTAAAAGTCAGCATCTTGTGCCAGTAGAAAGTGGTCTACAGCATGAATGACGTAATTATCTGAAGCAAATTTGCGACCATTGAGCTCATTTTTTTAGTTTGGTAAACAGGTAATAGTCCGAAGGGTCCAAATCTGGGGAATAAGGAGGATGTTCAAGAAGCTGAAAGCCGCATTCATGAATGGCAGCCATTGCCACCATCAGCTTGTGAACTGGAGCATTGTCTTGATGAAAGATGACTCCTCTCGTCAATTTCCCTCGACACTTTTTCTTCAGTTTGACCAGCAGTTGCTTCACAAGATTAGTGTAATAGGCCCCGGTGACCGTTCTGCCCTTTTGAAGATAGTGTACCAATAGCACACCTTCTGAATCCCAAAAGATGGAAGCCATCACTTTACCTGCAGACAGAACCACCCTTGCTTTCTTTGGAGGTGGGGATCCATGATGTTTCCACTGCTTTGACTGTTCTTTGGTTTCTGGTTGAAAATGATGAACCCAAGTCTCATCCATAGTCACAAATTGCTGAAGAAACTTTTCAGGATGTGCAGAAAAATGGCCAAGATTGTCACTTGACATGTTGAGACGCTGTCGTTTGTGATCAGCTCCAAGAAGTTTCAGGAGCCATCGAGCAGAGACCTTTGTCATTTGAAGATCATTGTGAATAATGGCATGAACGCGTTAGTAGGAGATGCCCAACTCAGTAGCAACGTACCGCTTAGTCGTCCATCCTCCATTATCATGTCATGGATTCTGCCGGTGGTTTCATCGGTGGTTACCGTTCTTGGTCTTCCTGGACGGGGATCATCTTCCAGATTCTTCCTTCCATGTTTGAAATGAGCTACTCATTTCTTCACTGTGCTGTAAGAATAGACACTCTCCCCTAAAGTCTCTACCGTATCCTCATGGATTTCCTTCGATGATAAGCCCTTGATGAAGAGGTAGGGATTGACTGCTCGGTGAGAAATGTTATCCATTTTCTCAATTTTTGCCACCCCTTACTACTTCAGTAGGCTGTTTTAAAAAATGGTTACAGTTAATTTCTTGAAAATTGGTTTTAATCTTACATTAACCTGATCTACAAATGCACCTAATATCAACTGTGTGTTTAATCTTACATTAACCTGATCTACAAATGCACCTAATATCAACTGTGCATTTCAAGTATTTGTACGTTAGGCCTAGAATTTATCAATCAGCCCTCGTAGCATCACTTCGTCTTATTTGTGGCCATTTTGTAAACTAAACCAAAAATGCAGATGTTGTTTCAACAATTAACTTCTCCCACACTGTAGGTTGTACAGGTGAAAGAATAGCCTTTCTTACTCCCCTGCTTGCCTTTGAATGCCATCCTTTACCATTTAAACACAAAACTTGAGCATATCCTAATTAATGTGCTAAACATTACACAATGTCTCTAGAGAGCAGATGTATAGGCCTACGGCTCGTATTTATCACATGTGGAACAGTAAATTCTCTTGATGATTACATGACGAAACATTCTGGTAGTACAGAAGACAAAATATCATTTACATTATGTGTTCTCATTATCAAATCATGTTTTATAGATTCATGAAGAAGAGGAGAAGTTGTATATATAACGATAACCAGGTTCTTCAAGATGATAATGCTGATAATAAAAACTGTAACAAATGCTAATAAAATACAGATGTCATAATAACATTAGCGAACTCCACGTGGACGATCAGAAAGTGTAATATTTGTCTTCACTCATATTCGCCAACTAATGTGCTCATCTTTTTTGCCCCTTCACATTTCTTTCGACGTTGTTTTAGACTCTAGCATCATCATGTGACTTTGTTTATGGACTGATTAGAATTTAACAGTAATCTACAGCCTTTCACAGTCAATGTTATATGTTACTATCATTGGTAACGTCTGGAGCACCATTTGTGAAAGTCAGTTTATTTTCCGCTGTTGTAAATTGGTTAGGACTTTTTATGAGTCAAGTTTGACCTCAACATTTTAAAACAGGATGTTCTCTATTTAGCAGTTTTTTGTTTTTGTTTTTCATGTTTGTAATGTTTGTAATGTTGTCTTTACAGCGGAGTGGAGGCTGGACACATATTCTCAATTATAGTGGAGCCAAACAAGTGCAAACCACATCCTACATTTATTTTTTAAACTTTCTTTCTACATTTTCAGAATAGGGAGATTTACACCAACACTCAACGTCGCTTGCTGAACGTTAAACACCAAAATTTACGTGGCTTGCTGAAAGTTAAACACCAAAATTTACGTGGTTTGCTGGAAGTTAAACACCAAAATTTACGTGGTTTGCTGGAAGTTAAACACCAACAGTTTACTTCTAGTCCTGGAAGTTATATACTAACATTTTATCCCTAGTCCTGGAAGTTATATACTAACATTTTATCCCTAGTCCTGGAAGTTATATATCAACATTTTATCCCTAGTCCTGGAAGTTATATATCAACATTTTATCCCTAGTCCTGGAAGTTATATATTAACATTTTATCCCTACTCCTGGAAGTTATATATCAACATTTTATCCCTAGTCCTGGAAGTTATATATTAACATTTTATCCCTAGTCCTGGAAGTTATACATCAACATTTTATCCCTAGTCCTGGAAGTTATATATTAACATTGTATCCCTAGTCCTGGAAGTTATACATCAACATTTTATCCCTAGTCCTGGAAGTTATATATTAACATTTTATCCCTAGTCCTGGAAGTTATATATTAACATTTTATCCCTAGTCCTGGAAGTTATATATTAACATTTTATCCCTAGTCCTGGAAGTTATACATCAACATTTTATCCCTAGTCCTGGAAGTTATATATTAACATTTTATCCCTAGTCCTGGAAGTTATATATTAACATTTTATCCCTAGTCCTGGAAGTTATACATCAACATTTTATCCCTAGTCCTGGAAGTTATATACTAACATTTTATCCCTAGTCCTGGAAGTTATATACCAACATTTTATCCCTAGTCCTGGAAGTTATATACTAACATTTTATCCCTACTCCTGGAAGTTATATACCAACATTTTACCCCTAATGCTGGAAGTTATTTACTAACATTTTACGCCTAGTGCTGGTAATTATATACCAACATTTTACCCCTTGTGCTGGAAGCTATATACCAACAATTTACCCCTAGTGCTGGAAATCCTGTCTGATATAATAGCTCTGGCTCTAGCTCTAGCTCTAGCTTTGGCTCTAGCTCTAGCTCTGGCTCTAGATCTAGCGATGGCAAAATATAAACAAAAACCACGGAAAAGCTGTCAGAGGGAAGATGAAAGGTGTCAGAGGGAAGATGAAAGTTGTCAGAGGGAAGATGAAAGCTGTCAGAGGGAAGATGAAAGCTGTCAGAAAAAAGATGAAAGCTGTCAAAGGAAAGATGAAAGCTATTAAAAGAAAGATGAAAGCTGTCAAAGAAAAGATGAAAGCTGTCAAAGGAAAGATGAAAGTTGTCAAAAGAAAGATGAAAGCCGTCAGCTGTCAAAGGAAAGATGACAGCTATCAGAGGAAAGATGAAAGCTGTCAAAGGAAAGATGAAAGTTGTCAAAGAAAAGATGAAAGCTGTCGGAGGGAAGATGAAAACTGTCAAAGAAAAGATGAAAGCTGCCGAAGGAAAGATAAAAGCTGTCAAAGGAAAGATGAAAGCTGTCAAAGGAAAGATGAAAGCTGTCAAAGGAAAGATGAAAGCTGTCAAAGGTAAGATGAAAGCTATCAAAGGTAAGATGAAAGCTTCAAAGGAAAGATGAAAGCTGTCAAAGGAAAGATGAAACCTGTCAAAGGAAATATGAAAGCTGTCAGAGGAAAGATGAAAGTTGTTAGAGGGAAGAATAAAGCTGTCACAGGAAAGATGAAAGCTGCCAGAGGAAAGATGAAAGCTGTCAGAGAAAAGAAGAAAGATGTCAGAGAAAAGATGAAAGCTGTTAGAGGGAAGATGAAAATTGTCAGAGAAAAGATTAAAGCTGTCGGAGGGAAGATAAAAGCTGTCAAAGGAAAGATGAAAGCTGTCAAAGGAAAGATGAAAGCTGTCAAAGGAAAGATGAAAGTTGTCAGAGGAAAGATGAAAGCTGTCAAAGGAAAGATGAAAGTTGTCAAAGAAAAGATGAAAGCTGTCGAAGGGAAGATGAAACCCGTCAAAGGAAAGATGAAAGGTGTCAAAGAAAATATGAAAGCTGTCGGAGGAAAGATGAAAGCTGTCAAAGGAAAGATGAAAGCTGTCAAAGGAAAGATGAAAGCTGTCAAAGGAAAGATGAAAGCTGTCAAAGGAAAGATGAAAGCTGTCAAAGAAAAGATGAAAGCTGCCGAATGAAAGATAAAAGCTATCAAAGGAAATATGAAAGCTGTCAAAGGAAATATGAAAGCTATCAAAGGTAAGATGAAAGTTATCAAAGGAAAGATGAAAACTGTCAAAGGAAAGATGAAAGTTGTCAAAGAAAAGATGAAAGCTGTCGGAGGGAAGATGAAAGCTGTCAAAGGAAAGATGAAACCTGTCAAAGGAAAGATGAAAGCTGTCAGAGGAAAGATGAAAGATGTCAGAGGGAAGATGAAAGCTGTCACAGGAAAGATGAAAGCTGTCAGAGGAAAGATGAAAGCTGTCAGAGAAAAGAAGAAAGATGTCAGAGAAAAGATGAAAGCTGTTAGAGGGAAGATGAAAATTGTCAGAGAAAAGATTAAAGCTGTCGGAGGGAAGATGAAAGCTGTCAGAAGGAAGATGAAAGCTGTCAGAAGGAAGATGAAAGCTGTCAGATGTAAAATGAAAGCTGTCGCAGTACTTTATGGCCTGCTATTTGCTGCAAAATAAATATCAGTTACACATTCTCTGTTTGGCCATAGGCTCTGATCGTGATCTTCTCACAGACAGAACGTCCACCATAAGCTGGCAAATTTCCTTCAAAATCTTTATTCTTCTTTATTTTTTTTTATTCCAATTTCACTTTTTGCTTGAAGGACATCATTTCTTCAAGACAAGTTCAAGCACAAGAACTAAGAAAAGTTCAAGCACAAGAACTAAGACAAGTTCAAGCACAACATTTCTCCTACACACAAATAATGACAACATTTCTCCTACACACAAATAATGACAACATTTCTCCTACACACAAATAATGACAACATTTCTCCTACATACAAATGATGACAACATTTCTCCTACACACAAATAATGACAACATTTCTCCTACACACAAATGATGACAACATTTCTCCTACACACAAATAATGACAACATTTCTCCTGCACAGTTTTTTACTCAACATTGCCCAGTTTTGTCTGCCATAGAAAAAAGCAGAAAGCAAAAGAAAGCAAAATCTGTCTGTGTAATCTGCTCGTTGTGTCCGCCAGCAGAAAGAAATCAACGGGAAAATGACTGTAGAATACTCCAAATTTTATGTCGTTTTTCTTTTTCAGCAATTCTGAATTCTTTTCTAGTCAGAAAAATAAAATAATAAATACCAGACCATCAATACACGCAGGGAGCAAGAAAAACGTTACTACAGTCAAAACAAAAACAGATTTTATGTTACTAGAAAAATCAGGTCTCAGGAGCGTACATGGAACTAGAACATAGATTTTATTCTTTTATCATGTACAGAAGACATACTTTCTACTGGAGTAACGGAATTCTCTTTAACTTATATTCCCTGTCTACTTAGTTCTGCTCTCTCCTCCCCTGTAACTAATATTCCCTGTCTATTGAGTTCTGCTCTCTCCTCCCCTGTAACTAATATTCCCTGTCTATTGAGTTCTGCTCTCTCCTCCCCTGTAACTAATATTCCCTGTCTATTGAGTTCTGCTCTCTCCTCCCCTGTAACTAATATTTCCTGTCTATTGAGTTCTGCTCCCCCCCCCCGTAACCTATATTCTAGAACAACACTGTCATATATTACAAACCCTCTCCCCCGCCACATTTATCTTTCCACCCGCCCTTTTCTCAGCTTGATTACCATTACATCCCTCCTTTCCCCCTCTCTCTCTTTCCGCTCTCTGTGCTCCTCTTTACTACCAGCTTATCACACCTCACAAATATTTGCTTAAACATTCACCATATTCTACCACGCCCACTGCTGGACCCAGCATCTTACAAGTCACAGCTAAGTACCCCTTTTTTCCCTGCTGTTTCTCCGTTCTTAATCATGGCAAAGCATTCCTGTGAACTTATATTTATCTTCTTTCCCTGTCTCATTGCCCTGTATGTTCTTGTATGATTAAGATGTAAACCAGAAACCTTACAGATGTGTGCTCGTAAACTAACAAAGCTGTCCTTGCTTTCTTTATGATCAACTTTAACATTTTGGTAAAGATAAGTAGCTGGTAGTAATGTTGATTCTGGAGAAAACTACCAAGAAAATTAACATACTTTCATTTCAGGTGAACATTTGCTGATGCACAACGCCTACACAGGTAAAATATGGCGGCCATGAAGAGGGAAAGGTAAACAAGCCAGGTATGAAAACTGGAGAGAGATCGTTCACAGACAAGAACATGCTGCAGCCAGCGAGTGCGCTGATGATGTGCACGGTCCTGCGCCAGATCTTCACACGAGACACCTGGAGTCTGCTGTGTAGACAGGGGGTCATTCTTTCTGTGGCATCGTAAATTTATCTAAATTTATCACAAGCAAGCGATGAAAGATTGAGAATAAATTTATAAAACATAAACGCTTATGTCCATGATAAAAACGCTAAGGAAAAAAAGCTAAAAATAGCGTTTTTATCATTTCTGTCTTTCATGTTCCCCGACAGTATCCCCCCCCCACCCCACCCCCCACCCCCTTTTTTTCAAACCTCTAATTTCGTAAATATAAAAATAAAAGTTTTTTACAACTAGATTTTTATATTTAGCTCATGAGTTTTTCAGATTGATTGCTTGATTGACTAACTGATTGATTGATAATTGGAAAGGGTGAAAAAAATGGGCACGCAGGCCCGTCTGATATTCTTTTATCATCATTTCTTTCCAGTCATTCAGTTTATTTTCAGTATATATTCAGTTTATTTTCAGTATATATTCAGTTTATTTTCAGTATATATTCAGTTTATTTCTTATGAAACGTCACGAGAATCTAGAGAAGACCATCTTGGAAGGGTACATAACAGGGAAAAGAAAGAGAGGAAGACCAAGGCCAAGATGGCTGCAAGACGTCGTTATAACCGAGAGGCCTACAGGAGTCAAAGTTCCACAAGGGACATGCAAGTGACTGAATGACTGACTGACTGACTGATTCAGTTGTTTTCAGTATATATTCAGTTTGTTTTCTGTATATATATATAGTCTGTTTTCAGTATATATCCAGTTTGCTTTCAGTACATATTCAGTTTTCAGTATATATTCAGTTTGTTTTCAGTATATGTTCAGTTTATATCAAGTAAATAAAAACATAAGGAGCATGAATAAAGTGTTAAATAACAAATCAGTGATCCTCTTATCTGTACATTCACAAATATAGAATAAGTAATACAACGGAGGAACTTAATACTACATTCTTACACAAGCTTACAGTGAAATTGTGTCACATTTAAAAGATGGATGGATGGATAGATGGATGGGTGGATGGATGGATGGGTGGATGGACGGATGGGTGGATGGATGGATGGATGGATGGATGGGTGGATGGATGGATGGATGGATGGATAGATGGATGGATGGATGGATGGATGGATGGATGGACGGACGGACGGACGGATGGATGGATGGATGGATGGATGGATGGATGGATGGATGGATGGATGGATGGATGGGTGGGTGGGTGGGTGGGTGGATGGGTGGGTGGGTGGTGGGTGGGTGGGTGGGTGGGTGGGTGGGTGGGTGGGTGGGTGGGGTCATAACTTTAACACATATACGTTGTCATTCAGTACACAAATCCATAAACAATACAACACAACAAATCACAACACAACATATAACTATAATATTATATTTTTATCTTGAAATCTATCGCCCGTGAAGGCCTATGGCCAGCCTTGCTCCCCTTACATTCTCCTGGTATGTTCTCAACAGCGTCTCAGGCGAACACTTCATTTCTGTAACAGTTTGAGAGAGTTGTTTCAAGATATTAAAGTGGGCATTCCTTTATTCAGGCAGGTCACACACTTTGCTTCTCTGGCGGTATGAAAAGATGTGGCTGTGTGGCTTTGTGGTCTTGTGGCTGTGTGGCTTTATGGTCTTGTGACTGTGTGGTCTTGTGGCTTTGTGGCTGAAGCTCATCAGAAATAAAGTAGTAAATGTTTACCATATTCACATGAAAGGAACAGAGAAAGCATGCAGGGAGCAAGCTGGTATAACTCTGTCAACAAGAAACATGCGGCCCGTCTTTTTCTTTGCGGTCAGCGATTTCATGCACCTTACCTTCCTCTTGTTTCAACGCCAAGTCAGATAAGTGTCACAACATGTAAGAATAGTTCATGAACTCACAATATCTGAAGATCTCTAGACTCAGCTTTCGCTAGGCCCGCGTCTCATATGGCCAGGCCCTAATTCAGTCAGTTCAGTTCATGCTTCTGATATATCAGTGCGGCCCGCGGTGCCGAATAAACTGACGGCCGTGACTTACAACTTCCTGGAAAGAAAATGTCTCCTTGGGCCATGTCAGGAAATGTGTCAATATCGTTTTCCGTGTCCACATTGACAGGAAAATTGTAAAACAGGAAAGATGATCGGAAAGATGAGGCCAGGCCAAAGTAAACTTAATTATAGCCCAGCCCGTGGGCCAGGATGTTTCAAGAGACAATATCTCCCGCCTATCTCCCCCACTATGTTTACCATAAGCGCTGGCCAGCACAGAGGGTATTTATTCCTAAACATTGTCTCCCTCTACACGCTGCCCAGGCACCTAAGCTTGTGAAATCACCGCAAAAAATTAGATATTTTATGAGGGTCATACCGAAAGTCGTGAGCAATTTTTTTAAAATCAGAATTTATAGATAGAGAAAATATAAATGTATCACCTTAATCTGAATCATTTGCTCACATGACGTCACCATCATGTGTCACGTGATCACGGGGAGCATAAACAAAATTGGGGGGGGGGGGGGTTGCTGAAGTTTGGTTTCGTCAACGTGCTGTTATTGGGTTCCTCGTTAAAGAGGAAATCCCCGCTGCTGAAATTCACCAAAGACTTCAACTTGATTATGGAGATGCGTGTATGGGTGCTAGCAGTGTTAGGAGGTGGGTGAAACATTTCAAGGATGGAAACACGAGCATCCAAGATATGCCTCGCAGCGGTCGCCCTCGAACTGCCTCCACTGAATGCAACGTGGAAAGAGTATACATCATTAAAGAAGATAGACGTGTCACAGTATCTGAAATCGCTGTAAATCTTGGAATAGGACACAATGCAGTACAGGAAATGATTGAAAGCCTAGGCTATAGAAAAGTTTGTGCCCGCTGGGTCCCGCAGGAGAGAACGTCCAGAAAGCAATTCATCTGTGCCATCGGTCAGCTGGAACGGAATTCTACCGAAGGGTATTTTCAAACTTGCAGAGCGATGGGGAAAAATGTGTGCAGAGAAATGGAGATTATATTGAAAAGTGAAGAAGAGGATGCAGTTTAAGGTGATACATTTATATTTTCTATATCTATAAATTCTGATGTTTAAAAAAATTTTGCTCACGATTTTCCGTATCACTCTCGTATATAGTAGGACTCATGGGATGTAGCACGGTTCAGAACAAGCAGAAGATATACGCCAGTAGTCAGTTCTGTATTTTCTATGAAATACTGGAACTTGACAAGTGTTTTCTTGGAATTGGTGAGTACTTGTCTGTTTGGTTGGAGCTGGTGAGTACTGGTCAGCTTTGTTGGAGTTGGTGAGTGTTGGTCTGTTTGATTGGATTTGGTGAGTGTTGGTATGTTTTGTTGGAGTTGCTGAGTTTGTTTGAGTTGGTGAGTACTGGTCTTTCTTACAAGGAGGAGGACAGTCTTGTCAGACATTCTTATAAAGAGAAGGACAATCTTGCTGGATTTCTTACATGGAGGAAGACAAAATTGTCGGAGGTTTGTACAAGGAGGAAGACAATCTTGTCAGACATTCTTATAAAGAGAAGGACACTCTTGCCGGATTTCTTACAAGAAGGAGGACATTCTTGCCGGATTTCTTACAAGGAAGAGGACAATCTTGTTAGAATTTTTACAAGGAGGAGGACAATCTTGTTAGACTTTCTTACAAGGAAGAGGACAATCTTGTCAGAATTTTTACAAGGAGGAGGACAATCTTGTTAGACTTTCTTACAAGAAAGAGGACAATCTTATCAGAATTTCTTACAAGGAAGAGGACAATCTTGTCAGATTTTCTTACAATCTTGTCAGACTTTCTTACAAGGAAGAGGACAATCTTGTCAGACTTTCTTACAAGGAGGAGGACAATCTTGTCAGACTTTCTTACAAGGAGGAGGACAATCTTGTTAAACTTTCCTACAAGGAAGAGGACAATCTTGTCAGACTTTCTTACAAGGAGGAGGACAATCTTGTTAAACTTTCTTTCAAGGAGCAGGACAATCTTGTCAGACTTTCTTACAAGGAGGAGGACAATCTTGTTAAACTTTCCTACAAGGAAGAGGACAATCTTGTTAAACTTTCTTACAAGGAAGAGGACAATCTTGTCAGACTTTCTTACAAGGAAGAGGACAATCTTGTCAGACTTTCTTACAAGGAGGAGAACAATCTTGCCGGAGTTTCTTACAAGGAGAAGGACAATCTTGCCGGAGTTTCTTACAAGGAGAAGGACAATCTTGTTAGAATTTCTTACAAGGAAGGGGACAATCTTGTCAGACTTTCTTACAAGGAAGAGGACAATCTTGTCAGACTTTCTTACTAGGAGGAGGGCAATCTTGTTAAACTTTCTTACAAGGAGGGAGGGGAAAAGGCTATGTTTTCATCTGTATGTTGTATTTCTATTTCTTGTGTTCTTTTTATATATGATCCTTGAGAAAGGCTTTTGCCGAAATATTGGATTGTTGTATGTCCTTCATTTACTCATCTCTCCTTCTGCCATTCTCGTTTCTACCCACTTTCCTCACTCTTTCTATCTTTTGTAGAACTGTACCAAACATCAGTCTATTTTCATAACAATGTTATTATTGCTGGTAGTTAGAAAACACAAAAGAATGGATGGATTACAGCAGGTACACTAGAACTGATAAAACAACGTAGAGAAATGAAGACGCAATGGAAAGTGACAAACAACAACAAAGAGAAATATAAAACTTTAACAAAAGAAGTACGAAGAAACATAAGAAAAGACAAAAAACAATACATACAAGATTGTTGCGAAAGAATAGAAGAACATCAGAAGTGTGGAAGAAATAGTGAAATGTTTAAAGAAATGAAGACATTGACGACAAATCTCACACCTAAGCTAAATGTAATTTGTGACGAGATGGGGAATACCTTGACAGAGACAGAGGAAATTCTGGAAAGATGGAAGGAATATTGCAAAGGAATGTATGAAACAATCGACTGTGGAAACAGAAAACAACAGTGTGAATTATTATTGGAGGAGAAAGAACTTGAACCGACAATAGAAGAAGTTTTATGGGCAATAAAGAATCTGAAAAATGGTACATCACCAGGATGTGATGAGATAACAGCTGAGTTTATTAAAGCAGGAGGAAAGGAATGTGCAACAATCTATCATGCACTGTGCAAAAAGATATGGCTTTCAGGTATTTGGCCAAAAGAATGGAAAGAACTATATTCATACCACTGCCAAAAAAGGGTAACCTGAAATTATGCACCAACTACAGAACTGTTGCCCTGATTAGTCATGCCAGTAAAATTCTGTTAAAAATCATAATGGGGAGACTTCGTAAGAAAATAGAAGAAGAAGTCAATATGGTCCAAGCTGGTTTCAGGCAAGGAAGAGGATCAAGAGATCATATATTCAATCTAAGATTAATAATAGAGAAATGCAGAGAGTTTAATGTGAATCTATATTTATCCTTTATAGACTACTCAAAGGCATTTGTTTGTGTACAACACCAGAAACTTTGGGAAATAATGGAAAAAATGGGATTTCCAACACATTTGATACAATTAACATCACTGCTGTATCTAGACCAACAAGCGGCAGTAAGAATAAATGGTGGAACAACAAGTTGGTTTGACATAAAACAAGGGGTCCGTCAGGGGTGCATACTGTCACCCTACTTATTTAACTTGTATACTGAAAATATAATGAGGAATGCTAGAGAAGATGTAGACAAAGAATATTACGATGCCATAACAATTGGAGGTTATGAAATACCAAAGATTAGATATGCTGATGACACAGTGTTACTATCCACAACACAAAAAGGAATGGAAAAACTAATTATGTCAGTCCGTAAGAACAGCGAGGAGCAGAACCTCTATCTTAATGCGAAGAAAACTAAATTGATGACAACTGACAAAACAAACAAGGCAGCTGAAATATATATCAATGAGGAAAAATTGGAAGAAGTGGAGAGTTTTTAATATCACTGCTAACTAATAATGGAGATACAATGAGGGAAATTAAAAGGAGGACATCTATTGCTCTTCAGAAAGTAAAACAAATAAAGAATCTGTGGAGAGAAGCAGACAGAACTACAAAAATAAGATTTTTAAGGGCATGCATTTTTCCCATCGCAACATATGCCTGTGAGACCTGGAAACTTAACAAAACAGCTGAGAAACACATAAATGCCTTTGAATGTAAATGCTACAGAAGAGTTCTTCAAATATCGTGGACATAAAAAAGAACAAATATATCTATACTACAAGAGCTTAATATTGAAGAAGGCTGGCTAGTAAAGAGGATTAAAGAGAGAAAACTTCAATATTTTGGACACATTAAACGTCATGATAATCTAGAGAAGACCGTCTTGGAAAGGTACATAATGGGAAAAAGAAAAAGAGGAAGACCAAAACGAAGATGGCTGCAAGACATCGTTGACGATCTGCAAATGGATGCATCAGCAGCAGGCCATCTTGCTCACAACCGAGAGGCCTACAGGAGTGCTGTCTGGGAGGCAAAGTTCCGCAAGGGACATGCAAATGAATGAGTTAGAAAAAACGACTACATGTACACATGATTGAACGAAGCCTCTTCAACAAACAACAAACACCTTTACTTACAAACAAACACAATTTAAAAAACACATTTACTTACAAACAAACACAATTAAAAAACACCTTTACTTACAAACAAACACAATTTTAAAAAACAACTTTACTTACAAACAAACACAATTTAAAAAAACATCTTTACTTACAAACAAACAAAATAAGAAACATCCTTTCCTCCAAACATACAACATCATCATAATATCACCATCATCATCATCATGTGCCGTGCCGACTGGCGTTGGCTATTATGTTTCTCCAGAGTACACGATCCTTCATGCTGGCCATCAGCTCAGTTGGTGATCGCCTCTCACACCATCCCGTCAGACTGTCCAGTATCATTTCTCTTGGTCTTCCTCTTGATCTTCTTCCTTCTATTTTTCCTGTTCTTATAATATTTTCAATGTCCCTTCTTCTCATTGCATGTCCTATGAAAGTACACTGTCTCTCTCTTATTTTTTTAACAAGATTTTTTTGTCTCTCCAGCTCTTCTCATACATTCTTCATTAGTTATTTTTGCTGTCAGGGGGATTCGCAACATTCACAAACATAAACAAACAATGCAGCAAGTAAAAACCAGATCTGTTCATCTTGTAGCGTTCCCCTAGTTACCCAGGGTGATACAAATAAAAAGGAGATCTATTCAGCTGGTAAAATTCTTCTACTTCCTCGAGGTGACAGAAGTAAAAACCAGATCTGTTTTGCTTTAATGTTCTGTTAGTTCCCTAGTGTGATACAAGTACTAACCAGATCTGTTCATCTTGTAACATTCTGCTTCCCCAGTGTGATATTAGTAAAAACCAGATCTGTTTTGCTTTAATGTTCTGTTTGTTCCCTAGTGTGATACAAATAAAAACCATATCTGTTCATCTTGTAACATTCTTCTAGTTCCCCAGTGTGATACATGTAAGGGCGGAATTTTACAACAGAATTCCAGTGTCGGGATCGTTTGATCTCATATCAGACCTTGGCACCTACAGCTAGTGTAGTGTAAAACTATCTGGTGTTACCTCATGAGGACTGGCCAGAATCTAGACAAGTTACGTGGCTAGCCAGTCCCTGACCAAAAACGTTAGAACCCGATGAATGCAAGACAGCCGGTCTCGCAGTGTGAGTCAGTTTTACACAGGGAGATGAAAAATAAAAATCAAGCAGGAGATCTGAGAAAGTTAACAAAAGTTAACGAGAACCTCTCTCATCCACATAGTCAGTTTAGACACGCACAGTCATTGTGTTATTGCTTAGACGTTCAGTCAGTCTGTTGCTAAGTAACGGATCAATCTATAATCTGTTATGACGAGTAGTATACTCTGGCGCTTGTCCAGCAAAGTTTAAATAAACCTGTGTGATTTACAAACTGGTCAGCGTGGATTTGTCACCACTGAGTGTTTGAACGAAAGGAGTGTAGTGGGTGGATATACTTCACAACACAGAAAACAATCAAAAGAAAGATTAACAGCAAAGGAAAAATAAACAGAATGTGAACAATAAAGAAAGCAATCAAAAGAAAGACAAAGAAAGCAATCAAAAGAAAGATAAACAACGAAGGAAAAAATAAAACAAAAGATAAGCAAGAAAGGAAAAATTTTTTTAAAAAAAGATGAACAGCAAGGAAAACAGTCGAAAGAAAGATGAACAAAAAGAAAAACTATCAAAAGAAAGATGAACAATAAGGAAAACTGTCAAAAGAAAGATGAAGAATAAAGGAAAACATAAAATGAAAGTTGAACAGCAACGAAAACAATCAAAAGAAGAATGAACAGCAACAAAAACAATCAAAAGAAAAATGAACAGCAACGAAAACAATCAAAAGAAAGATGAACGAAAATCAAAAGAAAGATAAACAATAAGGAAAACAATGAAAAGAAATATGAACAACAAAGGAAAACAATCAAAAGAAAGATGAACAACAAAATAAAACAATCAAATGAAAGATGAACAACAAAATAAAACAATCAAAGAAAGATAAACAGCAAAGGAAAAAATCAAAATAAAGATAAACGGCAAAGGAAAAAAATCAAAATAAAGATGAACAAGAATCAAAATAAAGATGAACAGCACGGAAAACAATCAAATAAATATGAACAGCAAGGAAAACAATCAAATAAAGATGAACAGCAAGGAAAACAATCAAATAAAGATGATGGCCCAGCATGACATAAAACCAATAAATTCATTGTCAGGATTCTTATATTATTCCACGAGTATTTATTAAATTCCATTTTTGGCGATATTACAAACCATGCACATACTACACTCTTTGTGTTACATGTTTGTAACAGTAAACAGTAAAAGATGGACATACTACACTCTTCAGTGGTGTACGTTACAAAGATGGACATACTACACTCTTCAGTAGTGTAAGTTACAAAGATGGACATACTACACTCTTCAGTAGTGCAAGTTACAAAGATGGACATACTACACTCTTCAGTAGTGTACATTACAAACATTTACATACTACACTCTTCAGTGGTTTAAGTTACAAAAAACGGACATACTACATTCTTCAGTGGTTTATGTTACAAAAACGGACATACTACACTCTTCAGTGGTTTATGTTACAAAAACGGACATACTACACTCTTCAGTGGTTTAAGTTACACAAATGGACATACTACACTCTTCAGTGGTTTAAGTTACAAAGATGGACATAGAATAGAACGAGAAAATCTGAGACCTTGAAGTATGAATAAACAGATGTGGGGGTGGGGGGTGCATTCAGTGGACAGAAAAGGACAAAACACACACACACACAGAGTGTTGGTGGTAAATTTTAAAAAGAAGAGTCAGAGGAAGAAAGCCACCGCTGGCAGTTACCTAGGACGTAGCACATGATGATGGTTATTAGTTGCAGTTGTAATAGAAGAACAAGTATTGTAGTAGTTGCAGCAATAGTAATAGCAAATGTTGTAAAACTTGCAATGGCAGTGGAGTCTGTAGTAACATCTGTACAAGCAAAACATGGATGTGACAGTGTAGCAGAAATAACAGGTGTTAGTTACAGTGGCAGTCTGTTATGAGGACAACTGTCAATGTAGCCAGAAGTAACAACAGTCAATGTAGCCAGAAGTAACAACGGTCAATGTAGCCAGAAGTAACAACGGTCAATGTAGCCAAAAGTAACTGTCAATGTAGCCAGAAGTAACAACTATTAATGTAACCAAAAGTAACAACTGTCAAAAGAAAGATGAAGAACAAAGGAAAACATAAAATGAAAGTTGAACAGCAACGAAAACAATCAAAAGAAGAATGAACAGCAACAAAAACAATCAAAAGAAAAATGAACAGCAACGAAAACAATCAAAAGAAAGATGAACGAAAATCAAAAGAAAGATAAACAATAAGGAAAACAATGAAAAGAAATATGAACAACAAAGGAAAACAATCAAAAGAAAGATGAACAACAAAATAAAACAATCAAATGAAAGATGAACAACAAAATAAAACAATCAAAGAAAGATAAACAGCAAAGGAAAAAATCAAAATAAAGATGAACAAGAATCAAAATAAAGATGAACAGCAAGGAAAACAATCAAATAAAGATGAACAGCAAGGAAAACAATCAAATAAAGATGAACAGCAAGGAAAACAATCAAATAAAGATGATGGCCCAGCATGACATAAAACCAATAAATTCATTGTCAGGATTCTTATATTATTCCACGAGTATTTATTAAATTCCATTTTTGGCGACATTACAAACCATGCACATACTACACTCTTTGTGTTACATGTTTGTAACAGTAAACAGTAAAAGATGGACATACTACACTCTTCAGTGGTGTACGTTACAAAGATGGACATACTACACTCTTCAGTGGTGTACGTTACAAAGATGGACATACTACACTCTTCAGTGGTGTACGTTACAAAGATGGACATAGAATAGAACAAGAAAATCTGAGACCTTGAAGTGTGAGTAAACAGATGTGGGGGTGGGGGGTGCATTCCGTGGACAGAAAAGGGTAAAACACACACACACACACACACACACACACACAGAGAGTGTTGGTGGTAAATTTTAAAAAGAAGAGTCAGAGGAAGAAAGCCACCGCTGGCAGTTACCTAGGACGTAGCACATGATGATGGTTATTAGTTGCAGTTGTAATAGAAGAACAAGTATTGTGATAGTTGCAGCAATAGTAATAGCAAATGTTGTAAAACTTGCAATGGCAGTGGAGTCTGTAGTAACATCTGTACAAGCAAAACATGGATGTGACAGTGTAGCAGAAATAACAGGTGTTACATTTAGTTACAGTGGCAGTCTGTTATGAGGACAACTGTCAATGTAGCCAGAAGTAACAACAGTCAATGTAGCCAGAAGTAACAACGGTCAATGTAGCCAGAAGTAACTGTCAGTGTAGCCAGAAGTAACAACTGTTAATGTAACCAAAAGTAACAACTGTCAATGTAGTCAAAAGTAATAACTATAATGTAGCCAGAAGTAACTGTTAGTGTCAATGTAGCCAGAAGTAACTGTTAGTGTCAGTGTAGCCAGAAGTAACAACAGTCAATGTAGCCATAAGTAACAACTGTTAATGTAGCCGAAGGTAACAACTGTTAATGTAGCCAAAAGTAACAACTGTCAATGTAGTCAAAAGTAACTGTTAGTGTCAATGTAGCCAGAAGTAACTGTTAGTGTCAATGTAGCCAGAAGTAACTAAGAAATTAGTCTGCTGTAGATTTCTCATTTATTATTAGTCATTTACTATACTACAACAGTGAAATCAATCATGGCAGGTGACCACAGTAAAATCAGTCATGGCAGGTGACCACAGTGAAATCAATCATGTCAGGTGACCACAGTAAAATCAATCATGGCAGTTGACCACAGTAAAATCAGTCATGGCAGGTGACCACAGTAAAATCAATCATGTCAGGTGAACACAGTAAAATCAATCATGGCAGGTGACCACAGTAAAATCAATCATGGCAGGTGACCCAGTAAAAACATTCATGGCAGGTGACCACAGTAAAATCAATCATGGCAGGTGACCACAGTAAAATCAATCATGGCAGGTGACCACAGTAAAATCAATCATGGCAGGTGATCACAATAAAATCAATCATGGCAGGTGACCCAGTAAAAACAGTCATGGCAGGTGACCACAGTAAAATCAAGCATGTCAGGTGACCACAGTAAAATCAATCATGTCAGGTGACCACAGTAAAATCAATTATGGCAGGTAAACACAGTAAAATCAATCATGGCAGGTGACCACAGTAAAATAAATCATGGCATGTGACCCAGTAAAAACATTCATGGCAGGTGATCACAGTGAAATCAAGCATGGCAGGTGACCACAGTAAAATCAATCATGTCAGGTGACCACAGTAAAATCAATCATGGCAGGTAAACACAGTAAAATCAATCATGTCAGGTGACCACAGTAAAATCAATCATGGCATGTGACCCAGTAAAAACATTCATGGCAGGTGATCACAGTGAAATCAATCATGTCAGGTGACCACAGTAAAATCAATCATGACAGGTGACCCAGTAAAATCAATCATGGCAGGTGACCACAGTAAAATCAATCATGGCAGGTGACCACAGTAAAATCAATCATGGCAGGTGACCACAGTAAAATCAATCATGGCAGGTGACCACAGTAAAATCAATCATGACAGGTGACCACAGTAAAATCAATCATGGCAGGTGACCACAGTAAAATCAATCATGGCAGGTAACCACAGTAAAATCAATTATGGCAGGTAACAAGCGCAGGAAGTTTAAGGCAGGTCATAAATCTGCACAATATAAACGGGGTTGGGGAGTGGGGGTGGGGAATGGGCAGGGGCGGATAACAGATGAACTACAGATGGATCATAGATGGCTACCGTGACGGATAACAGACGAGTAGGGGATGGATAACAGACGGGTAGTGGATGGATAACAGACAGGTAGTGGATGGATAACAGACGGGTAGTGGATGGATAACAGACGGGTAGTGGATGGATAACAGACGGGTAATGGATGGATAACAGACGGATAGGGGATGGATAACAGACGGGTAGTGGATGGATAACAGACGGGTAGTGGATGGATAACAGACAGGTAGTGGATGGATAACAGACGGGTAGTGGATGGATAACAGACGGGTAGTGGATGGATAACAGACAGGTAGTGGATGGATAACAGACGGGTAGTGGATGGATAACAGACGGATAGGGGATGGATAACAGACGGGTAGGGGATAGATAACAGACAGGCAGGGGATAGATAAGAGACACGCAGGGGATAGATAAGAGACGAGCAGGGGATAGATAACAGACGGGCAGGGGATAGATAACAGACGGGCAGGGGATAGATAAGAGACGAGCAGGGGATAGATAAGAGACAGGCAGGGGATAGATAAGAGACAGGCAGGGGATAGATAACAGACGGGCAGGGGATAGATAACAGACTGGCAGTGGATAGATAACAGACTGGCAGTGGATAGATAAGAGACAGGCAGGGGATAGATAACAGACAGGTAGAGGATAGATAACAGACAGGTAGGGGATAGATAACAGACAGGTAGGGGACAGATAACAGACAGGTAGGGGATAGATAACAGACAGGCAGGGGATAGATAACAGACAGGTAGGGGATAGATAGCAGATAGGTAAGGGATAGATAACAGACAGGTAGGGGATAGATAACAGACGGATAGGGGATAGATAACAGACAGGTAGGGGGTAGATAACAGACAGGTAGGGGATAGATAACAGACGGATAGGGGATAGATAACAGACAGGTAGGGGGTAGATAACAGACAGGTAGGGGATAGATAACAGACGGATAGGGGATAGATAACAGACAGGTAGGAGGTAGATTACAGACATGGAGGGGATAGATAACAGACGGATAGGAGATAGATAACAGACAAATAGGGGATAGATAACAGACAGATAAGGGATAGATAACAGACGGGTAGTGGATGGATAACAGACGGGTAGGGGGTAGATAACAGACACACAGGGGATAGATAACAGACACACAGGGGATAGATAACAGACACACAGGGGATAAATAACAGACACACAGAGAATAGATAAAATACACAGGGGATAGATAACAAACACACAGGGGATAGATAACTGACAGGCAGGGGATAGATGACAGACACGCAGGCGATAGATAACAGACAGGCAGGGGATAGATAACCGACAGGCAAGGGATAGATAACAGACAGGCAGGGGATAGATACGCAGGGGATAGATAACAGACATGCAGGGGATAGATAAGAGACAGGCAGGGGAAAGATTAGAGACAGGCAGGGGATAGATAAGAGACAGGGAGGGGATAGATAAGAGACAGGGAGGGGATAGATAACGGACAGGCAGCGAATGACTGATAAATGAGCGTTGGGACAACTAACAGATGGGTAGAGGATTACGGGATTAGTAATAGATGACGGGGGAAGAGGAAAAACGACTAACAGATCAAGATTAATTACTAACAGTTGGCAGTGAAAGAGGAAAAACGACTAATAGATGGGTAGAGGATTACTAATAGATGACGGAGGAAGGGGGAAAAGGACTAACTTCAGGAGGGGATTACTAATAGATAACGGGGGAAGAGGAAAAACGTCTGACAGATCAGGAGATGGAAAATGGTTAATAAGCGAGCTAACAAAATGGCAGGTTGGATAACAAGTAGGAAGGGGACGACTGGCAGGTAGGAAGGGGGCAGCTAACAGGTAGGAAGGGGACGACTGGCAGGTAAGAAGGGGGCAGCTAACAGGTAGGAAGGGGACGACTGGCAGGTAGGAAGGGGGCAGCTAACAGGTAGGAAGGGGACGACTGGCAGGTAGGAAGGGGGCAGCTAACAGGTAGGAAGGGGGCGACTAACAGGTAGGAAGGGGCAGTTAACAGTAGGAAGGGGGCGACTAACAGGTAGGAAGGGGGCGGATAACAGGTAGGAAGGGGGCAGCTAACAGGTAGGAAGGGGGCGGCTGACAGATAGGAAGGGGGCGGCTAACAGGTAGGAAAGGGGCGACTGACAGGAAGGAAGGGGGCGGCTGACAGGTAGGAAGGGGGCGACTGACAGGAAGGAAGGGGGCGGCTGACAGGTAGGAAGGGGGCGGCTGAAAGGTAGGAAGAGGTCGACTGACAGGTAGCAGGGGACAACTGACATGTAGACAGAGGACGACTGACAGATGAGCATGGGACGACTGACAGAAGGACAAGGGAAGGAGCGACTAAAAGTCAAGCAGAGGAGGGAGGCGGGTAACAAAGGGGCAGGGACGGATAGAAGATGACAGAATACAACTGACAGATGGGCGGGGCATAGCTCACAGCTGACCAAAGAACGACATGCTCTGACGTGCTTTCTTGAAGGAAGTAGAAAAACTTGCTGACACTCGCCGCTCCGTACAAGGCACATAATGATGATGGGTTTCTGTTTAATGACAATAGAGAGAGAAAAATAATGATATATGTGTCATGAGCATTTAATGACTTTTAGAAAAGAAGTGACAAAACAGAAGAAAATTTTGTGGCAATACAGGAAAGAAATATTGCGACAAAACAGAAACACAACATTGTGACAAAAGGAAAGAAACATATTGTGAAAAACAGAAAAGAAATATTGTGAGCAAAATAGAGAAAACTCATTATGACAAACAGTAGAAAAATATTCCGACGAAGAAGAAACTATTGCCACAAATTAGATGAAAATAGTGTGACAAAATAGAAGAGTTATATTGTGACAAAATATAAGAGAAATATTGTGACAAAATATAAGAAAATATTGTGACAAAATATAAGAGAAATATTGTGACAAAATATAAGAGAAATATTGTGACAAAATAGAAGAGAAATATTGTGACAAAATATAAGAGAAAATATTGTGACAAAAGTAGAGAGGCAGTTCCCTTCAGACATATCGGAAACACGAGAGTGTTTGAGAGTGGATTATATGTCTGTAAAAAGGTTTCCTGAAACTCGTCAAACCTTTGAGTGGAGCCCGACTGGTCAAATCTTTGGATTTGAGTTTGTGTTCACTTTCAGCATGAGACATTGTCACACCGAATCTAGCTCACATCATTCGCTAAACATGAGGAGGAAGGATAGAGTGCTGGAATGTAAGCGTCAGATGTGTGGGAGTATTTCTTTCTAAACACCTCCAGAAAGGTGTCTCTGATTATTTTATTGTCTTTATATTTTATTTTGTTTTATGGTTATTGGCTGCCGTCATATTCGCAAGTGAAAACTTACTTAGTTCGCATGTACTTAAAAATGTTTTGTTTAAATAATAAATAAATTAATAAATAACTCCTGTCTCTTCATAGTCCTGTCTTTCGTCAAGATCAGATCTTTTACGATAAACTAATAAAGACAAGAGAGATTTGTAGAGAATAATAAAGAGTACTTCATAACCAGACAGATTTGTAGAGAATAATAAAGAGTACGTCATGACCAGAGAAATGTTGTGAGGAATAATAAAGAGTACGTAATTAACAGAGATATATAGCATATCTTCTCTTGTACAATAAAGTCTAACAAATCTGTGAAGAAACTTCTGTCTCCTGGATGTGACTTCCACAGTCTGGCTCAAAATAAAACAAAACTGACAATCTTAGGTAGAGATGCCCTTTTATAGTGAGAAAAACAAATAAAGAATATTTTACGTTTGACTGAAGCTGCCTGGTGTAGCTAGGACAGGACCTGAAGCAGCCTGATGTAGCTAGGATAGAGCCTGAAGTAGCCTGATGTAGTTAGGATAGAGCCTGAAGTAACCTGATGTAGTTAGGGCAGAGCCTGAAGCAGCCTCATGTAGCTAGTATGGACCCTGAAGTAGCCTGATGTAGCTAGTACGAAGCTTGAACCAGCTTGATGAAGCTTGTATGGAATCTGAAGTAGCCTGATGTAGCTAGGAAAGAGCCTGAAGTAGCCTGATGTAGCTAGGATAGAGGCTGAAGTAGCCTGATGTAGCTAGAAAGGAGACTTAGGCAGCCTGATGTAGCTAGGACAGATCCTGAAGCAGGCTGATGTAGCTATGATAAGAGCCTGAAATATACTGATGTAGCTAGTATGGAGCCTGAAGTAGCCTGATGTAGTTAGGATAGAGCCATAAGCAGTCTGATGTAGTTAAGATAGAGCCTGAAGTAGTCTGATGTAGCTAGAACGGGCCAGAAGTAGCCTGATGTATCTATGATAGAGCCTTAAGTAGTCTGGTGTAGCTAGGATATAGTCTAAGGTAGCCTAAAATAGAGCCTGAAGTAACCTGATGTAGTTAGGATGTAGCCTGATCTAGCTAGAATAGATGCTGGAGCAGCCTGATGTAGTTAGGATAGAGCCTGAAGTAGCCTGATGCAGCAATTTTAAAAAAATCTGAGATCTAAAAACGGTACAACCATATTTCACTGGAAAATACACCATAACTTCAGTAACACAGCTTGTATACTTCAAACTTGTGTTTATCATTGAATAATTTATTGTTGTTTATCGTTATCTAATGTATGACTGTTTATTGTTTTATATTGCCCTGTTATTTATTGCTTTCTTCATATCACTACGCAACAGATGATTCTGGTGACTAAGCTGTTGTGTCCTTTTATGCAATATTTATTTTACTACTATCTGCGTTACACTACAACTACTACTACTACTACTACTACTACTACTACTACTACTACTACTACTACTACTACTACTACTACTACTACCGGATAGCGTGGTTGTTAGAGCACTTTTCTAGCAACCATATGGTCGTTGTTCGAATCCCTAGCTAAGCGGAATCTTTTGTTCCGACCACTACGGCCCCGAGGTCGACCCAGCCTCGTAAAATGGGTACCAGAGAAAATCTGGGAAGGAGAGGACTTGGCCACCCCAGCTCATACTCTCTGAGAGCCCAGCATAATGAGGTCTCTAACGCTTCATCCTCTCCGGCATTTGCTATGGGACTACCTCTGTTACTACTACTACTACTACTACTACTACTACTACTGCTGCTGCTGTTACTACTACTACTACTGATACTGATACTACTATTACTACTACATTTACTACCACTACGGCTATCACTACTATTACTACTACTACTACTACTACTACTACAACTACTATTGCTACTATTACTACTATTACTACTATCACTATTACTACTAATACTACTTTTACTACTATTAATTACTACTACAGTTGCTGCTGCTGCTGCTACTACTACTACTACTACTACTATTATTATCACTACTACTATTACTACTACTATTACTACTACTACTACTGTTATTACTACTACTACTTTTACAACTACTGTTACTATTACTGCTACTATTGCTACTGCTATTGCTGCTACTATTACTACTACGAATACTAATACTACTCTTCTTACTACTACTGTTAATACTACTACTACTACTATTACTACTACGACTGTTACTACTTCTACTACTAATACTTTCACGAGTACTACTACTATTACTGCTACTACTGCTGTTACTATTACCACTATTACTATTACTACCACGACTACTACTGCTACTACTAATACTACTGTTACCACTACGAATACTAATACTACTCTTCTTACTACTGCTACTACTACTACTATTACCACTACTACTACTACTACTACTACTGCTATTTTTACTGCTACTGCTACTATTACTGCTACTATTACCACTACTACTGTTGCTACTATTACCACTATTACTATAACTACCACGACTACTAATGCTACTACTAATATTATTACTACCACTACTAGTGCTAGTACCATTCTTACTACTACTGCTACTATTGCCACCACTACTACTATTATTACTACTACTATTTTTACTGCTACTGCTACTATTACTGTTACTATTACTACGACAACTACTACGACTACTACTACTATTATTATTATCACCACTACTACTATTACTACTACTTTTAATGCTATGCTACTATTATGCTACTATTACTGCTGCTATTACTACTACCAATATCACTATTACTACTACTACTACTACTACTACTACTATTACTACTATTAATATTACCACCACTACTACTATTACTACTACTACTACTTTTATTGCTACTGCTACTATTACTGCTGCTATTACTACTACTGCTACTGCTACTATTACCAATGTTACTATTAACTACCACGACTACTATTACTACTACTACTACTACTGTTACCACCACTCCTACTATTACTACCACGACTACTATTACTGCTACTACTACTACTACTACTACTACTACTACTACTACTACTACTACTATACTACAACTTCTACTTTACTGCTACTGCTACTATTACTACTACTACTGCTGGTACTATTACCAATATTACTATTACTACCACTACTAGTACTGCTACTACTAATACTACTGTTACCACTACGAATACTAATACTACTCTTCTTACTACTGCTACTACTACTACTATTACCACCACTACTACTACTACTAATACTGCTATTTTTACTGCTACTGCTACTATTACTGCTACTATTACCACTATTACTATAACTACCACGACTACTAATGCTACTACTAATATTATTACTACCACTACTAGTGCTAGTACCATTCTTACTACTACTGCTACTATTGCCACCACTACTACTATTATTACTACTACTATTTTTACTGCTACTGCTACTATTACTGTTACTATTACTACGACAACTACTACGACTACTACTACTATTATTATTATCACCACTACTACTATTACTACTACTTTTAATGCTATGCTACTATTATGCTACTATTACTGCTGCTATTACTACTACCAATATTACTATTACTACTACTACTACTACTACTACTACTACTACTACTACTACTACTACTATTACTACTATTAATATTACCACCACTACTACTATTACTACTACTACTACTTTTATTGCTACTGCTACTATTACTGCTGCTATTACTACTACTGCTACTGCTACTATTACCAATGTTACTATTAACTACCACGACTACTATTACTACTACTACTACTACTGTTACCACCACTCCTACTATTACTACCACGACTACTATTACTGCTGCTACTACTACTACTATTACTACTACTACTACCACCACTACTACTATTACTACAACTTCTACTTTACTGCTACTGCTACTATTACTACTACTACTGCTGGTACTATTACCAATATTACTATTACTACCACTACTAGTACTCGTACCACTCTTCTTCTTCCTCCTCCTCCTCCTCCTCCTACTACTACTACTACTACTACTACTACTACTACTACTACTACTACTACTACTACTACCTCTGCAGCTATTGATCAGCGTGATATGACTCTCAAATGTAAAGATTTAGCGCTTTGGTTCCAGACTACCCTTCTCCCACCCCAGCCCCTCCGCCTCCCATACCCCTTACATAAACACAACCATTATTGCTGTACCTGCTTTCAACACATTCACAGCGGGAACCACTGATCTAACTCAACAGACAAGGGTACATATTTGTCAACTAAAACTTACATCAGCTTATCACTATCAGCTTATCAACATCAGTTTCTTCGCATTAGCTTATCAACATCAGCTTATCAAAATCAGCTTCTTAATATTAGCTTCTGAACATCAGCTTATCAACATCAGCTTCTCAACATCAGCTTATTAACATCAAGTTATCAACAGCAGTTTATTAACATCAGCTTCTTAACATCAGCATCTTAGGATCAGTTTATCAACATTACCTTGTTAAAATCACCTTCGCAACATCAGTTTACCAACTTCAGCTTCTCAACATGGGCTTCTTAACAGCAGTTTCTTTACATCAGAATCTTAACATCAGCTTATCAACATTAGCTTATTAACATCAGTTTCTAAACATCAACTTCTTAACATCAACTTATCAACATAAGCTTCTTAACATCAACTTTTCAACAATAGTTTTTCAATATTAGCTTCTTAAATATCAACTTATCAACATTCGCTTCTCAACATCAGTTTCTCAACATCAGATTCTTAATATCATATGCTCAACATTAGCTTCTTAACATCAGTTCTCAACATCAGCTTCATAACATAAACTTATCAACATAAGCTTCTGAGCATAGGCTTCTTAACAGCAGTTTCTTTACATCACCTTCTTAACATTAGTTTATCAACATCAGCTTTCTAACATCCCCTTCTAAACATTAGCTTCTCAACATCAGCTTCTCAACATTAGCTTATTAACATCAGCTTTTCAACAATAGTTTTTCAATATTAGCTTCTTAAATATCAACTTATCAACATTCGCTTCTCAACATCAGTTTCTCAACATCAGATTCTTAATATCATATGCTCAACATTAGCTTCTTAACATCAGTTCTCAACATCAGCTTCATAACATAAACTTATCAACATAAGCTTCTGAGCATAGGCTTCTTAACAGCAGTTTCTTTACATCACCTTCTTAACATTAGTTTATCAACATCAGCTTTCTAACATCCCCTTCTAAACATTAGCTTCTCAACATCAGCTTCTCAACATTAGCTTATTAACATCAGCTCTTCTCAAGTAAGTACAAAGAAGACATATTGCCGCCGTTTGTAACTTTCAGCTGGGAAAGCGACTGCACTGAAGCCTTGCTCTACAAAACAGGCTGTTGAGAAAGCGACTGCACTGAAGCCTTGCTCTATTAAACAAGCTGTTGAGAAAGCGACTGCACTGAAGCCATGCTCTACAAAACAGGCTGTTGAGACAGCGACTACACTGAAGCCTTGCTCTATTAAACAAGCTGTTGAGAAAGCGACTGCACTGAAGCCTTGCTCTATTAACAGGCTGTTGAGAAAGCGACTGCACTGAAGCCATGCTCTACAAAACAGGCTGTTGAGAAAGCGACTGCACTGAAGCCTTGCTCTATTAAACAGGCTGTTGAGAAAGCGACTGCACTGAAGCCTTGCTCTATTAAACAGGCTGTTGAGACAGCGACTGCATTGAAGCCTTGCTCTATTAACAGGCTGTTGAGAAAGTGACTGCACTGAAGCCTTGCTCTACAAAACAGGCTGTTGAGACAGCGACTGCACTGAAGCCTTGCTCTATTAAACAGGCTGTTGAGAAAGCGACTGTACTGAAGCCTTTCTCTACAAAACAGGCTGTTGAGACAGCGACTGCACTGAAGCCTTGCTCTACAAAACAGGCTGTTGAGAAAGCGACTGCACTAAAGCCTTGCTCTACTATACAGGCTTTTGGGAAAGCGCTAAATAACAACAGGATTTTGTTACAGAAAACAAAGCAGCTTTTGGAAATATTTTTTTCCTGTATCTAAAAGTACTAAACTCTGGTGTCGGTTCTATATCACTTTGGCGTGAAATCAGCTCTATATCACTTTGAAATCAGCTCTATATCACTTTGGAGTGAAATCAGTTCCATGTCACTTTGGAGTGAAATCAGCTCTATGTCACTTTGACGTGAAATCAACTCTGTCACTCTGACGTGAAATCAGCTCAATGTCACTTTGAAATCAGCTCTATATCACTTTGGAATGAACTCAATTATATATCACTTTGGCGTCAAATCAGCTCTGTGTCACTTATGCGTGAAATCAGCTATATGTCACTTTGGCTTGAAATCAGCTCTATATCACTTTGGCGTGAAATCAGCTCTGTATCACGTTAGCGTGAAATCAGTTCTATGTCACTTCTGCATGAAATCAGTTATATGTGACACTTTGGGGCGAAATCAGTTCTCCTTTCACAATTCTTGCTGTCTAAGTGCTGATATCTAAGACTCATCTGGCAATCGATACCTGTCACAAATTCAATTTAGCTCATCCAGGTATCACAATACACTTGTAGATCATACAGGTATCACAATACAATTGTAGATCATACAGGAATCACAATACATTTGTAGATCATACAGGTATCATAGTATACTTGTAGATTATACAGGTATCACATTACACTTGAAGATCATACAAGTATAATAATACACTTGTAGATCATACAGGTATCACAATACACTTAAAGATCATACAGGTATCACAATACACTTGTAGATCACACAGGTATCACAATACACTTGTAAATCAAACAAGTACTATAATGCACTTAAAGATCATATAGGTATCAGAATACACTTGTAGATCATACAGATATCATAATACACTTAAAGATCAGACAAGTATCACAATACACTTGAAGACCACATAGGTTTTACAACACACTTGTAGATCATACAGATATCACATTAAATATCATACAGATATCACAATACACTTAAAGATGATATAGGTATCACAATACACTTAAAAAGCATACGTGCATCACACTACATTTGAAGATCATACATGTATTATTGCATGCTTGAATATAATACAGATATCATAACACATTTGAAGATCATACAGGTATCACAGTACACATGAAGATCATGCAGGTATCATAATACAATCTAAGATCATACAAGTATCACATCAAAGATCATACAGGTATCATAATCTCAACATCAGCTTCTCCACATTAGCTTCTTAACATCAGTTCTCAACATCAGCTTCATAACATAAACTTATCAACATAAGCTTCTGAACATAGGCTTCTTAACAGCAGTTTCTTTACATCACCTTCTTAACATTAGTTTATCAACATCAGCTTATCAACATCAGCTTCTCAACATCAGCTTCTCAACATCAGCTTCTCAACATTAGCTTATTAACATCAGCTCTTCTCAAGTAAGTACAAAGAAGACATATTGCCGCCGTTTGTAACTTTCAGCTGAGACAGCGACTGCACTGAAGTTTTGCTCTATTAAACAAGCTGTTGAGAAAGCGACTGCACTGAAGTTTTGCTCTATTAAACAAGCTGTTGAGAAAGCGACTGCACTGAAGCCATGCTCTACAAAACAGGCTGTTGAGACAGCGACTACACTGAAGCCTTGCTCTATTAAACAAGCTGTTGAGAAAGCGACTGCACTGAAGCCTTGCTCTATTAAACAAGCTGTTGAGAAAGCGACTGCACTGAAGCCATGCTCTACAAAACAGGCTGTTGAGAAAGCGACTGCACTGAAGCCTTGCTCTATTAAACAGGCTGTTGAGAAAGCGACTGCACTGAAGCCTTGCTCTATTAAACAGGCTGTTGAGACAGCGACTACACTGAAGCCTTGCTCTACTATACAGACTGTTGAGAAAGCGACTGCACTGAAGCCTTGCTCTACAAAACAGGCTGTTGAGACAGCGACTGCACTGAAGCCTTGCTCTATTAAACAGGCTGTTGAGAAAGCGACTGTACTGAAGCCTTTCTCTACAAAACAGGCTGTTGAGACAGCGACTGCACTGAAGCCTTGCTCTACAAAACAGGCTGTTGAGAAAGCGACTGCACTAAAGCCTTGCTCTACTATACAGGCTTTTGGGAAAGCGCTAAATAACAACAGGAAACAAAGCAGCTTTTGGAAATATTTTTTTCCTGTATCTAAAAGTACTAAACTCTGGTGTCGGTTCTATATCACTTTGGCGTGAAATCAGCTCTATATCACTTCGGCGTGAAATCAGCTCTATATCACTTTGAAATCAGCTCTTTATCACTTTGGAGTGAAATCAGTTCCATGTCACTTTGGAGTGAAATCAGCTCTATGTCACTTTGACGTGAAATCAACTCTGTCACTCTGACGTGAAATCAGCTCAATGTCACTTTGAAATCAGCTCTATATCACTTTGGAATGAACTCAATTATATATCACTTTGGCGTGAAATCAGCTCTGTGTCACTTATGCGTGAAATCAGCTATATGTCACTTTGGCTTGAAATCAGCTCTATATCACTTTGGCGTGAAATCAGCTCTGTATCACGTTAGCGTGAAATCAGTTCTATGTCACTTCTGCATGAAATCAGTTATATGTGACACTTTGGGGCGAAATCAGTTCTCCCTTCACAATTCTTGCTGTCTAAGTGCTGATATCTAAGACGCATCTGGTACTCGATACCTGTCACAAATTCAATTTAGCTCATCCAGGTATCACAATACACTTGTAGATCATACAGTTATCACAATACAACTGTAGATCATACAGGAATCACAATACATTTGTAGATCATACAGGTATCATAATACACTTGTAGATTATACAGGTATCACATTACACCTGAAGATCATACAAGTATCATAATACACTTGTAGATCATACAGGTATCACAATACACTTAAGGTCATACAGGCATCACAATACGTTTGTAAATCACACAGGTATCACAATACACTTGTAAATCAAACAAGTACTATAATGCACTTAAAGATCATATAGGTATCAGAATACACTTGTAGATCATACAGGTATCAAAATACACTTAAAGATCAGACAAGTATCACAATACACTTGAAGACCACACAGGTTTTACAACACACTTGTAGATCATACAGATATCACATTACATTTAAAGATCATACAGATATCACAATACACTTAAAGATGATATAAGTATCACAATACACTTAAAAAGCATACGTGCATCACATTACATTTGAAGATCATACATGTATTATTGCACGCTTGAATATAATACAGGTATCATAACACATTTGAAGATCATACAGTATCACAGTACACATGAAGATCATGCAGGTATCATAATACAATTGAAGATCATACAGGTATCACATCAAAGATCATACAGGTATCATAATACACTTAAAGATCGTACAGGTATCAGAATACACTTGTAGGTCATACAGGTAGCACAATACACTTAAAGATCATACAGATATCACAATACACTTGAAGATCATACAGGTATTATTATACACTTGAAGATCATACAGGTATCATAATATACTTGAAGATCATACAGGTATCATAATAGACTTCAATATCATACAGGTATCACAATACACTTCAATATCATACAGGTATCATAATACACTTAAAGATCATACAGGTATCATAATACACCTGTAGATCATACAGGTATCATAATAGACTTGAAGATCATATAGGTATCACAATACACTTAAAGATCATACAGGCATCACAATAAAGATCATACAGGTATCACAATATACTTGAAGGTGTGCACAATACATTATCTGATCAGGTGACTTGTATAAAACAGTATCCACAGCCTCCATTGCTACTCTCAGTTTCTCCTACTTGTGGGCGACTTCAAAGATGTAGCAGTCAGCAACAAAATCATGTATGATGCATGAAAATCATCAACAAATTCTTACAAAGTGTAAGCAAAGATATTTCTTATGATTTGTTTTCCATTTGGAAAGTTATCTCAAACATTCTCATACTTAGTGCGACACTTTGAGAATGCGCATGATATTTGGTGTATTTGTCATCATCATCATCATCATCATCAGGTGCCGTGCCGACTGGCGTTGGCTATTATGTTTCTCCAGAGTACCCGATCCTTCATGCAGACCATCAGTTCAGTTGGTGATCTCCTCTCACACCATCTCGTCAGACTGTCCAGTATCATTTCTCTTGGTCTTCCTCTTGATCTTCTTCCTTCTATTTTTCCTGTTGTTATAATATTTTCAATGCCCCCTCTTCTCGTTGCATGTCCTATGAAAGTGAAGATCATACAGGTATCTCTTATTTTTTGACAAGAGTTTTTGTCTCTCCAGCTCTTCTCATACATTCTTCATTAGTTATTTTTGCTGTCCAGGGGATTCGCAACATTCTTCTAATAAACCACATTTCTGCTGCTTCCAATGATTTTTGTGCAGACCTGCTTATTGTCCATGATTCACTTCCATATAACAAGATAGGTTCAATATAGCATTTTAGGACTCGTTTTCTAACATTCATTGATAAGGATGTGTTGGATATGTTTCTCATTCTTTGAAATGCAGTCTTTGCTTGGCCTATTCTGTTCCTAATTTCTGTTCTGTATTTCCCATCTGAAGTTATTACTGCTCCAAGGTATTTGAATTTCTGCACCTGCTTTAGAATAGTTCCGTTTAATTTTATACTGCATGTTGGTGGATTCTGTTTCTTAGATATAACCATAGTCTGTGTCATTTTGATGTTCAAAGTAAAGCCTTTCTGTTCACTTTCTTTGGCGACTTTATCCAAGAGACTTTGCAGGTCTTGTTGGTTCTCAACTATCTGTACTGTGTCGTCAGCATACCGAAGGTTGTTGATATTGTATCCTCCAATTTTTATGCCTGGTTCTGTGATGATTGTTCTTAGAATATTCTCGATGTACAGAGAAAAAAGGTCTGGAGATATGTACATCCTTGTCGTACCCCTTGTTTTATAGGCTGATATTTTCCAGTTCTATTTTCAACTCGAACTGCTGCTTCTTGCTGACAGTATAGATGTTTTACAATCCTCATGTCTTTGGGTTCTATATTGATGTCTTCAAGCATTTTAATAATTTCATTATGTTTCACATTGTCAAATGCCTTGGTGTAATCAATGAAGCATAAGTAGAGATCTTTCTGTACTTCTAAAGCTCTTTCTGTTAGTGTTCGTAAAGCATAAATGGCATTGTGTGTTCCTTTTCCTTCAACAAATCCAAACTGTTCATCTGCTATTTCCATTTTTATCTTTTTCCTTGTTCTTCTCATAATTATTCTCAGAAGTAGCTTCGTTATGTGACATGAGAGGCTGATAGTTCGGTGGTCATCACATTCCTTTGCACCTGGTTTCTTTGGTAGTGCTATAAACGTGGATTTAATCAGGTCACTGGGAATATAACCACTGTTGTAAATATCACTCAGTAACTTGGCTATTATTTTTATTCCTATCTCCTCTAGCGCCTCTATTTCTTCTATTGTTATATTATCAGGCCCAGTCGCTTTTCCTTTCTTCATGTGTTTGATGGCATCTATGATTTCATCTTCAAGTATTGGTGGTCCATCACAGTTTTCAGTGTCTGGTGTTAATTCTGGTCTTTCTCCTCCATATAGCTCACCGATGTACTCTGTCCACAATGTCTTCTTTTCCCATTAGCATTTTACCTTCTTTTGATTTCAGGCATCCTGTGGTATATTTTGTTTTCCTGCCTGTGAGTTCACTAATTCATTTGTGCATGTTTTTGTTGTCTTTATTATAAGACTCCTCTATTTGTCTGCACTGTTCATTTAACCACACTTCCTTTGCTTCTCTGCATTTGCGTCTTATTTTTTTATTTATCTTGCTATATTTTTCCTGCTTATTTTTACTCCTCCTCCTCTTGTCCATCAGTCCTAAGATGCCGTCTGTCATCCATTTATTTTTAGGGGCTTCTTTTTTTGGTGGTATTATCTCCTTAACAGTTTGGTGGATAGAATCTCTTAACATTGCCCATTGTTCATCTATACTATTTATCTTTGCTATTGCATTGTATCTATTTGTTATAATAAAAGCTTTGTATTGTTCTCGCATTTCTTGGTCATTTTTAAGGAGTTGTGTATTCAGTTTGATGTTTCTCACTTTTCTACCTGCTTTCTTTAGCTTTATCCTAATTTTTCCACAGAGCGGATCATGGTCACTATTGCAGTCAGCTCTTGGCATTGTTTTTGTTGTCGGTAATGCATTCCGGAATCGTTTGTTGATTAATAAGTAGTCTGTCTGGTTAAAAGTATTTTTGTCTGGGCTGCACCACGTTGCCAGTCTTCGGGGATGTTGTTTAAACCAGGTGTTTCCTACAACCATGCTGTGTATTCTTGCCCATTCAATTAATTTACAACCTCTGTCATTCCTCTCCCCTAGTCCATAGTCACCAACGATGTCTGAAGTTCTTCCTTTACCAACTTTGGCATTAAAATCTCCCATGACTATAGTAACTTCATGTGACTTTGTGTGTTTTAGGGCAGTCTCTATGTCATTATAAAATATCTGTACATCTACTTCAGAACTTTAAGATGTTGGAGCGTACACTTGTATAATATTTATGTTTATTGGTTGTCCTTTCAGTTGGGCTAGCAGAACTCGGTCCGAGATGTTCAAATATCCTACAGTTGTCCTTGCTGTTTGTTCGTCAAATATTATTCCAACTCCTCGTTCATGTTTCTCACTTCCTGACTATATTATTGTATATTAACCAGAGTTTATCTTCCCTGCACCTGTCCATCTAACTTCACTCATTCCTAATATGTTGATCTTCATCCTTTCCATTTCCCTCTTTACATTTTCTAATTTTCCAGCCTGGAATAAAGTTCTAACATTCCATGTTGCTATTTTGAACTTGTTAGTTTTGCCACCAGTAGCTTGATAACGATCTGACCTCACCTGTGGCTCGTGAGCTGCCCTACCGGACGAGGCTGTTCCAGAGGAACATCCGTTAACGTCGTTCATGACAAATCTATTACTCTGAATAAGCATAACTATTCTTACGAGCTACAACAGTGGTGTCCCGTTGCCTTCTGCCGTTTGTGTAGGAACTTTCTACTAGCCTTTGGACTCCCTGTCCTACCTGCAAGGCAGCGGAAGTGAGATGATTTAAGGCGCCTCTTACCCGCCTGGTATTCCCTTCACTGAGCACCTGAGGCACTTTGCAGATCAGGTTAATGAAAGATTAAACACCAAGTTTCAAGAAATTACCTGCAACCAATTTTTTTACAGGCTACTGAAGTGGTAAGGGGTGGCAGAAATTGAGAAAATGGATAAAATTTCTCATCGAGCAGTCATTCGCTACCTCTGCATCAAGGGCTTATCATCGAAGGAGATCCATGAGGATATGGTAGAGACTCTAGGAGAGAGTGCCACTTCTTACAGAAGAGTGAAGAAATGGGCAGCTCACTTCGAACATGGAAAGGAGAGTCTGGAAGATGATCCCCGTCCAGGAAGACCAAGAACGGTAACCACCGATGAAACCACCGGCAGAATCCATGACATGATAATGGAGGATCGACGACTAACTGAGCGGTACATTGCTACTGAGTTGGGCATCTCCCAGAAACGTGTTCATGCCATTATTCACAATGATCTTCAAATGACAAAGATCTCTGCTCGATGGCTCCTGAAACTTCTTGAAGCTGATCACAAACGACAGCGTTTCAACATGTCAAGAGACAATCTTGGCCATTTTTCTGCAGATCCTGAAAGGTTTCTTCAGCAATTTGTAACTATGGATGAGACCTTGGGTTCATCATTTTCAACCAGAAATCAAAGAACAGTTAAAGCAGTGGAAACATGGATCCCCACCTCCAAAGAAAGCATAAAACTTATAAGTAATATTCGTTCTTATAACTTTAAACTTTGTCAACATCTGTTTGATATGGACTATATGTCTCCTTAAACATAGTTTAAAGTAGTTTAAAATGCTTGAGTGTTGTATTTTTTTTAATACTGCTTTTCTATAAATTTGTTAGTTTTGAATGAATGTGAGAATGCAAGTTTATTTCATGTTGTTACATAAACAAGAGTGTAGAGTGTATGGACAATTATTATTTATTTATGTAATCATTTAATGTGTCTTCATGATCATTATGCTCATTAACAAATGCTGAATGACTGTGACTGAGTGAAAGCTGTATGATGAAGGGCAGAATGCCCAATTCTTAACCCTTTGAAAATAAAGTATTTCGTTCTTTCTTTCATTCCTTCTCATTGCACTGATCTTTTTATAAAAGATATTCGTAGCTTCTTTGTGATTGTTGTTTAAAACTTCACTGTATTCCTGCCATGATTTTACCTTTGCTTCTTCTAGTATCCGCTTAGAGTGTCTTCTTGCAGTTCCATATTGAATGTAGTCTAGATCCTCCTTACTTCTCATCCACTCTTTATATTTATTTTTCTGTTCTTTTACAGCCTGTTTCACCTCATCATTGCACCGTGTTGTTCCTTTCATTTCTCTACCTCTTTTTTTTTCATAGAACCACATGTTTCCTTTGCTGCCCGCAAGGTGTTGGTTTTGAACAAGGCCCATTCCTCTTTCGCTGATTTTGTTTCTGTTGCAAGTTTATGAACAATTCTCCTAATTTCTTCTCATATTCTTCTTTCTCATTCTCTTCCTTGAGCTTGGTTAGTTTTATTGTTGCACTTTAGGGAGTTCTGTTATGGCTCTCCTGTGTGTTCTGATGACTGCTACCACTGCTTTGTGGTCTGTGCTTGGACTCAGGTTGGCTACTGCTCTTGCATCTATGACTGACCTTTTCTTGTTGTTCCTTGCTTGTAGGAAATCAGTTTGGCTTCTGCAGGTCAAATCACTCCATTTGTACCAGGTATATATTAGGGACTCTGTGTTTAAAGAATGTGTTTACGATTTTAAAAAAAAGGTCATTCTGGCTGCACAGTTCTGGAGTCTGCCACCATTTTCATTTCTAACGCACTGCAGGTCACCGAAGGCACCTAGGTGGACTGCTACATCAGCTCCACTAGTTCCCAGTCTTGCATTGAAGTTCACCATGATTTTATTCTCCTCTTTATGTTGTTTAGTGTATCATGGAGGTTGTCAAAGAACTCCTCACATTCTTCCTCCATGTCTAGTGCATTACAAGGACCATATATCTGGACACAGGTTGTGGTCTCCTCACTTTCTTTTATTTGGACAGTTATAATTCTTTATGATATATATTTTGTTTCCAGGATTTTGCCAGCGGTGTCTGGTTCTATGATCATTCCGACAGCCTGTTTGGTTCTATGATCATTCCGATAGCCTGTCTGGTTCTATGATCATTCCGACAGCCTGTCTGGTTCTATGATCATTCCGACAGCCTGTCTGGTTCTATGATTATTCCGACAGCCTGTCTGGTTCTATGATCATTCTCAAACTCTGTTTTGCTCTTTCTTGCTCCCCGACTCCCGAGTAGAGGAACCATAACTCTGACGTATTTGTTGACAGCCTTTAGCTCTGAGTTCAGTGCCTGCAACTCCCAGGATCTTTATGTTTCTTCTTTTCATTCCATCCACTAATTCCTCCTTTTTATCATCTGTGCCAGATATGTTGATATCATTTATGCCACATATGTTGATATGTTTTTGCAGTCAAAACATAAGAAGTGATGAGTGAATGGTTCCAGATTGAAACAGGTGTAAAACAAGGATGTATAGTGTCTCCTTTGCTTTTTGGGATTACAATAGACTTCATAATGAAACAATGCTGCACAGGTAACACAGGTATTGACTGGGTACATGGGACCCAACTAGAAGATCTTGATTTTGCTGATGACACAATTCTAATCAGTAACAATGTGAATTCCATGCAAGAAAAAAAACAGATAGCCTGTCTTCACTGACTAGCAAAACAGGACTTGAAAATAACAAGGACAAGACAAAAATAGTGAAAATTCCCATTAATCAAAATGGAAAAATACATGTAGAAAGGACATATATTGAAGAAGTCAATCAATTTGCATACCTTGGCAGCTACATAGACCAGGATAGTGACACCAGAAAGGAAGTTAGAATTAGAATTGCAAAAGCAGCATTGATCTTTAAGAATCTTGAGAACATATGGAATTCAAAAGTTATAAGCACAAAAACCAAGTTAAGACTATTCAATTCAAATGTAATATCCACCCTCATTTATGCATGCGAAAGCTGGAAAACAACTAAAGAAACAGACAAGAAATTAGACTCTTTTGAAAACAAATGCCTAAGGAAAATACTCAGCATCAAGTGGAACGAATTCAAGAACAATGCAGAGATAAGACAGATGACTGAACAACAACCAGTCTCATGGGTGATCAGGAAAAGGAGATGGACATATATTGGTCACTTGATGAGAAGAAATGATCAGAGAATCCCAAAACAAGCTATCAAGTGGAACACAACAGGCCAAAGAAAAAAAGAGGCAGACCTCGTGAAACTCTGAAGAGGACATTGTTAAGAGAGGCCAAATAAAAAGGCATAAAATCCCTTGCTGAGGTTGAAAGACTCGCCGAAGACAGGAAAAATTGGCGAACTACCTAGCGAGCCCTATGTGACGTTTAACGGCACGGGAAGGATATAAGATATATAAGATGTTGATATCATTTATGCCATATATGTTGATAGCACATACTTTAAGAATCGCTTTTCTGTCTCTTTGAAGTTCAAAGTTCAAGTTTCCCGTTGGTATCAGTCCGTCTATTCTTCCTGTGTTTTCTATGAGCAGTAAAGAGGTCCGCCACTGGCCTGCTGGGACAGTCATGGTTCGAGGGCAGGATTTAATCCCGGGGGGGGGGGGGAGAGAGAATCTCCCTGGGCAAGACATACATGTGTATACTGTGTCATGGTGTCACAGCAAGTGAATCACGTTTGGTCACTATATGCTCCGTCTGGCACTGTGTACGTCTCTTCTTATGTCTTACCAGAAACAACTTATCGGGTCTGTGGATCGGAGATGTTGTTTTTTTTAGTGCTTTTATCTGTTTGTTGTGTCTTGTCTGTTGCTCTGGATAAAAGCAATTTTATTGAAATATTGATTGTTATTGTTGTTTGTTCTACTTCATAGTTCATACTCTTTATTGCTAACTTCCCTTCCTCTCTCTGTTTACCTGTGAAACTGCAGCACACGCCTCCAACTTTGCTAGATGTAAAATAAGAATTGTGAGTCATCAAAGAGAACTTTCAAAACCAAGTTAAAGTGATACTTCAGTACACAACAAAAAAATCAGTACACAACACACACACACACAAAATCAGTACACAACAAAAAAATCAGTACACAACACACACACACACAAAATCAGTACACAACAAAAAAATCAGTACACAAGAAGAAAAAGAAAAACTTCGTGAGGCCTTTCATGAAGTGGGGGGAAGAAAAGAAGAAAGTCTGAAATATGGCAACTTCAGAAGGCACTCGATCTGTCTCGCGGAGGACGATCTGGTGAAAGGAAAGAGGCCCGAGTCTGCCGTGACTGGCGGATGAATACATCAACAGCGGAGATGGACAGGCGAAAGCTGTGTGTCAATATCTCGAGTTCCCTGGGCCACTTTGCCTGTAATGGACACTTCTCTGCCTCGGCAAGGACATCGGTGATTACACTGAGATTTTTTTTTATCATAAAATGGGTTTTTAAAAATGAATGGAGTGTTTGAGCTTCT
This sequence comes from Achatina immaculata, assembly GCA_009760885.1. Taxonomy (NCBI): domain Eukaryota; kingdom Metazoa; phylum Mollusca; class Gastropoda; order Stylommatophora; family Achatinidae; genus Lissachatina; species Lissachatina immaculata. Next base: position 42,548,088 of record CM019718.1, read on the forward strand.
AATGTTTTCTTTTCTAGTTGGCGGAAGGTTAGTGAGAATAGGAGTAAAACGGCAGCGAAGAGGGAGAGAATATCTGGAGATATAGCCTGCTCCGAGATGTATATTCTTCCTCGCCCCCTACATGTACCTCCGCCCTACATCTTACCCAAACTATAAGCCCGACATATTCAGATGTTGATCACACGCATGTATGTTCTCATACAAAAAGAAAACATGATTTTCTCAAACAGAAAATCCCCCATTAGAACTTCTAATAAGAACAGTATTTCTGAAACAGACACAAGGGGAATAACTTTGATAAACAAACACACAGCCAGTTATGTTAGTTGTAAGGGATAAGTGATAATATAGAAGAGTAACGTTTATTAAATTTGATACATACGGAAGTAACACATATTGTATGTGACATACAAGGTGTAGCGTTTATAACATGTCATACAGGAAGTAAAGTTTAGTACAAATGTTACCGTAAGTAAAGTTTATTATAAATGGTACAGTATGTAACATTTAGTACAAATGTTACCGTAAGTAAAGTTTACTATAAATGGTACAGTATGTAACATTTAGTACAAATGTTACCGTAAGTAAAGTTTATTATAAATGGTACAGTATGTAACATTTAGTACAAATGTTACCGTAAGTAAAGTTTATTATAAATGGTACAGGTGGTGGCGTTAGGGGCACTAGTAACGTTTGCTATAAGTGAGAGAGGGAGTAACATTTATTGTAAATAATACAGGGAGTGAAGTTTGTTATAATTAATATAGGGGGTACAGCTTATTGTAAGTAACGTTTATTATAAATAATACAGACAGTAAAATTTATTATTAGTAGTATAGGAAGCAAATTTTATCGTAAGTGATACAGTGAGTAAAGTTTATTATTAATAATTCATGAAGTAACGTTTATAATAAGTTATAAAAGAAGTAAAGTTTATTATATGTTATAAAGAAGTAAAGCTTGTATAAATGTTAAAAGAAGTAACGTTTATTACAATTTATAAAAAAGTAATGTTTATTATAAGTTATACAAGAAATAACGTTTATTATAAGTGATATAAAACCGTTCTCTCTTCTTCAAAGACTAAAAATGCAACTATCATGAAGGGACACACAGAGAATAACGTTTATTATAAGCGAGATGTATGGAACGCGTCGTTTATAAGTGTTAAGCAGGGAATAACGTCAATTATAAATGATGCACGATGAATAACGTCAATTATAAATGATGCACGATGAATAACGTCAATTATAAATGATGCACGATGAATAACGTCAATTATAAATGATGCACGATGAATAACGTCAATTATAAATGATGCACGATGAATAACGTCAATTATAAATGATGCACGATGAATAACGTCAATTACAACCGATGAGAAGAATAATTACCTCAAAAATAAGATGGACGGATAATAACGACAGAGAAACTCTGTCCCTTCTTGGAGAGTTAGACTGAAGTGTCCTGTGTGCGGGTTACCATAGTTACAGGAGGAGAGTTTTATGAGTAAGAGAATCTGAATGCAGCGCCTTCTGTCTTCCTGCACATCATTTACCAGCTACTGAAGTTGGTACTCGGTGCCCGGTTTTGAGAAAAACTGTGTGGAATATGTGTCTATAAGCAAGCAGTCTGACTGCGCGCACATGGCCGCTAGGTGGCGGAAGAAATACAAAAGATCGGCTGGAAAAATATCTCACTCTCTTCTCTCTTTACAGGCCCTCTAGACAGCCTCCTCCATGTCCTCCTCTGTCAACTTTTGTGAACTTGTCTTTGTCCTTGTGGCTCAGCTTACACATTGCAAGAAACATTATGTGGGAACGCTTCTTCTTCAAAATGATCTACAACCTTCAGATCCATCCATCCACCTCTCTCTTTCTCTCTCTCTCTCTCTCTCAAGCGCTCCATACATCAGTGATTACAGAATCACGTGTGATAGCAGTAAAGGATGTCCAGGACTGTGTGCGCGCCCCCACCACCAGATGTGCGGTCAGCTCTCTTACAGGAACCTCCAACATGAAACTAACAGACCAGGCCTGTTTTTGTGACCCACTTTATTATCAACACCGTGACCTACTTGGCGCCAGTTTACAAAATTCTTTATAACAAAACTGAACTGGAAATATTTTTCTTGCTCCAAAATAACCGGAAGCACACATCACTCACAGCACGTGGCCTGACAACAAACTTTCTGTTGCCATGAATATTACAATATCTGTCTTCACCTTTTTATCACATCTGTTATCACATTATTATACTTCTCCTCGTCCCATCGCGACTATAAAAACATTTATCATTACAGCATAACAAACTCACAATGGACCTCCTTCACAGCAAATGATGATTCCACCTATTGTAGATATCGTCCATCATAAAAAGATATGTGTACATCTTATCATGTCTACAGGTGTGCGATACGCCTCGTCTGTGAATTATTTGCAAGTTGTTCTTACTGCATTGTTTCTGTTCTGCTGTTTCATTTCTGACCTAAAGAACATGGAAAGGGATGACGATGATGATGATGACTGAGAGATGATCAGACCAGGCGCAGGATTTGTAAATGATGTCTTACTTAAGACTCTACATGTGCCAGGCTGTACACGTGACGAAGTGTGAACCTGGGAAACAAGACAGCTGACATAACGATTAGCCGAGCTCTGGCATCCCAGCCAAGAATCGAACACTAAGTGAATCTCTCTGCCATTAAGATGATAGACAATTAATCTGCACCATTTATATCTGTGGCACTTTATCTCCTAGCGTTATTTATAAAATATTTCACCAATCTTCTGTTAGTGTTATTTCCAAAAATGTCTCAGTCATTTATAAATTGTCCCAGTCGACATTTATAACAATGTTATATAAAATGTCCCAGTTGACATTTCTAACAATGTGATTAATAAAATGTCTTAGTCGACATTTCTAACAATGTCATTAACAAAATTTCTCAGTGGACATTACTAACAATGTTATTAATAAAATGTCTCAGTCGACATTTCTAACAGTGGCATTTACAAAATGTACCAACCGATGTTTCTAAGTGTCATTTATGTGTTACACGACATCTGAGAGTTTATGTGTTACATGACATCTGAGAGTTTATGTGCTACACGACATCTAAGAGTTTATGTGTTACATTACATCTAAGAGTTTATGTGCTACACGACATCTAAGAGTTTATGTGTTACATTACATCTAAGAGTTTATGTGCTACACGACATCTAAGAGTTTATGTGCTACACGACATCTAAGAGTTTATGTGCTACATGACATCTAAGAGTTTATGTGCTACACGACATCTGAGAGTTTATGTGCTACACGACATCTAAGAGTTTATGTGCTACACGACATCTAAGAGTTTATGTGTTACACGACGTCTAAGAGTTTATGTGCTACACGACATCTGAGAGTTTATGTGTTACACGACGTCTAAGAGTTTATGTGTTACACGACATCTGAAAGTTTATGTGCTACACGACATCTGAGAGTTTATGTGCTACACGACGTCTGAGAGTTTATGTGCTACACGACGTCTGAGAGTTAAGTGCTACACGACGTCTGAGAGTTTGTGCTACACGACATCTGAGAGTTTATGTGCTACACGACGTCTGAGAGTTTATGTGCTACACGACATCTGAGAGTTTATGTGCTACACTACGTCTGAGAGTTTGTGCTACACGACGTCTGAGAGTTTATGTGCTACACGACGTCTGAGAGTTTATGTGCTACACGACGTCTGAGCGTTTATGTGCTACACGACATCTGAGAGTTTATGTGCTACAATGACATCTGAGAGACATTGTCTTCGTTCTCTTAGAAATCTACAACTTTGACCAATCAATTTTTGACCAACCAATTTTGACCAACCGATCTTTTACCGACCAATCTTTGACCAACCAATCTTTTACCAACCAATCTTTGTTCATTCAATCTTTTACCAACAAACCTTTGATGACCAATCTTTTACCAACCAACCTTTGAATGATCAACACTTGACCGACCATTCTTTGTTCAATCAATCTTTGACAAATCTTTGACCAACCAATCTTTGAACAACCAATCTTTGAACAACTAGTCTTTGAACAACCAGTCTTTGACCAACATATCTTGGTGAGATGAGGTAAAAACTCTGATGACTGCAGATAACGCGCACTGAGATTGTTGCTCGTGTACAAACACGTTATCTTTAAAATACTTCTTGAGTAAGATGGTGGGAGACACATTTGTTAAAACATCTGCTGTTCTCTTCCATGTTTGGTTTGCTCTGTATGAGCATTATCCACCGCTTTCTGTCACATTAAGGGGATAACTGTATTGCAGCTCATAGTAAACTGCATTTTCATTACAAGTTTATGAGATCAAACTGGCGGTCTCTAGTTGTCACAGATGGTTACTCATATGAAAACTGCATCCGAAAATTTGCTGTGCACTGGGAGGCAGACTGGTTTAGGCTGTACACACGACTATCTTTGACCGGATATGACATCACTTTAAAGTCGGTGGTGTGAACCCAGGTCTTTGCTGGTGTTCACATCAGGAGGAAGAAAGTTCCGATTTGTTTTCCTTTCAGTATCTTTCTGCTTACTTTTAGAACGGAAAATGGCGGACGTCACGTGGCAAAAAGAAAGAATCCTGTACGGTACATACAACATCTAGCTTGTGTTGAAAGATGTACAGTCAGCACAGAGAAACTGCATACAACATCTAGCTTGTGTTGAAAGATGTACAGTCAGCACAGAGAAACTACATACAACATCTAGCTTGTGTTGAAAGATGTACAGTCAGCACAGAGAAACTACATAAAACAATTAGCCTGTATTATACAATGTACAGATATTCAGCACAGAGAAAATACATACAAAATTTAGCTTGTAGTGAAAGATCAACTTTTATCCCTCATAAAAACATCAAACACTGACTGCTCAGAATGAGGAGGGAGCCATTCCTCATAAAAACATCAAGTAGTGAATGCTCAGAAGAGGGAAGAGTCATCCCTCATAAAAACATCAAGTAGTGAATGCTCAGAAGAGGGGAGCCATCCCTCACAAAATCATCAAGCAGTCATCCCTCACAAAATCATCAAGCAGTCATCCCTCAGAAAACCATCAAGCAGTCATCCCTCATAAAATCATCAAGCAGTCATCCCTCATAAAATCATCAAGTAGTCATCCCTCATAAAATCATCAAGTAGTGACTGATCAGAAGAAGGGGAGTCATCCCTCATAAAAAAAAACATGCAGTGACTGACTTGATGCACACGTAGCAGAAGTCTATGTCCCAGGAGAGTCAGACTTTCCTGGCAGCACTGGTCTGCTAGAGGTAAGCTGACCTATGTTGTCTGTCTTTTCCTTGTTCTCTCAAGTGTCTTAACACACTTTATGGCCGAGTCAGAGGAGTTCAACACATCTTCCCGATTATGTTAGATTGCTTGTTTGTCACTTTCCTGACATGGTCTCGTGTCTTCACCATGGAAGACAGCGTCTCTGAAGACATGTGTTGACTACTCTGTACTATTCATCAATATCTGACACTTTCATCTTCTCTGACTCCTTCAAGTCCTCTGAGGAAAACTGCTTCTCGTGGTAAACAGAAAATTCCTCCCATCGTCAATATCCACATATATGCGGACAGACAAGCCTACATTCACGAAGACAGACAAGCCCACATCCACGTAGACAGACAAGCCCACATCCACGTAGACAGACAAGCCCACATCCATGTAGACAGACAAGCCCACATTCACGTAGACAGACAAGCCCACTTTCACGTAGACAGACAAGCCCACATTCACGTAGACAGACAAGCCCACATTCACGTAGACAGACAAGCCCACATCCACGTAGACAGACAAGACCACATTCACGTAGACAGACAAGCCCACATCCGCCTGCGTATACAGACAAGCCCACATCCATCCTCCATCCACGTAGAGACAGACAAGCTGTCAGTTTCATGCACTGTTTTACCAGCTCATAGTCATAGCCACGAGTGATACAAGCTCCTTCCATGCTGAAGTTAACGTTGTTGTTGTTGTTGTTGAGAGATTATCCCAACATTTCACCTTGATCCTAACACTAAGTAAAATAATGCATGTGTTATTCCACAACTATTTGGAAGTCTCCACGCTGTCAACACCAGCGGCAAGGAGAAACTTTGAAAACTTGTTCTGAAATATAAGAGGCAAGGAGAGACTGAAAACTTATTCTGAAACACCAGCGGGAATGAGAAACTTTGAAAAGTTGTTTTCTGTTTCTTGAAGGTGGCAGCAACTTCCTGAAGAATGGAAATGGTGGTGATGGGTGGGTGGAAACTTGACTGTGACTCGGTCGGTCTCAAGGCTGAGAGCAAGGTTAAGGTCATGGCCAAGACAGCTGTCCAGCAGCAAGAGCGCATTCCGTGGGGATTTCTTTTTCTTCAGATAATCTTTCAGTTTCGGGAGGAAAAAAAAAGACGTTGGTTGTTCAGTGTGTTTTTTTGTCTCCCTCCTCATATCCCACTCTGTGCTGAGGGGACAAATAGACGTCTTGACAGAGCTGGACGATTTGCTTCATATAATGGGATATTTAATGCGTCTATAATTTCCTCTAACTCCCGCGTGGGCGGCCTTTTCCTCTGTTACCTTCATATCTTAGTGTGAACGTTGTCTGTGATATGCTGTCTGGTGGTAACCGTGTAACATGGCCAAACCATCTGACTTACTGTTTCTGGATATAGTGTAATACTGGTGATAGTCCAACCTTTGCCCTGATGGTGTCATTTCTTGTTTAGTCTCTTCTTGTCACATTTAGTATTCTCCTTAAACATCTCATTTCTGTTGTAAAGATTTTTCTTTTGTTCTTGGCTGTTAGCGTCCATGTCTGGCACTGATAGCACAGAGTTGTGAGGAAAATTGTGTTGTACAGTGCCATTTTTCTTTTACTTGTGATGTATTTGTTTTTCAGTAAAGGAGTCATTTGACCTGATTTGCTTTATTGTATCTGTTCTCAATCTCAGCGTCAGTTTTTCCTGAGGATGATATTATGCTACCTGGTTATTTGAAATATTTCATTTGTTTCAAGGGCTGGTTGTCTAGGATGATATTATGCTACCTAGGTATTTGAAATATCTCACTTGTTTCAAGGGTTAGTTGTCTAGGATGATATTATGCTACCTAGTTATTTGAAATATTTCACTTGTTTCAAGGGCTGGTTGTCTAGGATGATATTATGCTACTAGTTATTTGAAATATTTCACTTGTTTCAAGGGTTGGTTGTCTAGGATGATATTATGCTACCTAGTTATTTGAAATATTTCACTTGTTTCAAGGGCTGGTTGTCTAGGATGATATTATGCTACCTAGTTATTTGAAATATTTCATTTGTTTCAAGGGCTGGTTGTCTAGGATGATATTATGCTACCTAGTTATTTGAAATATTTCATTTGTTTCAAGGGCTGGTTGTCTAGGATGATATTATGCTACTAGTTATTTGAAATATTTCATTTGTTTCAAGGGTTGGTTGTCTAGGATGATATTATGCTACCTAGTTATTTGAAATATTTCACTTGTTTCAAGGGCTGGTTGTCTAGGATGATATTATGCTACCTAGTTATTTGAAATATTTCATTTGTTTCAAGGGCTGGTTGTCTAGGATGATATTATGCTACCTAGTTATTTGAAATATTTCATTTGTTTCAAGGGCTGGTTGTCTAGGATGATATTATGCTACCTAGTTATTTGAAATATTTCATTTGTTTCAAGGGCTGGTTGTCTAGGATGATATTATGCTACCTAGTTATTTGAAATATTTCATTTGTTTCAAGGGCTGTTGTCTAGGAAGATCTTTGCATTTCTTCTCTTGCTATGGTCATGACTTCTATTTTTTTCAGCACTGATCTTCATGTTGTGGCGTTTACATGCCTTTGCTAAATCATCTATTTTCTGCTGTAGGTCTTTTTCTGATTTGGCCGTACATGCTTGATTATCAGCAAAATAGGGTTCGTTTATGGTCCTCCTTTTGGGTATGTCTTCTGGAAAGTGCTGTGGGTTTATTGGCATTCTTTCTGGGGTTGGGCAGCTTTGTGGTGAAGTTTTTACTTTGTATGTTAGCTTCTTTGCAGATGTTGTCAGTGTATGTTATGAATAGTAAGGGATATTATACAGCTTTGTCTCACTCTAGATTTTATGATGAATGATTCAGTATCCCGCATTTGTTCTAACTGTACACAGACTGTTTTCGTATAGGTTTTTGCATAGGTTGATCAGATGTGTACCAATTCCATAATGCTGGAAGATTTCCCACAGTTTATATCTATCTACTCTATCAAATGCTTTTTCTTGATCTACGTGAGCTATGTGCAGTATCTAATTGTGTTCAACTGATTTTTCTGTTAGCTGTCTTAGGTCAAAGATGGCATCTGTACAACTTCTATTTTTTCTAAATCCCATCTGAGTTTCATTTAACTGTGGCTCAATCACTGGTCGCAGTCTGTTCTCTAGGATCTTTCAGAACATTTTCCCAGTATGGCTTAGTAATAAGATGCCTCTACATTGGTTGCAGTCCCTTTTACTGCATTTTTTTTCTTCCATACTGGAATAGTTACAGCATTTCTCCAGCCCTGTGGTGAACCAGTTCAGATCCATCTCACTTCTGAATATGGAAGGAAAGATATTCTTCTCCGTGATGGCAAGGACACTAACAACATACCTCCTAGGTAATAGTTACACTGATACATCTGTGCAGAAGGGAGGAATTCCAGGTTCCCCAGGATGTCTCGAGCATGCGTCAATGATTTGGGAAGCTATTCAATAGGCAAGATCTGGAAACCAAGACCTACAGATAATATGGCTTGACCTAGCCAATGCATATGGCTCAGTACCGCACCAGATGATATGGCTAGCACTAGACATGTATCATGTGCCAAAATAAATCACGAAGATGCTGAAAAGGTACTTCACAGGGTTCCTCATGAGGTTTGGAACATCAGGATATATTACAAGATGAATTGAGCTCCAGGTAGGAATTGCAATGAGCTGTACAATATCTCCCATACTGTTCGTACTAGCCATGCAAGTAATCCTGGGAGCAGCAGAAGGCCCAAGGTTCAGAAATGGATGTCAAATGCCACCATTAAAAGCATTCATGGATGACACCACAGTAATAACAACCAGTGAAGCACAGGCACGAAAGATGTTAGAGTGTTTGGACAGCCTTATCATATGGTACCGCATGAGCTTCAAGCCAAAGAAGTCAAGAAGCCTGTCACTCATAAAGGGGAACGTAATAGAAATATCGTACACGGTGGCAAATCAAATAATCCCAACTGTAGAGGAAGAGCCAGTGAAGAGCCTTGGCAGAGTATATGATGCTTCCATGAAAGATTCAAACGCTGTGAAGCAGGTCATAGAAATGGCACAGAATGGATTGAACATCAGAGACAAAAGCAAGCTACTGGGGAAGTTCAAAATATGGTGCCTCCAGTTCACGCTGATTCCAAAATTGATGTGGCCACTACTCTACGAAGTAAGTACCAGTGTAAGGAGTGGAAAAATAAGCAAGCAGTGACCCGGTTTTGAATGGAAATCCCCAGGCCTTCGAGTCCGGCGCTGACCAGGTATATAAAACGTGAAGAGAAAAAAAGGAGGATGAGTTGAGCACGTGGAAGTCCAGCGGCAGACGTGGACAAGGAGGGTCATTCGATAGATGGAGGCTGACGTGTATAGTTTAGTTGTGTGCATTTGTAATCAGGATTGAAATCATATTATTCAAGGAACCTTTTTTTTTTGTATGATTCAATAACGCGTGTGGAAATATATAAATATATGGATTCATGCGCATAGGATTCGTTTGATTCGCATTGCCTTGTGGATCAGAATTTTGTAAATACAAGGATCGTGATTTTAAGAAAAAAGGATTGTTGTTTCGTGTTCCCGTTATTTATACGTAAGGTGTGAATGTATGGGGTAGTCTCCCTTCCACCACTCAGTACGACGGCGGCAAGAAGAAATAAAAGACTGAACAATTAATTCACGTCAGTAAAGTAAAGATAAATATACTACACCAATAAATCATCAATCCAGTAAAAAACCTATACTACACCAGCACAGTAGAGGCAGTCGAAAGAAAGATAAATAAATCCGTAAGAAAGTGGTTGGGCGTACCACCAGGATTAACTGATGTAGCGCTGTACCGCAAGAAGAGCAAACTGCAGCTACCATTCAAATCTGTGGTTGAAGAATACAAGGTAGGAAAAACAAGACTTGCAATGATGCTACAAGAATCTACAGATCCGGTGGTACGAGAAGTGCAGCCAACATTTAAAACTGGACGAAAATGGAAAGTAAGCAAGGACGTGACCGCAGCCAGGGAAACACAGGAGCTGAAAGAAGTAATAGGGTACACCCAGACCAACAGAAGGGGGTTTGGTCATGGTGAGATCACATGGTGGTCACAGGTATCCTGTAAGGAAAGAAGGGATATGATCATCTGCGAAGTAAGGAATTCAGATAAGCGGGTCCAGAAGGCAGTCCAACAGGTACAGCAAGGTCAGTGGACAACATGGGAGGAAGTCCTGCAGAGATCACTAACATGGGAGGAAGTCCTGCAGAGATCACTAACATGGGATGACATCTGGAAAATGGCACCCTTGAGGCTCAGCTTCATCATCAGAGCTACTTATGACCTTCTGCCTACAGGCTCCAACCTACACAGATGGGGTGTATCAGAAGACACAAAGTCCCCTCTCTGCAACAAAAGACAAACATTGGAACATGTGCTGTCAGCATGCAGAGTATCTTTAGGTCAAGGACGCTACACCTGGCGGCACAATAGAGTGTTGCAGGAACTAGTAGCCATTGTAGACAGGGCAAATGATGAAGCAAATAACAGAAAAAGAGTTGAGGTCCCACCTAAATACTTCACAGGCTCTGGTACGACACTGAATACTGAAATCAGGGACATTCCTTTACCATCACTGCTAGATGGCGGAAATGACTGTGATGTGATAGCGGACCCTCCAGGAAGAAGAGAATGCCTGACTGCCATCAAGAACACAGGAATGCGACCGGACATTGTAGTGTACTCCACAGAAAAACAGGAACTAATAATGATTGTACGAAACAAGAATAGAGGAGCAGCATCTGTTCAAATGTGAGAAGTACAATGACCTGGTCAAGCAACTGAGACAGGAGGCAGGGGACAGGGCAAAAGTGACAGCTGTAGAAGTGGGAAAGAGAGAGGATTCGTAGCAACATCAGCATACGACCTATGTAAGCAACTGGGCATAAAGGGACAAGCAAGAGCAAGGGTATTGAAAAGCCTTTCAGAAACAGCAGAAAATGCTTCATGCTGGCTGTGGAATATGCAAAACAAACATTGGGAACATAAGTAATTTTGCTTGTCGCGGCCAATACCAGTCCTCCATGACTAAATCGCTAAAGACACATTGTTCCGCTCTCTATAGCTGAGTTTCTTGCATGCACGGAACCCCACGGCTTGAACTAAAACTTCAGCTACACTTAACGTTGGCTTTCTCCAGAGCCATACTCCTTCCTCAACTCGGACACATATTCCAGAACCTCCCCAGTGCATTTGATTACAAACCCTCTACTTGAACCACATTTACCTGATCCAGCCAGACTTCTCTCAGCTATAATATCACTCTATCACCTTCACATATACATATATATGACTTCTACAGCACATTTGAAGATTGTGTGTAAATATATATATAATTTGTACCATGTCTGACGATGGCATGAGTTACAGCATATTTGACAATCATAGTAACAAGCAATAAACATACAGGAACTATGACAATATAAATACATAGAGTAACAGTATAATTAAAGCATAAACTCTTGATGGAAAGATATCTGATAAAGAAAGTGATACCATGTTCTCAAACAAACCACCATGCACATGACAGACAACACAAATCAAAGATTCATAACTCACCTACATACAGCTCAAAGATTCATAACTCATTTACATACAGCTCAAAGATTCATAACTCACCTACATACAGCTCAAAGATTCATAACTCACCTACATACAGCTCAAAGATTCATAACTCACCTACATACAGCTCAAAGATTCATAACTCACCTACATACAGTTGGAAAACTCACAACTTACCTACATACAGCTAATTCCAGTACAGAAAAAAAGTCCTGTGAACAACAACTTGATGGTGGACCTGCTTCAAATTGTTCAATATGGTAACATGGGTTAGAAGCACGTGAACAAAGCTATATTCTGAATGTTTTTACACAAATCCAGACCTTATCTCCGTGGAACCTTATCTTTGTCGACAAGACATGTGACAAAACAGGCATGCCAGTGATGTTTTATTGCCTAGTGATATAAATCGTATCTTTATGGTGCCCATCTGCTCGCATTACTCTGTTGTATCGAGTTAATGATGACTAGATATCATTACTCTGCTGTATGGCAATTAATGATGACTAGACATCATTACTCTGCTGTATAAGAGTTGATGATGACCAGATGTCATTACTCTGCTGTATAAGAGTTAATGATGACCAGATGTCATTACTCTGCTGTATAAGAGTTAATGGTGACTAGACGTCATTACTCTGCTGTATAAGAGTTAATGGTGACTAGATGTCATTACTCTGCTGTATAAGAGTTAATGGTGACTAGACGTCATTACTCTGCTGTATAAGAGTTAATGGTGACTAGACGTCATTACTCTGCTGTATAAGAGTTAATGATGACTAGATGTCATTACTCTGCTGTATAAGAGTTAATGGTGACTAGACGTCATTACTCTGCTGTATAGGAGTTAATGATGATCAGATGTCATTACTCTGCTTTATAGGAGTTAATGATGATCAGATGTCATTACTCTGCTTTATAGGAGTTAATGATGATCAGATGTAATTACTCTGCTTTATAGGAGTTAATGATGATCAGATGTAATTACTCTGCTTTATAGGAGTTAATGATGATCAGATGTCATTACTCTGCTTTATAGGAGTTAATGATGACCAGATGTAATTACTCTGCTGTATGTGAGATAATGATGACCAGATGTCATTACTCTGCTGTATGTGAGATAATGATGACCAGATGTCATTATTCTGCTGTATGAAAGTTAATGATGACTAGATGTCATTACTCTGCCGTATGAGAGTTAATGACTAGACATCATTAATCTGCTGTATGAGAGTTAATAACTAGACATCATTACTCTGCTGTATGAGAGTTAATGATGACTAGATGTCATTACTCTGCTGTATGGGAGTTAATGATGACTAGATATCATTACCCTGCTGTATGAGAGTTAATGATGACTAGATGTCATTACTCTGCTGTATGAGAGTTAATGATGACTAGATGTCATTACTCTGCTGTATGAGAGTTAATGATGACTAGATGTCATTACCCTGCAGTATGGCATTTAATGACTAGACATCATTACTCTGCTAATATGAAAGTTAATGACCAGACATCATGACTGTGTTGCGAGCAAGCAAACTACTACTTCTATAAGTATCATGCATCAGGCAGAACTAAAGAAACTGTTGATTCACATTAGATATATTTGACAACATAAGAAGAAAATTGTCGCTGAAGCATGAGTTGTATTACAAGAGGTGAAATAAAGTCACGGAGTTGACTGAATAAACATGAACTTGCAAGTTGAGCCTGAGTCACTCTTCTACATCTTCCAATCTAGCCCAAGTCACTGTTCTACATCTTCTGATCTAGTCCAAGTCACTGTTCTACATCTTCTGATCTAGTCCAAGTCACTGTTCTACATCTTCTGATCTAGTCCAAGTCACTGTTCTACATCTTCTGATCTAGTCCAAGTCACTGTTCTACATCTTCTGATCTAGCCCAAGTCACTGTTCTACATCTTCTGATCTAGTCCAAGTCACTGTTCTACATCTTCTGATCTAGTCCAAGTCACTGTTCTACATCTTCTGATCTAGTCCAAGTCACTGTTATACATCTTCTGATCTAGTCCAAGTCACTGTTATACATCTTCTGATCTAGTCCAAGTCACTGTTATACATCTTCTGATCTAGTCCAAGTCACTGTTATACATCTTCCGATCTAGTCCAAGTCACTGTTATACATCTTCTGATCTAGTCCAAGTCACTGTTATACATCTTCTGATCTAGTCCAAGTCACTGTTCTACATCTTTTGATCTAGTCCAAGTCACTGTTCTACATCTTTTGATCTAGTCCAAGTCACTGTTATACATCTTCTGATCTAGTCCAAGTCACTGTTATACATCTTTCAGTGTAGCCCAAGTCACTGTTCTACATCTTCTGATCTAGCCCAAGTCACTCTTCTACATCTTTCAGTGTAGCCCAAGTCACTGTTCTACATCTTCCAATGTAGTCCAAGTCACTGTTCTACATCTTCCAATGTAGTCCAAGTCACTGTTCTACATATTCCAATGTAGTCCAAGTCACTGTTCTACATCTTCCAATGTAGTCCAAGTCACTGTTCTACATCTTCTGATCTAGTCCAAGTCACTGTTCTACATCTTTCAGTGTAGTCCAAGTCACTGTTCTACATCTTCCAATGTAGTCCAAGTCACTGTTCTACATCTTCCAATGTAGTGCAAGTCACTGTTATACATCTTTCAATGTAGTCCAAGTCGCTGTTCTACATCTTTCAATGTAGTCCAAGTCACTATTCTACATCTTCCAATGTAGTCCAAGTCACTGTTCTACATCTTCTGATCTAGCCCAAGTCACTCTTCTACATCTTTCAATGTAGTCCAAGTCACTGTTCTACATCTTCCAATGTAGTCCAAGTCACTGTTCTACATCTTCTGATCTAGTCCAAGTCTACAATCAAAGTCCCTGTTCTACATCTTCCAGTATAGCCCAAGTCACTGTTCTACATCTTCCAATGTAGTCCAAGTCACTGTTCTACATCTTCTGACCAAGTTCAAGTCCCTGTTCTACATCTTCTGATCTAGCCCAAGTCACTGTTCTACATCTTCCAATGTAGTCCAAGTCACTGTTCTACATCTTCTGATCTAGCCCAAGTCACTGTTCTACATCTTCTGATCTAATCCAAGTCACTGTTCTACATCTTCCAATCAAGTCCAAGTCACTGTTCTACATCTTCAGATCAAGTTCAAGTCATTGTTCTACATCTTCTGATCTAGTCCAAGTTACTATTCTACATCTTCTAATCAAGTCCAAGTCACTGTTCTACATCTTCTGATCTAGTCCAAGTCACTATTCTACATCTTCCAACCTAGTCCAAGTCAGTGTTCTACATCTTCTGATCTAGTCCAAGTTACTATTCTACATCTTCTAATCAAGTCCAAGTCACTGTTCTACATCTTCTGATCTAGTCCAAGTCACTATTCTACATCTTCCAACCTAGTCCAAGTCAGTGTTCTACATCTTCCAACCTAGTCCAAGTCACTGTTCTACATCTTCTGATAAAGTTCAAGTCACTATTCTACTTTTTCTGATCAAGTACAAGTCACTGTTCTACATCTTCTGACCAAGTTCAAGTCACTGTCCTATATCTTCAGATCATGTCCAAGTCACTGTTCTACATCTTCTGATCAAGTCCAAGTCACTGTTCTACACCTTCCAACCTAGTCCAAGTCACTGTTCTACATCTTCTGATCTAGCCCAAGTCACTGTTCTACATCTTCTGATCATGTCCAAGTCACTCTTCTACATCTTCTGATCTAGTCCAAGTCAGTGTTCTACATCTTCCAACCTAGTCCAAGTCACTGTTCTACATCTTCCAACCTAGACCAGGTCACTGTTCTACATCTTCTGATCTAGTCCAAATCACTGTTCTACATCTTCCAACCTAGTCCAAGTCAGTGTTCTACATCTTCCAACCTAGTCCAAGTCACTGCTCTACATCTTCCAACTTAGACCAGGTCACTGTTCTACATCTTCTGATCTAGTCCAAATCAGTGTTCTACATCTTCCAACCTAGTCCAAGTCACTGTTCTATATCTTCCAACCTAGTCCAAGTCACTGTTCTATATCTTCCAACCTAGTCCAAGTCACTGTTCTATATTTTCCAACCTAGTCCAAGTCACTGTTCTATATCTTCCAACCTAGTCCAAGTCACTGCTCTACATCTTCCAACTTAGACCAGGTCACTGCTCTACATCTTCTGATCTAGTCCAAATCACTGTTCTACATCTTCCAACCTAGTCCAAGTCACTGTTCTACATCTTCTAATCAAATCCAAGTCACTATTCTACATCTTCTGATCAAGTCCAAGTCACTGTCTTACATCTTCAGATCAAGTCCAAGCCACTATTCTACATCTTTGGATCAAGTCCAAGTCTCTATTCTGCATCTTCTGATCAAGTCCAAGTCAGTATTTAAAGTGACATGAGTCCCACCTGAGTTTGAGCTAAAGCCCTCATTTCTGCTTTTGTGCACACCAAACTACCATCTCGGCAGTCACTATGAAGCACTCAAATCATGCACATCAAACTACAATTGCTGACACCACTCAAAGTCTCAGATTTCACATACTACAGCATCCTCCACACAGTCCTGACCTTGTTCATTCTGATTATCATGCATTCAGGCCCCCTGAAAGACACTTCAGAGGAATCTAAGTTTATGTAAAATGTGTTCATTCATTTGTTGTGTTCCAAGTATGCACCAGACATGGCATGAGACCGTGTGTGTATGTTTGTTTAACTTTATGTAAAATGTGTTCATTCATTTGTTGTGTTCCAAGTATGCACCAGACATGGCATGAGACCGTGTGTGTATGTTTGTTTAAGGTGGTACTTGCCAGAGAGATTGAATCTAAGCTACAGAATTTCTGTGCCATGATCTCAACTTCAACTGAACATTTACTAATGACTTCGCTTTCAAACACCTTTTTTTTGGAGGTGCAAGATAGCATAGTTTGTTGGTACACTGTTCTCTCATGGCTAGACGCTGCTCGTCCTACTATAGTTTGTGATTTGAATCCCAGGTAATTCTCTTGTGATTTTTCTTTCTCTGTCTCACTAAAAGTGCTCTGTCTACTTTTTTTTTTTTTCCATGGTCTAATCCTACGAAAATTGTGCTCTTACTTTTGAGAGGATGAAGGTTTGGGAGTGATAACAAGGTCAAAGAAGTGCACTTCTGGCCGAGGGCACAATCACATTTTTTTCTTGTGGAACAAAGAAACTGGTGAACTTGTGTGAGAAGTATGTCATTTATGTAGAAAAATGACATAGGACTTGTCACTTCTGACTGAATTATATATTTTTGAAATTGTTGATTTGTCATTACTTTTTGAATCACCCTCTCTTTCTATCTTTTTGTAAAACTGAACCATACACCTCCATCTATTTTCATTACTAGAACGAGTTTTATCGTGGTTGTCATTTCTGTTATCTCTGTTGTTAGCTCCTTCTACTTGTAAGGATAAGAGGTTGGCACCCCTCTTAAGGAAAATATGGGCACTAGCACCATATCCCTATGTGCTTCTAAGGCATGACAGGATTACTTTTACCTTTACCTTTTTTTTTTTTTTTACCCCTCTTGCACTATGAAAGTTGCTACACAAATCCAGCTGTCATACAAATCCTACAGTTTTCTGAAGCCTTTACATCAGTGTTCTACATCTTCCAACCTAGTCCAAGTCACTGTTCTACATCTTCCAACCTAGACCAGGTCACTGTTCTACATCTTCTGATCTAGTCCAAATCACTGTTCTACATCTTCCAACCTAGTCCAAGTCACTGTTCTACATCTTCTAATCAAATCCAAGTCACTATTCTACATCTTCTGATCAAGTCCAAGTCATTGTCTTACATCTTCAGATCAAGTCCAAGTCACTATTCTACATCTTTGGATCAAGTCCAAGTCTCTATTCTGCATCTTCTGATCAAGTCCAAGTCAGTATTTAAAGTGACATGAGTCCCACTTGAGTTTGAGCTAAAGCCCTCATTTCTGCTTTTGTGCATACCAAACTACCATCTCGGCAGTCACTATGAAGCACTCAAATCTTGCACATCAAACTACAACTGCTGACACCACTCAAAGTCTCAGATTTCACATACTACAGCATCCTCCACACAGTCCTGACCTTGTTCATTCTGATTATCATGCATTCAGGCCCCCTGAAAGACACTTCAGAGGAATCTAAGTTTATGTAAAATGTGTTCATTCACTTGTTGTTGTGTTCCAAGTATGCACCAGACATGGCATGAGACCGTGTGTGTATGTTTGTTTAACTTTATGTAAAATGTGTTCATTCATTTGTTGTTGTGTTCCAAGTATGCACCAGACATGGCATGAGACCGTGTGTGTATGTTTGTTTAAGTTGGTACTTGCCAGAGAGATTGAATCTAAGCTACAGAATTTCTGTGTCACGATCTCTGCTTCAACTTAACACTTACTAATGACTTCGCTTTCAAACAAATTTTTTCTGGAGGTGCAAGATAGCATAGTTTGTTGGTACACTGTTCTCTCATGGCTAGACGCTGCTCGTCCTACTATAGTTTGTGATTTGAATCCCAGGTAATTCTCTTGTGAATTTTCTTTCTCTGTCTCACTAAAAGTGCTCTGTCTACTTTTTTTTTTTTTTCACGGTCTAATCCTACGAAAATTGTGCTCTTACTTTTGAGAGGATGAAGGTTTGGGAGTGATAACAAGGTCAAAGAAGTGCACTTCTGGCCAAGGGCACAACCACATTTTTTTCTTGTGGAACAAAGAAACTGGTGAACTTGTGTGAGAAGTATGTCATTTATGTAGAAAAATGACATAGGACTTGTCACTTCTGACTGAATTATATATTTCTGAAATTGTTGATTTGTCATTACTTTTTGAATCACCCTCTCTTTCTATCTTTTCGTAAAACTGAACCATACACCTCCATCTATTTTCATTACTAGAACGAGTTTTATCATGGTTGTCACTTCTGTTATCTCTGTTGTCAGCTCCTTCTACTTGTAAGGATAAGAGGTTGGCACCCCTCTTAAGGAAAATATGGGCACTAGCACCATATCCCTATGTGCCTCTAAGGCATGACAGGATTACTTTTACCTTTACCTTTTTTTTTACCCCTCTTAAGGAAAATATGGGCACTAGCACCATATCCCTATGTGCCTCTAAGGCATGACAGGATTACTTTTATCTTTACCTTTTTTTTTTTACCCCTCTTAAGGAAAATATAGGCACTAACACCATATCCCTATGTGCCTCTAAGGCATGACAGGATTACTTTTACCTTTACCTTTTTTTTTTACCCCTCTTAAGGAAAATATAGGCACTAACACCATATCCCTATGTGCCTCTAAGGCATGACAGGATTACCTTTACCTTTACCTTTTTTTTTTTTTAACCCCTCTTGCACTATGAAAGTTGCTACACAAATCCAGCTGTCATACAAATCCTACAGTTTTCTGAAGCCTTTACATCAGTGTTAGATGATCTGTGCTCCTTGCTTGCCATTAGCTTGTCTACAGTAAACAGATTATGGCACAAAAAAGACTCAGATAAGTCTATGTCAGACAATATAAGGGAAAAACACGAGAGAAGAATGTACTGTCATATTTATTTCAAGCTGTACAGTCAACTCAGTAAAAATGTCAAAGTCACATGGCAAGAAAACAATAAGTTGAGTCCAACATAGTTTTGCTGAAGATGTAGTTTTAACAAACATACATTGTTTCTGTCACTTTAATTACAACACTGACCTCGGAGGCACACTTCTCTCTCACATACTTGACATTGGAACTGTTACCAGAAATTTCATAGAGTGGAGATACTTGGCATCGGAACTGTTATCAGAAATTTCATGGAGTGGAGATACTTGGCATCGGAACTGTTATCAGAAATTTCATGGAGTGGAGATACTTGACATCGGAACTGTTACCAGAAATTTCATGGAGTGGAGATACTTGACATCGGAACTGTTACCAGAAATTTCATGGAGTGGAGATGCTGGACATGGTTACTGTTATCAGAAATTTCATGGAGTGGAGATGCTGGACATGGTTACTGTTATTACAAAATCTCTAGCACTGATTTTCTTCAATCTTTCATGCATTTCAGGTGTTACTGTTGTGTCAGTCATTAAATGACACCTGCAACAAACAACAAAATTTTAGCCACTAATGTTTCTGTACATAAATTTCTAGGACAGCAAACAACACAATCTTAGCCACTAATGTTTGTGTATGTACATTTCTAGGACAGCAAACTTCACGATTTTAGCCACTAATGTTTGTGTAGGTAAATTTCTAGGACAACAAACAACACAATTTTAGCCACTAATGTTTGTCTATGTAAATTTCTAGGACAGCAAACATCACAATTTTAGCCACTAATGTTTGTGTATGTAGATTTATAGGACAACAAACAACACAATTTTAGCCACTAATGTTTGTGTCTGGAGAACAAACAAGACAGTTAAAGCCACTAATGTTTGTGTATGTAAATTTCTAGGACAACAAACAACAATTTTAGCCACTAATGTTTGTGTTTGTAAATTTCTAGGACAACAAACAACACAGTTTTAGCCACTAATGTTTGTGTATGTAAATTTCTAGGACAACAAACAAGACCATTATAACCACTAATGTTTGTGTATGTAAATTTCTAGGACAGTAAACAACACAATTTTAGCCACTAATGTTTGTGTAACAATCTAATGGTTTTTTTGCATGGAAAATGAGCTAATGATCGCTAACACACTTTTTAAAAAACATCCAAGAAGACTTTACACATGGACATCGCCTGATGGGAAAACCAAGAATCAAATAGATTACATTTTAGTGCAAAGAAGGTAGAGATCAAGTATAACATCAGCAAAAACTTTACCAGGTGCTGATTGTGACATGGACCATGAGTTACTGATAGCAGACATGAAGACAAAGATAAAAAAGACAGTTATGGGATCAAGACCACTCTGCTTTGATCTTACAAAAATACCAGAACAATACGGTATAGAAGTGAAGAACCATTTTGAAATCCTGATGGCTGTACAGGAGGCGATGACACCAGATGAATTGGCTACACAGGCCATAGATGTCTTAATAACAGCAGCTAAAGACATGGTTCCAGTAAAGAAAACACAAAAGAATGGATGGATTACAGCAGGCACACTAGAACTGATAAAGCAATGTAGAGAAATGAAGACGCAATGGAAAGTGACAAACAACAACAAAGAGAAATATAAATCTTTAACAAAAGAAGTACGAAGAAACATAAGAAAAGACAAAAAAAACAATACATACAAGATTGTTGTGAAAGAATAGAAGAACATCAGAAGTTTAGAAGAGATAGTGAAATGTTTAAAGAAATGAAGATATTGACGAGAAATGTCACACCTAAGCTAAATGTAATTTGTGATGAGATGGGGAATACCTTGACAGAGACAGAGGAAACTCTAGAAAGATGGAAGAAATATTGTAGAGGAATGTATGAAACTGTGAAAGCATAAATCAACAGTGTGAATTATTATTGGAGGAAAAAGAACCCGAACCGACAATAGAAGAAGTTTTATGGGCAATAAAAAAAAATAGTAAATCACCAGGATGTGATGAGATAACAGCTGAATTTATTAAAGCAGGAGGAAAGGAATGTGCAACAATCTATCATGCACTATGTAAAAAGATATGACATTCAGGTATTTGGCCAAAAGAATGGAAAAGAACTATATTCATACCACTGCCAAAAAAGGGTAAACTGAAATTATGCACAAACTACAGAACTGTTGCCCTGATTAGTCATGCCAGTAAAATTCTGTTAAAAATCACAATGGGTAGACTTCGGAAGAAAATAGAAGAAGTCAATATGGTCCAAGCTGGTTTCAGGCAATGAAGAGGATCAAGAGATCATATATTCAATATAAGATTAATAATAGAGAAATGCAGAGTTTAATGTGAATCTATATTTATCCTTTATAGACTACTCAAAGGCACTTGATTGTGTACAACACCAGAAACTTTGGGAAATAATGGTATTTCCAACACATTTGATACAATTAACATCACTGTGTATCTAGACCAACAAGCAGCAGTAAGAATAAATGGTGAACAACAACTTGGTTTGACATAAAACAAGGGGTCCATCAGGGGTGCATATTATCGCCTTACTTATTCAACTTGTTTCTACTGAAAATATAATGAGGAACGTTAGAGAAGATGTACACAAAGAGTATTACGATGCCATAACAATTGGAGGTTATGAAATACCATTGATTAGATCTGCTGATGACACAGTATTACTGTCCACAACACAAAAAGGAATGGAAAAACTAATTATGTCAGTCCGTAAGAACAGTGAAGAGCAAAACCTCTATCTTAATGCGATGAAAACTAAACTGATGACAAATGACAAAACAAACAAGGCAGATGATATATGTATCAATGAGGAAAAACTGGAAGAAGTGGAGAGTTTTGAATATCTTGGATCACTGCTAACTAATAATGGAGATACAATGAGGGAAATTAAATGAAAGACATCTATTGCTCTTCAGAAAATAAAACAACTAAAAAATCTGTGGAGAGGAACAGACAGAACTACAAAAATAAGATTTTTATGGGCATGCATCTTTCCCATTGCAACATATACCTATGAGACCTGGACACTTAACAAAACAGCTGAGAAACACATAACTGCCTTTGAATGTAAATGCTACAGAAGAGCTCTTCAAATATCATAGACACAAAAAAGAACAAATATATCCATACTACAAGAACTTAATATTGAAGAAGGCTGAATAATGAAGAGGATTAAAGAGAGAAAACTTAAATATTTTGGACACATTAAACGTTATGATAATCAAGAGAAAGCTGTCCTGGAATGGTGCATAATGGGAAAAAGAAGGAGAGGAAGACCAAGGCAAAGATGGTTGCAAGACATCATTGATGATCTGCAAATGGATGCATCAGCAGCAGGCAATCTTGCTTACAACCAAGAGGTTTACAAGAGAGCTGTTAGAGACATGCAAATGAATGAATGGAATGAATGTTAGTGTATGTAAATTTCTAGGACAGCAAACAAAATAATTTTAGCCACTAATGTTTGTCTATGTAAATTTCTATGACAGCAAACAACACAATTTTAGTCACTAATGTTTGTCTATGTAAATTTCTATGACAGCAAACAACACAATTTTAGCCACTAATGTTTGTCTATGTAAATTTCTAGGACAGCAAACAACACAATTTTAGCCACTAATGGTTGTTCATGTAAATTTCTAGGACAGCAAACAACACAATTTTAGCCACTAATGTTTGTATATGCATATTTCTAGGAAAACAAACAATACAATTTTAGCCACTAATGTTTGTGTGTGGAAATTTCTAGGACAACAAACAAGACAGTTATAACCACTAATGTTTGTGTATGTAAATTTCTAGGACAACAAACAAGGCAGTTAAAGCCATTAATGACTGTGTATGTAAATTTCTAGGACAACAAACAAGAGTTATAGCCACTAATGTTTGTGTATGTAAATTTCTAGGACAACAAAGAAGACAGTTACAACAATAAACATGAAAACTCACCCAAGAAGTCATCCATGAGTGTTCCTATAGCAAACTTTGTAGGAAGAGAAGAAACTCACATTTAAAAAAAGTAACAAGCAAATAACAGCAAACAATAAATAGTTCACAATGAAGAAATAAAGAGAATTTATAAATGAAGTGAAGAAATAATCAAGTTAAGGAAAACATCAAATCTACAACTAAAATCAAAATGAAAAATGTAGAAGGGAAACAATCACTGAAAGCCTGTAGGAAAATCTCTGTTATCTCCCTTATAACACAAGTCAAAACTTTTCATACATTTTTTTTTTTTCCTCATCTCAAAGTTAGCACAGTGAATGTAAGATTAGACTCAAACTTACAATGTCATTGGCATCCACTCTTGTACCCACAATCCTCAGTCTTATCACATCCTCCTCCTGTATGACCACATCCTGTTTGAGGGACACAAATATGTTGTGTTTACTTCTATAAGGACAGACGCAACATCCAAGATTCTACTCAATAACGCAACTACGACAACAGAAAACTGTCCTGCTGGAAACACTGCTGGTAAATCTCTCTACCTGTTACTAAGTACTACAGTGCTGGTAAAACTCTCTATCTGCTTCTCTGTGTGCTATAGTGCTGGTACAACTGTAACAATCTTTATCTAAGGGATATAATCCATGGTAAATTTGGTATTTTGACTGATTAAAGCCCTTATTTAACTATGACGTAGATTGTTGGTGTACAGGAAAGGTAAGTCTTGACACTTTAAAAATCCCGAGATTTATGATCATGTTTGATGAACTTTACCTTGACATGTTTTTTTACTCAAGCTTAGTTAATACCTTGGAAAATCTCAGGGAGTAGAGAATTTTATTTATAGCAACACTGTGGAACATAATAGAAACACACGTAGCACAAAAGCTAGACATATACAAAGCTATTATGCTAAATATTATTCCTGTAACTCAGCTGGAGTTCAGGTACTTGGTGTGGACGTGCAGAAAAAAAGCTAGATTTAGGCTGTGCAGGTTTAGTCCTAGAATTTTCTCAGATCTCTTTCGACAAAGGGAATCAAAAATTATGACGTGACCCTGCCAGAAGCAATGTTGGGAACAAATAAAGGGGGTATCAGAGAAAATGAATGTGGGTGTATGTGTGTGTGTGTGTGAGAGAGAGAGAGAGAGAGAGAGGTGTTTATGGAATGTCCTTGATGAATGACACTATTTCAATAATGTTCAAAAATGTACTCTCCAAACAATCGACGCGAAACCCACCATTTTCGAACAAAAGATTAAGAAAGTATACTCCAACAATCCCCCCCCCCCCTCCCTTATGGGTAGCTGACGGTCAAGAACCATCATAACAATGTGGTACAACTGCAGCAGGACCTTGGCATGACACAGGTCTTTGTCCCCCGCCTGTGTTTGTGCCCGTCCCCTGGCTACTCTAAACCACCTACTCCTTTCAAAGCTGGATGCTTTTCTCCACTTTTCAATATAAGATAAAAATTAAATTTATGCACCCCCCCCCCCCCACTTCGTGGTCACACTCGATTGTACTTTTCATACAAATCACTATCGTCTCATGTTTTGTTAAAGCCCACCATTTCATTATTTCAATTCACAGGCAATCATTCTCAACTTCATGCCATTTTCACATTTTTCATGAGATCTGTAATGTTTACCCTCTACAAAACATTCCATTGCACTCCGGTTAGGTTGACCCCTGTGATCAGCCCACAAGCCGGCGACTCAAGTCCGTAATTTTTTTACAGGGGGCTGCGTTTGCACTATCCCCTGACACAGAACAAGTCACATGATTGTTTAGAACCACACTCCCATCAAAAGTGTATCTCATTAACATACACCTCACTTCATTATAAACTTTTATGTATTAACTTCAAAACATCTTTTATACTGCAACTATGATTGTATATAATTATGTATCTTTTCATTTGAATGTCATGTCAAAGATTTCTAGAAATAAAGATATAAAAGAAAAAAAAAATAAGAGAGAGAGATATGATTGAACTTTCTCTAGACTTGTTTTTATGGCTAGTTAAAATTAGGTTGTTTTTCAGAGACTAGTCTAAGGTCTTAAACAGGTGATTTTCGTGAAGTTTAGACTTTCTCGTGGACGAATGTTTACACAAATAGGAAAGTAGAAATTGTTGATGATATTTAAGTGCTGAACTTTTATGTAGGATTATGTTTAGATGGAGTTCAGGTACTTGGTGTGGACGTGCAGAAAAAAAGCTAGATTTAGGCTGTGCAGGTTTAGTCCTAGAATTTTCTCAGATCTCTTTCGACAAAGGGAATCAAAAATTATGACGTGACCCTGCCAGAAGCAATGTTGGGAACAAATAAAGGGGGTATCAGAGAAAATGAATGTGGGTGTATGTGTGTGTGTGTGTGAGAGAGAGAGAGAGAGAGAGAGGTGTTTATGGAATGTCCTTGATGAATGACACTATTTCAATAATGTTCAAAAATGTACTCTCCAAACAATCGACGCGAAACCCACCATTTTCGAACAAAAGATTAAGAAAGTATACTCCAACAACCCCCCCTCCTCCCTTATGGGTAGCTGACGGTCAAGAACCATCATAACAATGTGGTACAACTGCAGCAGGACCTTGGCATGACACAGGTCTTTGTCCCCCGCCTGTGTTTGTGCCCGTCCCCTGGCTACTCTAAACCACCTACTCCTTTCAAAGCTGGATGCTTTTCTCCACTTTTCAATATAAGATAAAAATTAAATTTATGCACCCCCCCCCCCCCACTTCGTGGTCACACTCGATTGTACTTTTCATACAAATCACTATCGTCTCATGTTTTGTTAAAGCCCACCATTTCATTATTTCAATTCATGGGCAATCATTCTCAACTTCATGCCATTTTCACATTTTTCATGAGATCTGTAATGTTTACCCTCTACAAAACATTCCATTGCACTCCGGTTAGGTTGACCCCTGTGATCAGCCCACAAGCCGGCGACTCAAGTCCGTAATTTTTTTACAGGGGGCTGCGTTTGCACTATCCCCTGACACAGAACAAGTCACATGATTGTTTAGAACCACACTCCCATCAAAAGTGTATCTCATTAACATACACCTCACTTCATTATAAACTTTTATGTATTAACTTCAAAACATCTTTTATACTGCAACTATGATTGTATATAATTATGTATCTTTTCATTTGAATGTCATGTCAAAGATTTCTAGAAATAAAGATATAAAAGAAAAAAAAAAGAGAGAGAGAGATATGATTGAACTTTCTCTAGACTTGTTTTTATGGCTAGTTAAAATTAGGTTGTTTTTCAGAGACTAGTCTAAGGTCTTAAACAGGTGATTTTCGTGAAGTTTAGACTTTCTCGTGGACGAATGTTTACACAAATAGGAAAGTAGAAATTGTTGATGATATTTAAGTGCTGAACTTTTACGTAGGATTATGTTTAGATGGAGACTAGAATGTGGGATTAGGATATAAGATATAAGTGTGAGAATCATAGTAACAGGCTTGTGAATTAGTGATTATACTGAGTGAGGTTATTTATAGTTATTTGATATCATTATGAGTTAGAAAGTGTTCTAGGAAATTGTGTAGTAATTTGTGATGGAATGTGAGCTGAGTTTTCCTTCCATGGATCCAGGTATGTTTAAATGAAGAATTTAACAATAGTTCTTTTGAAGCAGTGTAGGACTTATAAGGTCCGATACTTGTTATTTTCTTACGGATCCATAGAAAGTCTTCTTGTGAGAATGTAAGTTGGCATTTATGTCCATTCATGCTGTATGTCTGGCAGTTGGTCTGAGTGTGAGTGTAGTGTAGCCCACTCCTTCCTTATATGGTGAACAAGCTCTCGTCAAGGTTAGGAGTGGTTTGTTCATTTATTTCAATCAATAATCTTCATCCTCACGTAGTTTATTTGATTCTATAAAATTTGGGTGTCAGTGGTCTTCAAATTGTTGTATCGTCTGTGTATCTGTACATT
Organism: Achatina immaculata; assembly: GCA_009760885.1. Classification (NCBI taxonomy): domain Eukaryota; kingdom Metazoa; phylum Mollusca; class Gastropoda; order Stylommatophora; family Achatinidae; genus Lissachatina; species Lissachatina immaculata. Next base: position 42,575,524 of record CM019718.1, read on the forward strand.
TAGAGTTTGAGAATTTAAGTTCGTTGAAAATCTATACTAGCAAGGTACTAAGACATTAGTTAGAAAACGAGCATAAAACTCTCTACCTGCTACTCTGAGTACTCAGGTAAATGACACTGGAAATGACCATCTCTGGTCTGAATTGTAGCTGCTGACATAGTTTTAATCAACTGTTTTGTTGATGTCCAAGCTTCGACTGTTTTGTAGTTGTCGAAGTTCTATCCTTTTAACTGCTTTCAAATTTTTGTTTTGTGGATGTCCAAATTTTAATGGTCTGTTTTGCTGCTGTCCACATTTTAACTGTTAATTCTCTGAGTTTTAACTGTTTATTCTATCGTCACTTACCTCATCCTTGGTCTTGTAGCAAGGTGGAGCTGAACTTGGGTCAAACTCCATGTCCGCTGGTATAGACTGCAGGAAGACAAACATCAAACATCTCAACAACATAAGCTCACAAACACTGCAGGAAGACACAACAAACATCTCAACAACATAAGCTCATAAACACTGTAGGAAGACACACAACAAACATCTCAATAACATAAGCTCATAAACACTGTAGGAAGACACAACACACATCTCAACAACATAGACCTCACAAACACTGTAGGAAGACACACAACAAACATCTCAACAACATAAGCTCACAAACACTGCAGGAAGACACACAAAAAACATAACATAAGCTCACAAACATTGTAGGAAGACACACAACAAACATAACAACATAAGCTCACAAACATTGTAGGAAGACACACAACAAACATATCAACAGCATAAGCTCAGAAACACTGTAGGAAGACACACAACAAACATCTCAACAACACCACACAACAAACATCTCAACAACATACACTCACAAACACTGTAGGAAGACACACAACAAACATTTCAACAATACACTCACAAACATTGTAGGAAGACACGCAACAAACATATCAACAACATAAGCTCACAAACACTGTAGGAAGACACACAACAAACATCTCAACAACATAAAGTTCACAAACACTGTAGGAAGACACAACAAACATATCAACAACACAGACCTCACAAACACTGTAGGAAGACACACAACAAACATCTCAACAACATAAAGTTCACAAACACTGTAGGAAGACACACAACAAACATATCAACAACATAAGCTCACAAGCAAACCAAAAAGCTGGCAAGATTTATACTCTATAACATCACAAAATTTCACATACATATCATTATCAGCATTTTTATACCATGAAATTCTTGACATCATGATCAACAAGACCATGAAAAAATAGAACAGAACATTCCAGTATATTAAATTAAATATAGTAAATTAAATTCTAAGTTATAAAATTAGAGAACAGAACATTCTGAGTTACTGAATTACAGAACAGAATACTCTGGGTTATTCTTCTTCTTCGTTCGCACTGTCTGTCTATATCTGCAGTCCTGTCTCTTGGACAAATTTCACTGTTTTTTTGTAATTCATGTATGATTCTGGGTTATTAAATTGAAACAACAGAACATTCTAAGTTATTAAATTAGAGATTATCTTACTTTCTAATTACCTGGCTGTCTTGTAGAAAAGATGTAGAATTCATAAACTAAGATAAACTAATTCTATGTTCACTATTTTCTTATGAACATAAAATTAGATCATCAAACAGGGTTCTTCAGCAGATATTAGATATTTATTTGGTCCATATTTACCCATGTTCAAAAGATGTTAGATACTTATTTGTTGGACTTCTGTCACTGGATAACAGATATTCAATTGTTCCTTCAGTGTTCTACTACCAGTCATCACGCTTCCTAACTTTGAGTGTTTCTTGACATTTACAATAAGATCCTCTACTATGTCACTTGGTCAGTCCACTCATACTTGTAACTTGACCAGCCACTTGATATCTTCTCAGCTGTGTTCATAAGGAGACATCCAGTCAGAAACTGTGGAATCGCTTGACTGGAATGTCAGAGACTGACTGGAAGTTATAGTAACATGGGCGGCGACCGTAACAGTTATAGTAACATGGGCGGCGACTGTAACAGTTATAGTAACATGGGCGGCGACTGTAATAGTTATAGTAACATGGGCGGCGACTGTAACAGTTATAGTAACACGGGCGGTGACTGTAACAGTTATAGTAACATGGGGGGCAACTGTAACAGTTATAGTAACATGGGCGGCGACTGTAACAGTTATAGTAACATGGGCGGCGACTGTAACAGTTATAGTAACATGGGCGGCGACTGTAACAGTTATAGTAACATGGGCGGCGACTGTAACAGTTATAGTAACACTGGCGGCGACTGTAACAGTTACAGTAACATGGGGGCAACTGTAACAGTTATAGTAACATGGGCGGCGACTGTAACAGTTATAGTAACATGGGCAGCGACTGTAACAGTTATAGTAACATGGGCGGCGACTGTAACAGTTATAGTAACACTGGCGGCGACTGTAACAGTTACAGTAACATGGGGGCAACTGTAACAGTTACAGTAACATGGGGGGCAACTGTAACAGTTACAGTAACATGGGGGGCAACTGTAACAGTTATAGTAACATTGGTGGCAACTTAACTGTTATAGTAACATGGGGGGTGACTGTAACAGTTATAGTAACATAGGCAGCGACTGTAACAATTATAGTAACACGGGCAGCGATTGTAACAGTTATAGTAACATGGGCTGCGATTGTAACAGTTATAGTAACATGGGCAGCGACTGTAACAGTTATAGTAACATGGCAGTGACTGTAACAGAATAGGCAGATACTGTAACAGTTATAGTAACACAGCGGCAACTACAACAGTTATAGTAACATGGCAGCAACTGTAAGTTATAGTAACATGGCGGTGACTATAACAGTTACAATAACATGGCAGTGACTATAACAGTTATAGTAACATGAGGCTATCTGTATTGAAACTAGCAAAACTATAACTCTAAAATCTGGCTTTAGTAAACTAACAGACACAAACATAGTCCATCTACCACATCTGTGATATGGCTTATGTAGCTAGTCTATATGAGTGTAGAAATGACTGAATGAAAGTGTTACTGACACATAAAGATTTTTATCAACAACACATCTGGTTTATTCTACAAAACAACAAGATAATTACTCTGTAATGCTTTATGACACAGATCAGAGAACAAAAGAGATGAGTATTTAATTATTATGCTCTAATATCTCTGACAGTCAGATCTAGAGCACCTCAAAGTCAGGTCCTAGAACATCTCTCTCAGTCAGGTGCTAGAAGATCTCTCACAATCAGGTGTTAGAACATCTTTGACAGGTGGTAGAGTTACAGGAATGCTACAAGAATCTAAAAGACAGATTAAAGTTTGCTTTAGTAAAATCCAACACTTCCCTACAAACAATAGCACAGAAATTCAAGATCTAACATTCTAGCCATCTCTTTTTCACTGCAGCAGAAGTTGGGGACCATGTTTCTCCCGCTATTTACAATCAGTTATAACAAGATTATATGTCCACACAGCTAGAGCTCTAACAAGACTATATGTGCACACAGCTAGAGCTATAACAAGACTATAATGCACACTGGTAGAGCTACTGCTTGTAGCAGCTGTGTAAACTTACATGACGTGAAATAAAGCAAGAAAGTGGTCCAATTTCTGTAAACAAGCCAACCTGGAACAATATCAACTGAAATGTTTACAACGAGAACATGACTGATAAATACATGTACAAACAACACATACTGAACATTTACAACAAGAATACAACTGAGATACATGAATAAACAACATATACAGAATGTTTACAACAAGAATACAACTGACAGATACATGTGAAACAACACACACAGAAATTTTACAACAAGAATACATCTGCAATGTACAAAATGAAAGTTGTTAACTTTAAACACCATAATGTGTAGAAGTCTCCCACTAATGTAATAGAAGCACCACACTAAAGTGATGGAAACTTCACACTAATGTAATAGAAGCACCACACTAAAGTGATGGAAACTTCACACTAATGTAATAGAAGCACCACACTAAAGCGATGGAAACTTCACACTAATGTAATAGAAGCACCACACTAAAGCGATGGAAACTTCACACTAATGTAATAGAAGCACCACACTAAAGCGATGGAAACTTCACACTAATGTTAATAGAAGCACCACACTAAAGCGATGGAAACTTCACACTAATGTTAATAGAAGCACCACACTAAAGCGATGGAAACTTCACACTAATGTTAATAGAAGCACCACACTAAAGCGATGGAAACTTCACACTAATGTTAACAGAAGCATCACATTAAAGTGATGTCTTCTTCTTCTTCTTCTTCGTTCACTTCTACCACCAAGACTGCCCTGTGATCCTACTGAATTTATTCCTGTGGTCCTCGAGAGATCCCAGAGAGGACCACAAGAGGTTCAGAGTATCGGGGGGCTTGGGCCTGTATTCTTGGTGGGTCACAAAAGCAGGACTGCATGACACTGTAGTTTTAGTTGCACCAGTTTAATCTAGAGTTGGACTTTCTCACCAGAAAACCTCGACGTGGTTTGGATATGAATATATCCCCGCTGGATGAAAGGTGGTTGCCCATCCAGTCCAGCGTTGGACTTTCTCACTGGAAAACTTCAGTGTGATTAGGATACGCATATATCCCCATTGGGTGAGAGGTGGTTGCCTATCTAGACTGCCCTGGCCAGTGTCTCCAACTTCAGCATTTTGTAGTTGTGGTCGCTACCCTTCCTAGTTGTGACCAGGATGGAGCTTTTTGTTCAGGAGGACGAATCCTCACCACTAGTAAGTTTCACCCCTGGGTTAAGCCAGTTTAGGCGTATTATACCAGCATGGGCGTACTTAGGACGTGACCGACACATAAAGATTTTTATCAACAACACATCTGGTTTATTCTACAAAACAACAAGATAATTACTCTGTAATGCTTTATGACACAGATCAGAGAACAAAAGAGATGAGTATTTAATTATTATGCTCTAATATCTCTGACAGTCAGATCTAGAGCACCTCAAAGTCAGGTCCTAGAACATCTCTCTCAGTCAGGTGCTAGAAGATCTCTCACAATCAGGTGTTAGAACATCTTTGACAGGTGGTAGAGTTACAGGAATGCTACAAGAATCTAAAAGACAGATTAAAGTTTGCTTTAGTAAAATCCAACACTTCCCTACAAACAATAGCACAGAAATTCAAGATCTAACATTCTAGCCATCTCTTTTTCACTGCAGCAGAAGTTGGGGACCATGTTTCTCCCGCTATTTACAATCAGTTATAACAAGATTATATGTCCACACAGCTAGAGCTCTAACAAGACTATATGTGCACACAGCTAGAGCTATAACAAGACTATAATGCACACTGGTAGAGCTACTGCTTGTAGCAGCTGTGTAAACTTACATGACGTGAAATAAAGCAAGAAAGTGGTCCAATTTCTGTAAACAAGCCAACCTGGAACAATATCAACTGAAATGTTTACAACGAGAACATGACTGATAAATACATGTACAAACAACACATACTGAACATTTACAACAAGAATACAACTGAGATACATGAATAAACAACATATACAGAATGTTTACAACAAGAATACAACTGACAGATACATGTGAAACAACACACACAGAAATTTTACAACAAGAATACATCTGCAATGTACAAAATGAAAGTTGTTAACTTTAAACACCATAATGTGTAGAAGTCTCCCACTAATGTAATAGAAGCACCACACTAAAGTGATGGAAACTTCACACTAATGTAATAGAAGCACCACACTAAAGTGATGGAAACTTCACACTAATGTAATAGAAGCACCACACTAAAGCGATGGAAACTTCACACTAATGTAATAGAAGCACCACACTAAAGCGATGGAAACTTCACACTAATGTAATAGAAGCACCACACTAAAGCGATGGAAACTTCACACTAATGTTAATAGAAGCACCACACTAAAGCGATGGAAACTTCACACTAATGTTAATAGAAGCACCACACTAAAGCGATGGAAACTTCACACTAATGTTAATAGAAGCACCACACTAAAGCGATGGAAACTTCACACTAATGTTAACAGAAGCATCACATTAAAGTGATGTCTTCTTCTTCTTCTTCTTCGTTCACTTCTACCACCAAGACTGCCCTGTGATCCTACTGAATTTATTCCTGTGGTCCTCGAGAGATCCCAGAGAGGACCACAAGAGGTTCAGAGTATCGGGGGGCTTGGGCCTGTATTCTTGGTGGGTCACAAAAGCAGGACTGCATGACACTGTAGTTTTAGTTGCACCAGTTTAATCTAGAGTTGGACTTTCTCACCAGAAAACCTCGACGTGGTTTGGATATGAATATATCCCCGCTGGATGAAAGGTGGTTGCCCATCCAGTCCAGCGTTGGACTTTCTCACTGGAAAACTTCAGTGTGATTAGGATACGCATATATCCCCATTGGGTGAGAGGTGGTTGCCTATCTAGACTGCCCTGGCCAGTGTCTCCAACTTCAGCATTTTGTAGTTGTGGTCGCTACCCTTCCTAGTTGTGACCAGGATGGAGCTTTTTGTTCAGGAGGACGAATCCTCACCACTAGTAAGTTTCACCCCTGGGTTAAGCCAGTTTAGGCGTATTATACCAGCATGGGCGTACTTAGGACGTGACCGACCTCCAGAGCAGAGGTACTGTGACATGAGTAGTCATCAAGTTTCACCCCTGGGTTAAGCCGGATTAGGCATATTTCACCAGTATGGGTGTATATAGGACGTGGCTGGCCTCTAGAGCAGAGATGCCATGGTATGAGTAGCTCTCGCCGCGAGACTGCTGGACATACAGATTAAACTTCACTTGATCCTTTCCATCACCTTTGTCACAGCGGCGCCGCATGGCAATGCTAATTGCAATTTTGCATTTCCTTCACTGGCCAGGAAGAGTTTGTTTCACCCCACGTGCAGCAGCCAAATAATCTCACCAGCAGTGTCTTAGTTTGACCCCTGGATTGAGCTGGTTTAGGCAATCTGCCCCAGTATGGGTGTATATAGGACGTGGCCTGCTTCTAGAGCAGAGGTGCTGTGATTTGAGTAGCCCTGACCTCGAGACTACTGGTTACTTCACTTAATCCTTTCCTTCACCTTTTCCACGGCAGCACCGTGCGGCAACCCTAACTGCATTTTTCTTCACTGGCCAGGAGGAGTTTCAACCCATGCACTGCAGCTGAAGAATCTTGCCAGCGGCGGGTTTAAAATCAGAGTTTTCCTTCTCCTAGATGAGCTACCAACCAAGACTCTCACCTACCCGAAGCGTCTAGTTTTCAGGCGCCAGATACTCGCCTTTCGCCCTTTCTCCTGTCAGTTTAAACAGTTCCGCCACGATAAGGCCAGGAGTTGGAATTGGACTGTCAGAAGCTATCTGAGACACACGCCTTGGAGACAATTAACTGGAGTGGAGAACGTATCCTCCACCCCACCTCCGGCTATAACAGTCCTCAGAACCATTAAAGTGATGGAAACTTCACACTAATGTTAACAGAAGATCACACTAAAGTGATGGAAACTTCACACTAATGTTAATAGAAGCATCACACTAAAGTGATAGAAGTTTTACACTAATGTGATCAAAGTCTTATACCAATGTGATAGAATCATCGCACTAAAGTGACAGAAGCCCCACACTAATGTGATAGAAGTATCACACTAAAGTGACAGAAGCCTCACAGTAAAGTGACAGAAACTTGATACTAATGTGACAGAAGCCTCACACTAAAGTGACAGAAGCCTCACACTAAAGTGACAGAAGCACCACACTAATGTGACAGAAACCTGATACTAACGTGACAGAAGCCTCACACTAATGTGACAGAAATTTGGCACTAAAGTGACAGAAGCCTCACACTAACGTGGCAGAAACCTGGCACAAAGTGACAGAAGCTTCACACTAATGTGGCAGAAACCTGACACTAAAGTGACAGAAGCCTCACACTAATGTGACAGAAACCTGACACTGAAGTGACAGAAGCCTCACACTAAACTGATAGAAACTTCACACTCTCTCTCTCTCTGAACCTTAAGTGCCCAGGGCACGTGAGGCTTCCACAAGGGTTTTTCACAAATGCCTGTCCTTTGCCTTTTTTTTCTGCTCTTGCCCAGGTGAGCCCGCTATTGCTCAACATCCTTTCGGTTGTTCTTCTCCATGTCTCTTTTGGTCTACCCTTACTTCTATTCCCCTGTGGTGTCCATCTTAGTGCTATTTTGGTAGTGAGTTGTCAGTCATTCGGAGCACATGTCCCAGCCATCGCCAGCGTCTTTCCTCAATAATTGCTGTCAGTGGTTTCATCTGCATTTCTGCTAATAAGATGTTAATTCTTATGGTAGTTGGCCAAAATATTCTTCTAATTCTTTGTAAACATTTAGTCTGGAAAGAATTCAACTTGTTTTCTATGGGTCTGGTGATTTTCCAGCATTCACTTCCATAGAGTAGTACACTTAGAACATTACTCTTAAATATCTTGATTTTCATATTCATGCTTAGTTTTTTAGATTTCCATCACCTTTGTCACAGCGGCGCCGCATGGCAATGCTAATTGCAATTTTGCATTTCCTTCACTGGCCAGGAAGAGTTTGTTTCACCCCACGTGCAGCCAAATAATCTCACCAGCAGTGTCTTAGTTTGACCCCTGGATTGAGCTGGTTTAGGCAATCTGCCCCAGTATGGGTGTATATAGGACGTGGCCTGCTTCTAGAGCAGAGGTGCTGTGATTTGAGTAGCTCTGACCTCGAGACTACTGGTTACTTCACTTAATCCTTTCCTTCACCTTTTCCACGGCAGCACCGTGCGGCAACCCTAACTGCATTTTTCTTCACTGGCCAGGAGGAGTTTCAACCCATGCACTGCAGCTGAAGAATCTTGCCAGCGGCGGGTTTAAAATCAGAGTTTTCCTTCTCCTAGATGAGCTACCAACCAAGACTCTCACCTACCCGAAGCGTCTAGTTTTCAGGCGCCAGATACTCGCCTTTCGCCCTTTCTCCTGTCAGTTTAAACAGTTCCGCCACGATAAGGCCAGGAGTTGGAATTGGACTGTCAGAAGCTATCTGAGACACACGCCTTGGAGACAATTAACTGGAGTGGAGAACGTATCCCCCACCCCACCTCCGGCTATAACAGTCCTCAGAACCATTAAAGTGATGGAAACTTCACACTAATGTTAACAGAAGATCACACTAAAGTGATAGAAGTTTTACACTAATGTGATCAAAGTCTTATACCAATGTGATAGAATCATCGCACTAAAGTGACAGAAGCCCCACACTAATGTGATAGAAGTATCACACTAAAGTGACAGAAGCCTCACAGTAAAGTGACAGAAACTTGATACTAATGTGACAGAAGCCTCACACTAAAGTGACAGAAGCCTCACACTAAAGTGACAGAAGCACCACACTAATGTGACAGAAACCTGATACTAACGTGACAGAAGCCTCACACTAATGTGACAGAAATTTGGCACTAAAGTGACAGAAGCCTCACACTAACGTGGCAGAAACCTGGCACAAAGTGACAGAAGCTTCACACTAATGTGGCAGAAACCTGACACTAAAGTGACAGAAGCCTCACACTAATGTGACAGAAACCTGACACTAAAGTGACAGAAGCCTCACACTAAACTGACAGAAACTTCACACTCTCTCTCTCTCTGAACCTTAAGTGCCCAGGGCACGTGAGGCTTCCACAAGGGTTTTTCACAAATGCCTGTCCTTTGCCTTTTTTTTCTGCTCTTGCCCAGGTGAGCCCGCTATTGCTCAACATCCTTTCGGTTGTTCTTCTCCATGTCTCTTTTGGTCTACCCTTACTTCTATTCCCCTGTGGTGTCCATCTTAGTGCTATTTTTGGTAGTGAGTTGTCAGTCATTCGGAGCACATGTCCCAGCCATCGCCAGCGTCTTTCCTCAATAATTGCTGTCAGTGGTTTCATCTGCATTTCTGCAAACAAGATGTTAATTCTTATGGTAGTTGGCCAAAATATTTTTCTAATTCTTTGTAAACATTTAGTCTGGAAAGAATTCAACTTGTTTTCTATGGGTCTGGTGATTTTCCAGCATTCACTTCCATAGAGTAGTACACTTAGAACATTACTCTTAAATATCTTGATTTTCATATTCATGCTTAGTTTTTTAGATTTCCATATAGTCTGTAGCACTGCAAAAGCCTGGTTTGCTCTAGTAAGTCTGCTGTTGATGTCCTCTGTGCTGTCTCCATTTTCTACTACTCTTCTGCCAAGGTATACAAAAATGGGTTTACCTCCTCCACTAACTTCCTATCTACTCTGAGTAATCTTCACACTACAATGACAGAAATATCACACTGAAGTGACAGAAGCCCCACACTAACACCATAGAAACTTCACACTACAATAACAGAAAGATCACACTAAAGTGAAGCTGTTATCATCATCAAATGTGACCTTATTACATGAAGCAAGACACTGCTGATTCAGACATGTTTATATGTCAGAAACTCACTTAAGAGCCTGTTATACTATTCTATTAGTAATCTCCATATTGTCATAAACCTTATACCAAATAAAAAAACTTTTTAAATGTTACATCTTCTTCTTCGTTCGCTTCTACCACCAAGACCGCACTGTGATCTTATTGAATTTACGCCTGTGGTCCTCATTAGGCCCCGTGGTCTCTTGTGCAGTCCCCGAAAGGACCACACGAGATCCCCGAGAGGACCACAAGGGGTTCAGAGTATTGCAGGGCTTTAGCCTTTATTCTTGGTGGGTCTCTGAAGCGGATTGCGTGACACCGTGGTTTTCGTTGCACCAGTTTAGTCTAGAGTTGGACTTTCTCACCGGAAGACCTCGATGTGTTTTAGGATATCAGTGCATCCCCGCTGGGTGAGAGGTGGTAGCCCACCCAGGCCAGAGTTGGACCTTCTCACCGGAAAACCTCGACGTGTTTTGAGATACCCGTGTATCACCGCTGGGTGAGAGGTGGTTGCCCATCCAGTCCAGAGTTGGACTTTCTCACCGGAAAACTTCAGCGTGATTAGGATACGCAAACATCCCCGCCGGGTGAGAGGTGGTTGCCCATCTAGACTGCCCTGGTCCAGTGTCTCCGACTTCAGCATTTTTTGGTCGTGGCCGCTACCCTTCCTAGTTATGACCAGGATGGAGCTTTTGTCTCGGAGGACAAATCCTCGCCATTAATCTTCCACCCCTGGGTTGAGCTGGTTTAGGCATATTATCCCAGTATGGGCGTGTTTGGGACGTGACCGACCTCTAGAGCAGAGGTACTGTGACATGCATAGCCTTCAAGATTCACCCCTGGTGTGAGCCGGTTTAGGCATAATTCACCAGTACGAGTGTATATCAGGCGTTACCGACCTCTAGAGCGGAGGTGGTATGACATGTCTAGCCATCAAGTTCCACCCCTGGTGTGTGCCGGTTTAGGCATATTTCACCAGTGTAGGTGTATTTCGGACGTGGCTGGCCTCTAGAGCAGAGGCGCCATGGTATGTGTATCTCTCACAGCGATACTACTGGACATACCGATTAAATTTCACTTTATCCTTTCCACCACCTTTTCACATCGGCGCCGTACAGCAAACTTTATCTCTTTTCCACATCTTCTTCCTTGACCGGGAGGAGCTTCACTCCACGCGCGGCATTCGAAGAGTGTCGCCAGCAGTGTCTTAACCTCTGGGACAAGCCGGTTCATGCATTTCACCCGATATGACTGCACTCAGACGTGGCCGACCTCCAGACCAGAGGTGCCGTGATTTGACTGTTTGTTTCACTTCGCCAGCAGTGGTAGATGAGCTACCAAACGTGCCACTCATCTACTCTAAATGTCTGGTTTTCAGGCGCCAGATATTCGCCTTCGCCCCTTCTCCTGTCAGTTTAAACAGTTCTGCCATGGGAAGGCCAGGAGCTGGACTTGACTGTCAGAGGCTGTCTGAGACGTGCGCCGTTGGAGTGGAGATCAAATTCTCCACCCCACCTCTGACAATAGCAGTCCTTAGAACCAAATGTTACATAAGTTAGGATAAGTCTCAAGAAAACCACAGAAACATGCTCTTATTTTGTAGGTGACATACATTTCTGTGAGTTGTTTTTGTAGGTGACATACATTTCTGTATGCTGTTTTTGTAGGTGACGTACATTTCTGAGTGCTGTTTTTGTAGGCGACAAATTTCTGTGTGCTGTTTTTGTAGGTGACATACATTTCTGAGTGCTGTTTTTGTAGGCGACAAATTTCTGTGTGCTGTTTTTGTAGGTGACATACATTTCTGAGTGCTGTTTTTGGATGTGAAACTCTCAAGTCACATTAGTGATCAATACATGCACGACTGTGAACAAACAATAAGCCCTTACTGGTGATAATGTCAAAGTCTTGGGTGCTGGTTTGTGTAGCAAGTTTTTAGGTGATTTTATGTTTTAAAACAGTAACTGGTTCTAAACACACTCTTACTGAACCTCACTGAAGCTACTTTGGAAGAGGAACATATCTCACAAATACTGAGGCTACTTTGGAAGAGGACATATCTCACAAATATTGAGGCTACTTTGGAAGAGGGACATATCTCACAAATATTGAGGCTACTTTGGAAGAGGGACATATCTCACAAATATTGAGGCTACTTTGGAAGAGGGACATATCTCACAAATACTGAGGCTACTTTGGAAGAGGGACATATCTCACAAATACTGAGGCTACTTTGGAAGAGGGACATATCTCACAAATACTGAGGCTACTTTGGAAGAGGGACATATCTCACAAATATTGAGGCTACTTCAGGTATATATCTCACAAATACTGAGGCTACTTCAGGTATATATCTCACAAATACTGAGGCTACTTTGGAAGAGGGACATATCTCACAAATACTGAGGCTACTTCAGGTACATATCTCACAAATACTGAGGCTACTTCAGGTATATATATCTCACAAATACTGAGGCTACTTCAGGTATATATCTCACAAATAATGAGGCTACTTTGGAAGAGGGACATATCTCACAAATACTGAGGCTACTTTGGAAGAGGGACATATCTCACAAATATTGAGGCTACTTCAGGTATATATCTCACAAATAAAAATCTCAAAAAAAAAAAGAAAAAAACCACATCTTCACATCATGCGGGTCTGTATCAAACCTTATTAACTTGTGTAACAACAGCATCAAGCACCTCTCCTTTGAAAGGTCTGAACACAATAGCTTTATATTTGACCGGGTACACAACAAACCCACGGCCAGGCTGGATTAAGCCGGCTCCAATGTTGTCAATGGTTGTCACGGCAATCACAAATCCATACCTGAAAACAGTTCACATAATGATATTCACAGTTCAGCGGCAGATGTAAAAAAAAACAATGATGTAAGAGCAAATAAGCGTAAGAGAATACATGTAACAGAGCACAGAAGTGTGACTGCCTCCAGAAACTGGAGAATGATCTTAAACACAGGAAATATCACTGCAAATATTTATGTCAATCAGATATTGATCAAATCATGTGATGTTGTTATACTAAATCATGCCTGCCACATCCTATAAGTAGCTAACATCTATCTTCTTGTTATACTAAATCATACCTGCCACATCCTATAAGTAGCTAACATCTATCTTCTTGTTATACTAAATCATACCTGCCACATCCTATAAGTAGCTAACATCTATCTTCTTTTTATACTAAATCATACCTGCCACATCCTATAAGTAGCTAACATCTATCTTCTTGTTATACTAAATCATGCCTGCCACATCCTATAAGTAGCTAACATCTATCTTCTTGTTATACTAAATCATACCTGCCACATCCTATAAGTAGCTAACATCTATTTTCTTTTTATACTAAATCATACCTGCCACATCCTATAAGTAGCTAACATCTATCTTCTTGTTATACTAAATCATACCTGCCACATCCTATAAGTAGCTAATATCTATTTTCTTTTTATACTAAACCATGCCTGCCACATCCTATAAGTAGCTAACATCTATCTTCTTTTTATACTAAATCATGCCTGCCACATCCTATAAGTAGCTAACATCTATCTTCTTGTTATACTAAATCATGCCTGCCACATCCTATAAGTAGCTAACATCTATCTTCTTTTTATACTAAATCATGCCTGCCACATCCTATAAGTAGCTAGCATCTATCTTCTTTTTATACTAAATCATACCTGCCACATCCTATAAGTAGCTAACATCTATCTTCTTTTTATACTAAATCATGCCTGCCACATCCTATAAGTAGCTAACATCTATCTTCTTGTTATACTAAATCATACCTGCCACATCCTATAAGTAGCTAACATCTATCTTCTTGTTATACTAAATCATACCTGCCACATCCTATAAGTAGCTAACATCTATTTTCTTTTTATACTAAATCATACCTGCCACATCCTATAAGTAGCTAACATCTATCTTCTTGTTATACTAAATCATACCTGCCACATCCTATAAGTAGCTAATATCTATTTTCTTTTTATACTAAACCATGCCTGCCACATCCTATAAGTAGCTAACATCTATTTTCTTTTTATACTAAATCATGCCTGCCACATCCTATAAGTAGCTAACATCTATCTTCTTGTTATACTAAATCATGCCTGCCACATCCTATAAGTAGCTAACATCTATTTTCTTTTTATACTAAATCATGCCTGCCACATCCTATAAGTAGCTAGCATCTATCTTCTTTTTATACTAAATCATGCCTGCCACATCCTATAAGTAGCTAACATCTATCTTCTTTTTATACTAAATCATACCTGCCAAATTCTATAAGTAGCTAACATCTATCTTCTTGTTATATTAAACCATGTCTGGTAGATCCCATCAGCAGCTAACATCTATTTTCTACACTGTTTTCCCACAAGAAAATAATCAATTTTTGTCTATAGTTTTTTTTTTTTAATACCAGATGGGACACAACAGACTTTAGTACCACACAGGTCTAGTACCACACAGAATACAACAGACTTTGGTATCATACAGGATACAACAGATCTCATACCACACAGGACACAGCAACTCTAGTACCATACAAGACAACAGACTCTAGTACCACACAGGACACAGCAGAGTAGTACCACATAGGCCACAACAGACTCTAGTACCACACAGAACACAGCAGATTCTAGTACCACACAGGACACAACAGATTCTAGTAACACACAGGACATAACAGATTCTAGTAACACACAGGGCATAACAGATTCTAGTACCACACAGGACACAACAGATTCTAGTAACACACAGGGCATAACAGATTCTAGTAACACACAGGACACAACAGATTCTAGTAACACACAGGGCATAACAGATTCTAGTAACACACAGGGCATAACAGACTATTACCACACAGGACACAAGAGACTTTGATACCACACAGGACACAACAGACTCTAGTACCACACAGGACACAGCAGGCTCTGATACCACACAGGACACAACAGACTCTGTACTACACGGGACACAAGAGACTCTGGTACCACACAGGTCTAGCACTGCACAGGACACAACAGACTCTAGTACCAGCAGGTCTAGTACCACACAAAACACAACAGACTCTGGTACCACACAGGTCTAGTACCACACAAAACACAACAGACTCTGGTGCCACACAAAACACAAGAGACTCTGGTGCCACACAGGTCTAGTACCACAAAGAACACAACAGACTCTGGTACCACACAAAACACAACAGACTCTGGTGCCACACAAAACACAACAGACTCTGGTACCATACAAAACACAACAGACTCTGGTACCACACAGGTCTAGTACCATACAAAACACAATAGATTCTGGTACCACACAGGTATAGTACCACACAAAACACACCAGACTCTGGTACCACACAGGTCTAGTACCACACAAAACACAACAGACTCTGGTACCACACAGGTCTAGTACCACACAAAACACAACAGACTCTGGTACCACACAGGTCTAGTACCACACAAAACACAACAGACTCTGGTGCCACACAGGTCTAATACCACAAAGAACACAACAGACTCTGGTGCCACATAAAACACAACAGACTCTGGTGCCACACAAAACACAACAGACTCTGGTGCCATACAGAAATCAATAGACAGAGAAAAAAGAAGAAACAGTCTTTGTCCCGAATAACCTATATAAGACTATCCTCAACCTGTGCTTCTACAAACATTTTGAGTTAAAAAGAAAATCTAATAATAATTTTAAAAAAAGATGTTTATGCACATTAGATGAAAGGAAGGCCATGACTCTGACAGAGCTTTCAGAACAGGAAGAATAAAAGTCCAGCACTGTTAACAAAGTTTTCATTCAAGTCACAGAGAAGCTAAGGTGAAATGTTGCTAACAAACTGTTAAATCACAAAGAAGCTAAGATGAAATGCTAACAAACTGTTAAATCACAAAGAATGTAGTATGAAATGTTAACAAAACACTTGGTAGTGAAACGAAATAACTCAGAACTCTGAAAGCAGGCTTTGACTAAATCACACAATTTTTTGGTTCCATGGCTCAGTACAGCCAAGCTCTCACAAACTTTACTGAACAAACTTTACCGGACAAACGCTACTGGACAAACTTTACCAGACAAACTTTATCTGACAAACTTTACTAGGAAAACTTTTCCTGGACAAACTTTACCATAAAAACTACTTACTTTCCCGTGCATGTGCCTTCAACTTCTGTAAAGAGTTTTTGCTTGACAATGTTCAATAAATTAGGCCCAAAGTATCGAGGATGCAACAAAATATCATGCTCAAGTGACACCTGAAATTTATAATGATTTTATTTATTACATCAAACACTGACCATCTTGGAGACTGGCTCCCACTTTCAGGATACACGCTGAGCAAAGTGCCTGATACTCTGCCTTGATTCTCTAGAGAACGGAGCATTACTCCTGCCAAGACTTGAGGGTGGAGGTGGACTTGTTTGATGGCCATGGTTCAATTCCATCTCGAATGTGCCCTGTGCCCCTACTTAAAAAATGGGTGTCTTGGCTGCTCGTGGGGATGCAAGGAAAGAGAATTGGGGTGATACATCGTCCTCTAATTTGACAGGAAATCAAGAAATGCAGGACCAGTATGTCCTGTACATGCATCAGCGGCAGGCACGGCTGCAAAACTTTGTTCTCTGTTTTCTCAATCAATATAGTACAAAGTGCATTCCACATAACTTGTCTGACAAACTAACTGTGAAATACCATTTATAACAAATGTCTGGGGATGAGAGACAGTATGTGCTCACAAATAGCAAATGTCAGAGATATTAGGGACGATGACTGCAGTAAAACTGGTTCTACTAATGAAAGTAGATAGAGGTGTATGGTTCAGTTTTACAAAAAGATAGAAAGAGTGAGGAAAGTGGGCAGAGAGCAAGGTGAGCACATGCAAATGTAGAACATGCAACAATCCAATATTTTTTGGCAAAAGTCTTTTTCAGGGATCACATACAAAAACAACACATAGGGCATGCATGGTAGTTTACAAAGTTTTCCTGTTTTCAACGGGCTTTTCAATCTCGAGAATCAAGGGATGTTATGCCCACAAAACTGGCCTAACAAATTCACCAACCTCAAATATGTGATAAAAATTGGACTCTGGAATGTAAGAACAATGGCAGCACCATCAAAAACTGCTCAGGTAATCCAAGAAATGGACAGATATCACCTAGACGTCCTGGCCATCAGTGAAATGTGACGGCCAGAAGCAGGGAAAAGAACAGCAGAAAACAGTAAGTTAATCATATATTCAAGCAGAGACGACAGGAAATACCAAGAAGGAGTCGGTATAATTATGTCCACGGTAGCAGCAAAGAGCCTTACAGAATGGGAACCAGTGAACAGTGAGCACAACATAAAATAAGGCACGGAAGAATGACAATCATACAATGCTATGCACCCACGACCAACGAAGATGAAATAAAAGATGACTTCTATCACCAAATACAACAATTTCTCAACACAGTACCTAAACATGACATCCACTCAATGCCACGTTAGGAAAAGATAACACCGACGTCGAAAAAGTAATGGGGAAAGAAGGAATTGACGCGGCAAATCAGAACGGAGAAAAATTAATTGAAATATGTCCAACAGAGGGCATGGTCATTGTAGGAACAATATTTCGACACAAAGAAATACATAAAACAACATAGATATCCCCAGATGATAGAACCAGAAATCAGACAGATCATTTTTGTGTCAGAAACCAATACAGAACATCTCTATAGATGTAAAACATCTGATAGATGTAAAAGCATATATAGGGGTGCGGACGTCAACTGAACTTCATAGATTTTAAAAAGGCATTTGATAGCATACACAGAGATTCATTATGGAGAATTTTAAGTCTATATGAAATACCATCTAAAACTGTCAACATCATTAAGGACTTATACAATGGATATGTTTGTGCAGTCAAGACAGAAGAAGGGATGAGTGAATGGTTCCAGATTGAAACAGGCGTGAAACAAGGATGTATACTGTCTCCTTTACTTTTTGGGATTACAACAGACTTCATAATGAAAAAATGCTGCACAGGTAACACAGGTATTGACTGGGTACATGGGACCCAACTAGAAGATCTTGATTTTGCTGATGACACAACTCTTATCAGTAATAATGTGAATTCCATGCAAGAAAAAACAGATAGCCTGTCTTCAATGGCTAGCAAAATAGGACTTGAAATTAACAAGGACAAAACAAAAATAATGAAAACTCCTATTAATCAAAATGGAAAAATACACATAGAAGGGACAGATATTGAAGAAGTCAATCAATTTGCATACCTTGGCAGCTACATAGACCAGGATGGTGACACTAGAAAGGAAGTTAGGATCAGAATTGCAAAAGCAGCATCAATCTTCAAGAATCTTGAGAACACATGGAATTCAAAAGTTATAAGCACAAAAACCAAGTTAAGACTATTCAATTCAAATGTAATATCCGCCCTCATTTATGCATGCGAAAGCTGGAAAACAACTAAAGAAATAGAAAAGAAATTAGATTCTTTTAAAAACAAATGCATAAGGAAAATACTCTGCATCAAGTGGAACGAATTCAAGAACAACGCAGAGATAAGACAGATGACTGAACAACAACCAGTCTCATGGGTGATCAGGAAAAGGAGATGGACATATGTTGGTCACTTGATGAGAAGAAATGATCAGAGAATCCCAAAACAAGCTATCAAGTGGAACACAACAGGCCAAAGAAAAAGAGGCAGACCACGTGAAACTCTGAAGAGGACGTTGTTAAGAGAGGCCAAATTAACAGGCATAAAATCCTTTGATGAGGTTGAAAGACTCGCCGAAGACAGGAAAAATTGGCGAACTACTTTGCGAGCCCTATGTGACGTTTAACGGCACGGGAAGATAAGACGTCAACAGTGATCACAATCTGTGTATGGGGAAAATAGGACTAAAAACAAAGTGCGAATACCAACGGATAAATGCTCTAAAACAATACTGTTATGTTTATGAAAGTTTACAGTTTGTAGTGCAAATACACACAGAAACACCACAATGAAGAAAAAAAGAAAACCAATTTACGTGATAAAACATCCTCGCCGTTTTACAGAATGGCGGAAACTGGTGAATGTTATCTTTCTTTACGAGAGCGGGGGAAAAGGGGAAACTACTACCGCACACAACATGATATGCCAGTTTGACGTCAAGAAGTCAAACTGCTGGATATTTTAAAGTTTCTTAGTTTCTGTATGATAACATCACATTTTCTTATAAGTTATATTAATAAAGCACGACAATTTTTTTTATTAAAGTCCAAACATTTTCACAGAGAATGTTAGTATAACAATTTTTTGAACGTACAGATTTGAGAAGACAATGTAGCACATGGCGTGAAAGTTACTCGCGGGAAGGACTGTATGACCTTCACAAATTTTCACTTTTTTTCCACACTGTCAGATCATTTTGAGATCCTATCGGTAAATATACACGAAGCAGATATATGTTTAACTTTTCTATAATTAGGAAGTTCCCAAGAGACGATGATTGTTTACAGTGGTAGAAATTCCAACATTGATCTTTCATGTCTCTACTTTCTCT
The DNA here is from genome assembly GCA_009760885.1 of Achatina immaculata. Taxonomy (NCBI): domain Eukaryota; kingdom Metazoa; phylum Mollusca; class Gastropoda; order Stylommatophora; family Achatinidae; genus Lissachatina; species Lissachatina immaculata. The sequence continues at coordinate 42,595,584 of CM019718.1, forward strand.
CCCCATCATTTCCAGCTCCACATGCGATGACCAGAGCATGTTGCTGTCATACAGTCAGCATAGAGTTCTAGCTCTGTCCAGAGCATGTTGCTGTCATACAGTCAGCATAGAGTTCTAGCTCTGTCCAGAGCATGTTGCTGTCATACAGTCAGCACAGCGTTCTAGCTCTGTCCAGAGCATGTTGCTGTCATACAATCAGCATAGAGTTCTAGCTCTGTCCAGTCTCCTACACACACGTATATCACAGCGACAGCTGCTGCAATTCGTACATGAAGCTCGTAGACTCTCATTTGCGTTGTAGACAATCATATGAATAGTCTCCATCAGAGTTGTAAAGATTATATGAAAATCAACATTGTCAAAACAAAGACCATGAAAGTCAGCAGAATGCTAAGACTGTTGAATGTATATATTGAAGGCAGCAAAATACAAAAAGTCAAAGACTTCAAGTATCTTGGATGCATGTTCACAGAAGATGGGAAGCTTGATAAAGAAACTGATGTTAGAACACAAAGAGCCAATGTTACATACCAGCTATCTTCACTGCTTACATACCCCGACATCCCATGTGAAACTAAGAGAAAGCTAATTAACAGCATATTACTGCCAACACTGTGCTACCAGTGCCAGACATGGGCATTTACTAAGAAACATCAGAATAAAATAAGCACATGTGAGATGAGATGTCTTAGGAAAGCAACAAACATCACCAGGTTTGACAAGCTAAGAAATGACACCATAAAACAGATGGTAGGAACTACATCATATCTACGACACATAGAGAAGCAAAGAATCAAGTGGTTTGACCACTTAATGAGAATGATACACTCACATCCATCCACGAGAATATTCAAAGAGCTACAGGACACAGATCAAGAGAAAAACCTAGAAAGAGAAGGACAGATGGTATCAGAGGAACGCTTGCTAACTACGGCATGACCATCACTGAGACCACCCATTTGGCCCCAAAACACCACGTGCATCTCCCCTCCACACTTCATGGTATAAGAGGAAGGATAAAGTAAACAGTGCCTTTCATGTAGTCCTAGAAGGAAATGTTCATCATTGACAACTGTTTAACAGGGGCTGTTTGACCAGCCCACCTCTGCTGATCTGTTATCCAGGGATTCTGTCATGAAAGCATTGCACTTTATCATTGCTGCCACCTCTAGTGCAGACCTATTACATAGAACTTTCTTTTTATATAAAATAATGGCCAGCATATAGAACAGATATTTTGTGCTTGGCTCACATATGGCCATACCATCAGTGTATGGTAGCTGTGTGTGAAATGTGCATATTTATAATATCAGTTAATTTTTACCCACTTACTGTACTATTAAGATATGTAGTCTACTCATGCTACTGTCATGTTACATGTTGTTCACTTATGGTGCCATCAAGATATGTAGTCTACTCATGCTACTGTCATGTTACATGTTGTTCACTTATGGTGCCATCATATGTGGTCCACTTATGGTACCATCACAATGTATGTGGTCCACTTGTGGCACTATCACAATATATGGTCCACTTGTGGCACCATCATTATATGTGGTCCACTTATGATTCTGACATGTAATATGTAATCTGCTACAAAAAACAACCTTTATACCTTTGTTTTACATCATTCTCTTACATTCCAGAAATCACTTGTGTTATGTCTGAGGATTGCATGAAAGCTGAAATGATGAGCGATGAGTCTATTGATGAGAGCATTTATGTCCTCCATGCTGAGAATCTGCCATTCCTTGCTGAAAAAGAAGATGCTAGCACTCAGACATCATCATTAAAAAGACTGTCATCTGCAGAATCACCCACCTTATCAGAGTGTGCTGAATCTGAGGTATATGTCTTGTTACTTCCATATATACTGTGTGTGTGTGAGAGAGAACACAGTTTCTGTTTTGTGTTGATTTTTGCTGGTTGCTTGTAACTTTCAAGTACTTATTTGAGCCTGACCTAGTGTTCTGAACCTAGTCTATATTTCTGAGCCTAACCTAGTGTTCTGAACCTAGTCTATATTTCTGAACCTAATCTACATTTCTGAACCTAACCTACATGCTGCCTACTTGGCTGAATGTGGGTTACTTACCTGAATGTAACCTGCTAGAGACAAACCTAATTACATTCTTGAAGTGTTTCATAACCTCCCTGCTGCCTCATTTTCTCTTGCTCTTCCCTCTAATTTTAGACAAAGACACAGATTAAGTTTACAGTACCATATACTATAGCAGAAGTTAACAAGGCTCTACAATTTCTTAATGTGAAAGGAAGATAACTGAACAGTACCCGAGCTTAACCTGCCTGCTAGGCAGAACATGTATATGTTAGCTTGGTCTGTATAAGCCTAACCATTAGAGCCTTTTGCTTAGCTCATACTGGCTACTTATCTGAAGAGCAATAATGAATTAGTTTCAAGACTAATTTGTTCAAATTTCTAACACTTACATGAAAAACGTTTATCACTTGCAGGAAGTGGAGATTGCAGACATTTCATCCTGCGACACTGTTTGCTGGCCAGCCCGGTGGACAAGCACAGGAAATCACTTCCACAAGGATAAGACAGCCAGCACTTTGAAAATGATCAAGGACAAACACAGAGAAAATGAGCGGTAAACACTAGCAACAGAAAACATTTCTAGTCAGTGCATACGTTTTTTTTTCTTTGCTGCTTTTTGTTATTTATTTGAGAAAAACTTTCTTTTGTTTCTTTTTTATCTGTTGTAGACCCACTGTTCATCTATTTTAGACCAGCTTCATCAGTTGTTAATTGTGGGCCTAACCTAGTGTTCTGAACCTAGTCTATATTTCTGAACCTAATCTACATTTCTGAACCTAACCTACATGCTGCCTACTTGGCTGAATGTGGGTTACTTACCTGAATGTAACCTGCTAGAGACAAACCTAATTACATTCTTGAAGTGTTTCATAACCTCCCTGATGCCTCATTTTCTCTTGCTCTTCCCTCTAATTTTAGACAAAGACACAGATTAAGTTTACAGTACCATATACTATAGCAGAAGTTAACAAGGCTCTACAATTTCTTAATGTGAAAGGAAGATAACTGAACAGTACCCGAGCTTAACCTGCCTGCTAGGCAGAACATGTATATGTTAGCTTGGTCTGTATAAGCCTAACCATTAGAGCCTTTTGCTTAGCTCATACTGGCTACTTATCTGAAGAGCAATAATGAATTAGTTTCAAGACTAATTTGTTCAAATTTCTAACACTTACATGAAAAACGTTTATCACTTGCAGGAAGTGGAGATTGCAGACATTTCATCCTGCGACACTGTTTGCTGGCCAGCCCGGTGGACAAGCACAGGAAATCACTTCCACAAGGATAAGACAGCCAGCACTTTGAAAATGATCAAGGACAAACACAGAGAAAATGAGCGGTAAACACTAGCAACAGAAAACATTTCTAGTCAGTGCATACGTTTTTTTTTCTTTGCTGCTTTTTGTTATTTATTTGAGAAAAACTTTCTTTTGTTTCTTTTTTATCTGTTGTAGACCCACTGTTCATCTATTTTAGACCAGCTTCATCAGTTGTTAATTGTGGGCCCTTGTTCATTGTAGTTCTGCTGTTCATCCATTATAGGCCCACTTTTCATCAATTTGTAAGCCCACTACAAGTTTTCTTTAGTAATCAGGAAGCTGTGTTACGTATCAGTTATAGTGAACAAGACAGCAGTGATGTTTCACTTGTAATAAACTAGACTGCAGTGTGACACACTTAGAATAAACCAGACTTCAGTGTGGCACCACTTAGAATAAACCAGACTTCAGTGTGGCACCACTTAGAATAAACCAGAAAGCTGACATCACTTACAGTAAACCTGACAGTATGCAAGAAACATCACAACTCCTTCCTATCATCCGAGGAAGTACCCCCCCCCCTCAGACTAGTGTTTTGGCCCTATTAAAATCCTGACACTCTAAGAGGGGTGGGCCCCTTTGGGTCATGACTCCCAGAGGTCTTGTGAGTTGTTGCTTTTTTTTTTTTCCCAGGATTGAACCCATGACAGCAATGTGACATCGTACTAAACCAGACAACAGTGTGGCACATCAAAATACACCAGACAACAGTGTGGCATCAGTTACAGTAAACCAGACAACATAATGACATCATAGTAAACTAGGCAATAATTTAATATCACTTACAGTAAACCAGACACCATTGTGATATTATAGTAAACCAGCCAGCAGTGTGACATCACTTACAGTGAACCAGACAACAGTGTTAAATCACTTACAGTAAACCAGACAACAATTTGACATTATAGTAAACCTTACAACAGTGTGACATCACTTACAGTAAACCAGGCAACTGTGTCATCATAGTAAACCAGACAACAGTGTGACATCACTTATGGTAAACCAGACAACAATATGACATCACTTATAGTAAACTAGACAACACTGTGACATCATAATAAAAAAGACAACAATGTGACATCATAGTAAACCAGACAACAGTGTGACATCACAGTAAACCAGACAACAGTGTGACATTACTTACAGTAAAGCTGACAACAATTTGACATAGTAAACCAGACAACAATGTGACATCACTTACAGTAAACCAGGCAGCATTGTGATATCACCTACAGTAAACCAGACAAAATTGTGGCATCATAGTAAACCAGACAACATTGTGACATCACTTATAGTAAACCAGACAACATTGTGACATCACTTATAGTAAACTAGACAATATCGTGACATCACTTAAAGTAAACCAGACAACAATGTGATATCACCTACAGTAAACCAGACAACAGTGTGGCATCACTTACAATAAACAAGACAACAATTTGAAATCACTTACAGTAAACCAGGCAACAGTGTGACATCATAGTAAACCAGACAACATTGTGACATCACTTACAGTAAACCAGACAACATTGTGATACCACTTACAGTAAACCAGACAACATGTGATATAGTCAACCAGACAGCAATATGACATTACTTACAGTAAACCAGACAACATTGTGACATCATCATCAGGTGCCATGCTGACTGGTATTTTCTATTATGCTTCTCTAGAGTACACGATCCTTCATGTAGGCCATCATTGTGACATCATTTACAGTAAACCAGGCAACATTGCGACATCACTTACAATAAACCAAACAACTTTGTGACATCACTTACAGTAAACCACACAACAGTGTGACATCACTTACAGTGAACCAGACAACAGTGTTAAATCACTTACAGTAAACCAGACAACAATTTGACATTATAGTAAACCTTACAACAGTGTGACATCACTTACAGTAAACCAGGCAACTGTGTCATCATAGTAAACCAGACAACAATGTGACATCACTTATGGTAAACCAGACAACAATGTGACATCATAATAAAAAAGACAACAATGTGACATCATAGTAAACCAGACAACAGTGTGACATCACTAACAGTAAACCAGACAACAGTGTGACATCACTTACAGTTAAAAAGCACAACAATTTGACATCATAGTAAACCAGACAACAATGTGACATAACTTACAGTAAACCAGGCAGCATTGTGATATCACTCACAGTAAACCAGACAAAATTGTGGCATCATAGTAAACCAGACAACATTGTGACATCACTTACAGTAAAACAGACAACATTGTGACATCACTTACAGTAAAGCAGATAATATTCTAACATCACTTACAGTAAACCAGATAACATTGTGACATCAAGTACAGTAAACCAGACAACAGTATGACTTCTTACAGTAAACCAGATAACAATATGACAACATAGTAGAGCAGACAACATCACTTACAGTAAACCAGACAACAAACTGATATCACTTGCAGTAAACCAGACAACAGTATGACATAGTAAACCAGACAACAGTATGACATAGTAAACCAGACAACAGTATGACATCATAGTAAACCAGACAACAGTATGACATCATAGTAAACCAGACAACAGTGTGACATATCATGAATAGTATTTGGACCCACTTTTCATGATCCTGATTTGTATGTTGTGCTTACGATGTTGTGTTTACTTGTCACAGTTTAGTTAATGTACTTACCTAATGTTTCGTTTATTGTTTGCTTGAAGTTTGCAAAGATGAGGAGTCTAGTACTTGTGGAGAAAGTTGATCACAAAGTTTTTAACCTTCAGTTTATCAAAACCAGCCAAAATAATTCAAATAACATGCCATATGTAGTTATTAATTATAATTTATCAGAGTTTATGCATTATTACTTTGGTTTCAGTTTGCGTCACCACTCGTTGAACCAACATCTGCGACTTATTTGTAAACGAGTCCCAGGTTCAGCTGAAGACAGTAAAGAAACGAAGGTGACAACTAATTTCCTTCACATCATGACATTATTTTTCTTTCTGCTTCTATTCATTGCAACTTTAAAATGGTTTACAAAGTCTGTTCAGAAAAGAAATAAAACTTTTAAAACAACATTTATTAATATATTTGCAACTATGAAAATGAGCTAATGATCGCTAACACACTTTTTAAACAACATCCAAGAAGACTTTACACATGGACATCACCTGATGGGAAAAACAAGAATCAAATAGATTACATTTTAGTGCAGAGAAGGTGGAGATCAAGTATAACATCAGCAAAAACTTCACCAGTTGGTGATTGTGACATGGACCATGAGTTACTGATAGCGGACATGAAGATAAAGATAAAAAAAGACAGTTATGGGATCAAGACCACTCTGCTTTGATCTACAAAAATACCAGAACAATATGGTATAGAAGTGAAGAACCATTTTGAAATCCAGAAGGCTGCACAGGAAGAGATGACACCAGATGAATTGGCTACATAGGCCAGAGATATCTTAACTCTTCAACTGCCATAGTCGATATTGTGATAACTTCCTGTTAGGCCAGTGACTGCCATGGTCGTTATAGCGATTTTGTTTCGTTGCAGCATAAAACTATTGTAAAACTTTTTATTGTACACGATTTATCTGCGCATGTCCTGTGACCCTGTCGTAGTTCAAATCAAAGCGTGGCTAACAGCTGAGTGAAATCGATGTGTTAACGGAGAAATTTCAGTATTTATTGTGATTTCAGAGGCATAAGGACATGTTCTGTGACATTACCACAGTTCCTAAATGTACCCCAAGTACATCTAGACCTATTAAATGGACTGGAGAAGTAGTTAGAAGGTTATTTCAGACATTATTTTAGTGAGAATGCCACCACACGACGAGATCGGATGAAAATTTAAGTAGATCTGGAAATCACAGATGGTAAATATTGTACATTTAAGCATTGCCGATGGTAAGCACTACACAATTATCAGCTAAAATCATCACACTACTTCTTTTTTCCTAAAAAAAACTCTTCATTTATGAAATCTTCTTACATTTACAACTATTTTCATGCATAATATGTATACTTTTAAAGTGGAAATACTTTGTACATTCACTTTTACAACTATACCCCCTATACATATCAAGACCCGCACTTTTTGTGTGTCACTGACGGCTATGTACGCGTTTTTTTTCTGTGGCACGGGAAGAGTTAATAACAACAGCTAAAGATGTGGTTCTAGTCAAGAAAACACAAAAGAATGGATGAATTACAGCAGGTACACTAGAACTGATAAAGCAATGTAGAGAAATGAAGATGCAATGGAAAGTGACAAACAACAATCAAATAGATTACATTTTTAGTGCAGAGAAGGTGGAGATCAAGTATAACATCAGCAAAAACTTCACCAGTTGGTGATTGTGACATGGACCATGAGTTATTAATAGCAGACATGAAGATAAAGATAAAAAAAGACAGTTATGGGATCAAGACCACTCCGCTTTGATCTTACAAAAATACCAGAACAATATGGTATAGAAGTGAAGAACCATTTTGAAATCCTGAAGGCTGTACAGGAGGAGATGACACCAGATGAATTGGCTACATAGGCCAGAGATATCTTAACTCTTCGACTGCCATAGTCGATATCGTGATAACTTCCTGTTAGTCCAATGACTGCCATGGTCGTTATAGTGATTTTGTTTCGTTGCAACATAAAACTATTGTAAAACTTTTTATTGTACACGATTTATCTGCGCATGTCCTGTGACCCTGTCATAGTTCAAATCAAAGCGTGGCTAACAACTGAGTGAAATCGATGTGTTAACGGAGAAATTTCAGTATTTATTGTGATTTCAGAGGCATAAGGACATGTCCTATGACATTACCACAGTTCCTAAATGTACCCCAAGTACATCTAGACCTATTAAATGGACTGGAGAAGTAGTTAGATGGTTATTTCAGACATTATTTTAGTGAGGATGCCACCACACGACGAGATCGGATGAAAATTTAAGTAGATCTGGAAATCGCCGATGGTAAATATTGTACATTTAAGCATTGCCGATGGTAAGCACTACACAGTTATCAGCTAAAATCATCACACTACTTCTTTTTTCCTAAAAAAAACTCTTCATTTATGAAATCTTCTTACATTTACAACTATTTTCATGCATAATATGTATACTTTTAAAGTGGAAATACTTTGTACATTCACTTTTACAACTATACCCCCTATACATATCAAGACCCGCACTTTTTGTGTGTCACTGACGGCTATGTACGCGTTTTTTTTCTGTGGCACGGAAAGAGTTAATAACAACAGCTAAAGACGTGGTTCTAGTCAAGAAAACACAAAAGAATGGATGGATTACGGCAGGTACACTAGAACTGATAAAGCAATGTAGAGAAATGAAGATGCAGTGGAAAGTGACAAACAACAACAAAGAGGAATATAAATCTTTAATAAAAGAAGTACGAAGAAATATAAGGAAAGAAAAAAAACAATACCTACAAGATTGTTGTGAAAGAATAGAAGGACACCAGAAGTTTGGAAGAGACAGTGAAATGTTTAAAGAAGGAAGACATTGAAAAGAAATGTCACACCTAAGCTAAATGTAATTTAGATGAGATGGGGAATGCCTTGACAGAGACAGAGGAAATTCTAGAAAGATAGAAGGAATATTGCAGAGGAATGTATGAAACAACCGACTGAAAGCAGAAATCAACAGTGTGAATTATTATTGGAGGAGAAAGAACCCGAACCAACAGTTGAAGAAGTTTTATGGGCAATAAAGAATCTGAAAAATAGTAAATCACCAGGATGTGATGAGATAACAGCTGAATTTATTAAAGCAGGGGGAAAGGAATGTGCAATAATATATCATGCACTTTGTAAAAAAAGATATGACATTCAGGTATTTGGCCAAAAGAATGGAAAGAACTGTATTCATACCACTGCCAAAAAAGGGTAACCTGAAATTATACACAAGCTACAGAACTGTTGCCCTGATTAGTCATACCAGTAAAATTCTGTTAAAAATCATAATGGGGAGACTTTGTAAGAAAATACTAGATCTAGATTTTAGCTGATAATTGTGTAGTGCTTACCATTGGCGATGCCTAGATGTACAATGTTTACCATCGGCGATTTCCAGATCTACTTAAATTTTCGTCCGATCTCGTCGTGTGGTGGCATTCTCACTAAAATAATGTCTGAAATAACCATCTAACTACTTCTCCAGTCCGTTTAATAGGTCTAGATGTACTTGGGGTACATTTAGGAACTGTGGTAATGTCACAGGACATGTCCTTATGCCTCTGAAATCACAATAAATACTGAAATTTCTCCGTTAACACATCGATTTCACTCAGTTGTTATCCACGCTTTGATTTGAACTATGACAGGGTCACAGGACATGCGCAGATAAATCGTGTACAATAAAAAGTTTTACAATAGTTTTACGTTGCAACGAAACAAAATTGCTATAATGACCATGGCAGTCACTAGACTACAGGAAGTATTCACGATATCGACTATGGTGGGGAAAGAGTTAATGTGAATCTATATTTATCTTTTATAGACTACTCAAAGGCATTTGATTGTGTACAACACAAAGAAACTTAGGGAAATAATGGAAAAAAATTGGTTTTCCAACACATTTGATACAATTAACATCAATGCTGTATCTAGACCAACAGACAGCAGTTAGAATAAATGATGAAACAACTTGGTTTGACATGAAACAAGGAGTCCGTCATGGGTGCATATTGTCGCCTTACTTATTTAACTTGTATACTGAAAATATAATGAGGAATGTTAGAGAAGATGCAAACAAAAAAATGTTACGATGCCATAACAATTGGAGGTTATGAAGTACCAGAGATTAGATATGTTAATGACACAATATTACTATTCACAACACAAAAATGAGTGGAAAAACTAATTATGTCAGTCCGTAAGAACAACGAAAAGCAAAACCTCTATCTTAATGCAAAGAAAACTAAATTGCTATAATGACCATGGCAGTCACTAGACTACAGGAAGTATTCACGATATCGACTATGGTGGGGAAAGAGTTAATGTGAATCTATATTTATCTTTTATAGACTACTCAAAGGCATTTGATTGTGTACAACACAAAGAAACTTAGGGAAATAATGGAAAAAAATTGGTTTTCCAACACATTTGATACAATTAACATCAATGCTGTATCTAGACCAACAGACAGCAGTTAGAATAAATGATGAAACAACTTGGTTTGACATGAAACAAGGAGTCCGTCATGGGTGCATATTGTCGCCTTACTTATTTAACTTGTATACTGAAAATATAATGAGGAATGTTAGAGAAGATGCAAACAAAAAAAATGTTACGATGCCATAACAATTGGAGGTTATGAAATACCAGAGATTAGATATGCTAATGACACAATATTACTATTCACAACACAAAAATGAGTGGAAAAACTAATTATGTCAGTCCGTAAGAACAACAAAAAGCAAAACCTCTATCTTAATGCAAAGAAAACTAAATTGATGACAACTGACAAAACAAACAAGACAGCTGATATATACATCAGTGAGGAAAAATTGGAAGACGTGGAGAGTTTTGAATATCTTGGATCACTGCTAACTAATAATGAAGATACAATGAGGGAAATTAAAAGAAAGACATCTATTGCTCTTCAGAAAGTAAAACAACTAAATAATGTGTGGAGAGGAACAGACCGAACTACAAAAATAAAATTTTTAAGGGCATGTGTCTTTCCTATCGCAACATATGCCTGTGAGACCTGGACACTTAACAAAACAGCTGAGAAACACATAAACGCCTTTGGATGTAAATGCTACAGAAGAGTTCTTCAGATATCATGGACACAAAAAAGAACAAATATATTCATACTACAAGAACTTAATATTGAAAAAGGCTGGCTAGTAAATTAAACAAAGAAAACTTAAATATTTTGGACACATTAAACATCATGATAATCTAGAGAAGACCGTCTTGGAAGGGTACAAAATGGGGAAAAGAGAGGAAGACCAAGGTGAAGATGGTTGCAAGACATCATGGATGCATCAGCAGCAGGCCATCTTGCTCACAACCAAGAGGCCTACAGGAGTGCTGTTAGGGAGGCACAGTTCCGCAAGGAACATGCAAATGAATGAATGAATGAATGAATGAATTTACAGCTTAATCAGACTTGTCTCCTTCACAGCATTACCCTTCTATAAATAGAATTTATAAAGACCACTCCCATTTTCTTTCTATTTCTGGAATTTGGTTTTCTAGAATGGTGCATGGGTCCCATAGTGAGTTTTCTTCTAATGTTTGAAATCAGAGACCTCTCAGGCTGATATAAGGAAAAAAAGCCTTCATGAGCCACATCTAGAGAGGAGGGCTTGGTTATGAAACTAGTCATTTCCTCCATCAGATCAAGAAAGTAGGGCTTGGTCATGGAGCTAGTCATTTCCTCCACCAGATCTGAAGAGTAAGGCTTGGTCGAGGAACTAGTCATTCCCTCCATCAGATTTAGAAAGTAGGGCTTAGTCATGGAACTAGTCATTTCCTCCCTCCATCAGATCTAGAAAGTAGGGCTTGGTTGTGGAACTAGTCATTTCCTCCCTCCACCAGATCCAGAAAGTAGGGCTTCGTCATGGAATTAGTCATTTCCTACACCAGATATAGAAAGTAGGGCTTGGTTGTGAAACTAGTCATTTCCTCCCTCCACCAGATCTAGAAAGTAGGGCTTGGTCATGGAACTAGTCATTTCCTCCAACCAGATCTAGAAAGTAGGGCTTGGTAATGGAACTAGTCATTTCCTACACCAGATCTAGAAAGTAGGGCTTGGTTGTGGAACTAGTCATTTCCTCCCTCCACCAGATCTAGAAAGTAGGGCTTGGTTGTGGAACTAGTCATTTCCTTCCTCCACCAGATCTAGAAAGTAGGGCTTGGTTGTGGAACTAGTCATTTCTTCCACTAGATCTAGAGAGTAGGGCTTGGTAATGGAACTAGTCATTTCCTCCACTAAATCTAGAAAGTAGGGCTTGGTCATGGAACTAGTCATTTCCTCCGTCCACCAGATCTAGAAAGTAAGGCTTGGTAATGGAACTAGTCATTTCCTCCTTCCACCAGATCTAGAGAGTAGGGCTTGGTCATGGAACTAGTCATTTCCTCCACCAGATCTAGAAAGTAGGGCTTGGTAATGGAACTAGTCATTTCCTCCTTCCACCAGATCTAGAAATTAGGGCTTGGTAATGGAACTTTTAATTGGAAGAAAGGAATCATTGTTAAAATACGAAAAAAGGGCAACCTTAGTGACTGTAACAACTGGAGAGGAGTAACCTTAATATCAGTTGTGTCAAAAGTATTTTGCAAGGTCATTTTGAATAGACTCAAAGATATAGTGGATACTACAATGAGAGAAGTACATGCAGGATTTCAAAAAGGGAGAAGCTGTCTCGACCAGATCTTTATTCTCAGAATAATACTTGAAGAACATATTGAAAAGCAGAAACCATTAATACTGAACTTCATAGATTTTAAAAAGGCATTTGATAGCATACACAGAGATTCATTATGGAGAATTTTATGTCTATATGGAATGCCATCTAAAATTGTCAACATCATTAAGGACTTCTACAATGGATATGTTTGTGCAGTCAAGACAGAAGAAGGGATGAGTGAATGGTTCCAGATTGAAACAGGCGTGAAACAAGGATGTATATTGTCTCCTTTACTTTTTGGGATTACAATAGACTTCATAATGAAAAAATGCTGCACAGGTAACACAGGTATTGACTGGGTACATGGGACCCAGCTAGAAGATCTTGATTTTGCTGATGACATAACTCTTATCAGTAATAATGTGAATTTCATGCAAGAAAAAACAGATAGCCTGTCTTCACTGGCTAGCAAAATAGGACTTGAAATTAACAAGGACAAAACAAAAATAATGAAAATTCCTCTCAGTCAGAATGGAAAAATACACATAGAAGGGACAGATATTGAAGAAGTCAATCAATTTGCATACCTTGGCAGCTACATAGACCAGGATGGTGACACTAGAAAGGAAGTTAGGATCAGAATTGCAAAAGCAGCATCAATCTTCAAGAGTCTTGAGAACATATGGAATTCAAAAGTTATAAGCACAAAAACCAAGTTAAGACTATTCAATTCAAATGTAATATCCACCCTCATTTATGCATGCGAAAGCTGGAACACAACTAAAGAAATAGAAAAGAAATTAGACTCTTTTGAAAACAAAGGCCTAAGGAAAATACTCTGCATCAAGTGGAACGAATTCAAGAACAATGCAGAGATAAGACAGATGACTGAACAACAACCAGTCTGATGGGTGATCAGGAAAAGGAGATGGACATATGTTGGTCACTTGATGAGAAGAAATGATCAGAGAGTCCCAAAACAAGCTATCAAGTGGAACACAACAGGCCAAAGAAAAAGAGGCAGACCGCGTGAAACTCTGAAAAGGACATTATTAAGAGAGGCCAAATTAACAGGCGTAAAGTCCTTTGATGAGGTTGAAAGACTCACCGAGGACAGGAAAAATTGGCGAACTACTTTGCGAGCCCTATGTGACATTTAACGGCACAGGAAGGATATAAGATAAAAATGGAACTAGTCATTTCCTCCACCAGATCTAGAAATTAGGGCTTGGTAATGGAACTAGTCATTTCCTCCACCAGATCTGGAAAGTAGGGCTTGGTCGTAGAACTAGTCATTTCCTCCCTCCACCAGATCTAGAAAGTAGGGCTTGGTCATGGAACTAGTCATTTCCTCCCTCCACCAAATCTAGAAAGTAGAGCTTGGTCGTGGAACTAGTCATTTCCTCCACCAGATCTAGAAATTAGGGATTGGTTGTGGAACTAGTCATTTCCTCCACCAGATCTAGAAATTAGGGGTTGGTTGTGGAACTAGTCATTTCCTTCACCAGATCTAGAAATTAGGGGTTGGTTGTGGAACTAGTCATTTCCTCCACCAGATCTAGAAATTAGGGGTTGGTTGTGGAACTAGTCATTTCCTCCACCAGATCTAGAAATTAGGGGTTGGTTGTGGAACTAGTCATTTCCTCCACCAGATCTAGAAATTAGGGGTTGGTTGTGGAACTAGTCATTTCCTCCACCAGATCTAGAAATTAGGGGTTGGTTGTGGAACTAGTCATTTCCTCCACCAGATCTAGAAATTAGGGGTTGGTTGTGGAACTAGTCATTTCCTCCTTCCACCAGATCTTTATTCTCAGAATAATACTTGAAGAACATATTGAAAAGCAGAAACCATTAATACTGAACTTCATAGATTTTAAAAAGGCATTTGATAGCATACACAGAGATTCATTATGGAGAATTTTATGTCTATATGGAATGCCATCTAAAATTGTCAACATCATTAAGGACTTCTACAATGGATATGTTTGTGCAGTCAAGACAGAAGAAGGGATGAGTGAATGGTTCCAGATTGAAACAGGCGTGAAACAAGGATGTATATTGTCTCCTTTACTTTTTGGGATTACAATAGACTTCATAATGAAAAAATGCTGCACAGGTAACACAGGTATTGACTGGGTACATGGGACCCAGCTAGAAGATCTTGATTTTGCTGATGACATAACTCTTATCAGTAATAATGTGAATTTCATGCAAGAAAAAACAGATAGCCTGTCTTCACTGGCTAGCAAAATAGGACTTGAAATTAACAAGGACAAAACAAAAATAATGAAAATTCCTCTCAATCAGAATGGAAAAATACACATAGAAGGGACAGATATTGAAGAAGTCAATCAATTTGCATACCTTGGCAGCTACATAGACCAAGATGGTGACACTAGAGAGGAAGTTAGGATCAGAATTGCAAAAGCAGCATCAATCTTCAAGAATCTTGAGAACATATGGAATTCAAAAGTTATAAGCACAAAAACCAAGTTAAGACTATTCAATTCAAATGTAATATCCACCCTCATTTATGCATGCGAAAGCTGGAAAACAACTAAAGAAATAGAAAATAAATTAGACTCTTTTGAAAAAAATGTCTAAGGAAAATACTCTGCATCAAGTGGAATGAATTCAAGAACAATGCAGAGATAAGACAGATGACTGAACAACAACCAGTCTCATGGGTGATCAGGAAAAGGAGATGGACATATGTTGGTCACTTGATGAGAAGAAATGATCAGAGAGTCCCAAAACAAGCTATCAAGTGGAACACAACAGGCCGAAGAAAAAGAGGCAGACCGCGTGAAACTCTGAAAAGGACATTATTAAGAGAGGCCAAATTAACAGGCGTAAAGTCCTTTGATGAGGTTGAAAGACTCACCGAGGACAGGAAAAATTGGCAAACTACTTTGCGAGCCCTATGTGACATTTAACGGCACAGGAAGGATATAAGATAAAAATGGAACTAGTCATTTCCTCCACCAGATCTAGAAAGTAGGGCTTGGTAATGGAACTAGTCATTTCCTCCACCAGATCTGGAAAGTAGGGCTTGGTCGTAGAACTAGTCATTTCCTCCCTCCACCAGATCTAGAAAGTAGGGCTTGGTCATGGAACTAGTCATTTCCTCCCTCCACCAGATCTATAAAGTAGGGCTTGGTCGTGGAACTAGTCATTTCCTCCACCAGATCTAGAAATTAGGACTTGGTCATGGAACTAGTCATTTCCTCCTTCCACCAAATCTAGAAAGTAGGGCTTGGTCGTGGAACTAGTCATTTCCTCCACCAGAAATTCACCTTTTTTTTTTTGGTTGTGTAACTTAGCAGTCAGAAAAGAATCCTCCAAAATACATTTGAAGCAAGTGAACTTTACATAATAGAGCTACCATTTGTCAGTGAATATATGTTAGCATATCTAGTATATCATGTCATGTGACATAGAAGGTCTGTTTTGATTGGCAAAGATTGTCACTATTTTACTTCACCAGCTTAGGTTGATGAATTTAAAAGTGATACACTTCACGTCATCAGTCATTTAGACATAATCTCAAAAGTGAACATTCACCAAATAATGTGAATTAAATATTTGCCACTATAACTACCAAGCCATTGTATCTTGGAGTGGTAATGGAAATTTTCTTTTGTCAGGACAAGTCAACTGTGTAGAAAAGTTTATGAGACATACATGGGTTGCAGTGACTGGCTATCATCTCAAGGCATTAGTTATGTTCTATGTCTCATCAGTATGTTAATAAACACAGAAAATATACTATATGTTGCCACAAGTATAGGTCATCTTGCCTATGTTGTCTGAAAGCACGTGGTGAGGGTTTGCTTGTTTTCTGAAAGCATGTGGGTGAGGGTTTGCTTGCTTTCTGAAAGCATGTGATGAGGGTTTGCTTGTTTTCTGAAAGCATGTGGTGAGGGTTTGCATGTTTTCTGAAAGCATGTGATGAGGGTAAAGAGATTAGTGTTTTAATGTGTGCATGTTGTTTGTCAACAGGTGGTGATGATGCAGAGAATCATCAGTTACCTGTCATATTTGGAGAACACTGTCAGGTTTATGTGCTCACAGATTGGTATCCAGGCCGACCCCTCCTGGCTTCTGCTGACCTCAAGTGTCAAAGATATGGAAAGATCAGGTCTTTCATTATTATTTTTTCCTTTATTTCCTCACTGCAGTTCTTCTGGTGTCAAATCCAAACTAGTAAATGGTTTTATGCTGTCAAATCCAAACTAGTAAATGGTTTTATGCTGTCAGATCCAAACTAGTAAATGGTTTTATGCTGTCAGATCCAAACTAGTAAATGGTTTTATGCTGTCAGATCTAAACTAGTAAATGGTTTTATGCTGTCAGATCTAAACTAGTAAATGGTTTTATGCTGTCAGATCCAAACTAGTAAATGGTTTTATGCTGTCAGATCCAAACTAGTAAATGGTTTTATGCTGTCAGATCTAAACTAGTAAATGGTTTTATGCTGTCAGATCCAAACTAGTAAATGGTTTTATGCTGTCAAATCCAAACTAGTAAATGGTTGTCAAATCCAACCTAGTAAATGGTTTTGTGCTGTCAAATCCAAACTAGTAAATGGTTGTCAAATCTAAACTACTAAATGGTTGTCAAATCCAAACTATTAAATGGTTGTCAAATCCAAACTAGTAAATGGTTTTGTGCTGTCAGATCCAAAATAGTAAATGGTTGTCAAATCCAAACTTGTAAATGGTTTTATGCTGTCAAATCCAAACTACTAAATGGTTCTCAAATCCAAACTACTAAATGGTTGTCAAATCCAAACTAGTAAATGGTTGTCAAATCCAAACTAGTAAATGGTTTTGTGCTGTCAATTCCAAACTACTAAATGGTTGTCAAATCCAAACTACTAAATGGTCTTGTGCTGTCAAATCCAAACTACTAAATGGTTTTGTTCTGTCTTCTGCTTCTTCTTCATTCACATTGTCTATATCTGCAGTCCTGTCTCTTGGACAAATTTTGCTGTTTTGTAATTCATGTATGGAACCATAGAGCCAATAATTATTTCTCAGTGTCTCATAGTTGGTGCAGTTTTAGAGGATATGTTCCACAGTTTGGGGCACCTAGGCACATGTAAGCATTAGTAGACCAACCTTAAACTCTATATATATATGACTTTGGATTCGGCTGTGTCCTGTTCGGAGACGGAAAATGGTGACTTGTTCCTTTCTGTTTAGCGTGTGATAGTCATCAGGCGAAGGACAGGCATTTGTGGAAAACCCTTGCGGAAGCCCCATGTGCCCTGGGCACTTAAGGCTCAGAGAGAGAGAGAGTCATCATGTGGTGGTGTTTGTGGCTTCCTGTAGGTTTTTATCATGCTTTTCTTCTGATTATAGGTGATTGGTATGTCTGGTTTCAGATGGTCAGCTTTCTCATTGACTGGTATCCCACAGTGGGAGGGAATCCACTGCAAAGTGACTCTGTGTTGTAAGCTAATTTTTGGCAAGGCATCTTTAAGGTTTGGTACTGAAGAGCTTCCAGTACTGATCTTGCATCTGTGAGAATTATAAAGGGCACGTATCAGTTCTGGAGTCTAATTTTTCAACTGCAGCAATAATTGCCTTAACTTCTGCATCATAGTTGTTTGCAGTATTTTCCAGTGGTTATGGAAATCTTGTCAGTGGTGTTGTTTGGATATTCAATATATGCTCCTGCCCTTTCATTCTTTATGGCATTATGTGCAGATCCATCTGTATACACACATATCCTGGTGTCACATGGATATTTGTCATCTAGCACACTAAGTGTGGCTGTTGATCTTACAAGACTGCTTTGAATCTCACCATTCTGCACACCTTTCACTTCATTCTGAATAGTTATTTGTGTACAATCTGCTTCTTTCCTTGGTGTATGCTCTGGTACAGATGATAATGGAGCAACTTCAGTTGGAAGGTCAGGTATCAGCTTACGCATACGCTTGGCCTGATGAATGAAGCTGCTTCTTTTAAGCCGTCTTAGTGCCAAGTTGTTGAATCTCTCCTTCAGGGGATGGCTTACAGAGCTGAGGAATTTCTCTCCCAAGGTCATGTCCTTTGTGTCTCTATGTTCTTTTACCACTTGAACACCATTATCTGCATTTCCACTACTGGTACGGACCTCATGGCACCTGTGATAATCCGTAGTGACTGATTTTGTACCTTGTCTAGATTATGCAGCGTAGTGTTTGATGCTGTGCACCAAGATGTTGAGTCATATTCTAAATGTGGTAGAATACTTTGCTGATATACATTCTTGAGGATTCTTTCACTAGCTCCCCATGTGGTTCCACTCAATTTTCTTAGTAAGGCTAGTTTTCTTCTGGCCTTTTCTTCTGTATTGTTGATGTGTTGCTTCCAGGTCTGTTTTGAGTCAAGAGTCACTCCTAAGTAAGTGGGTTGGTTGTCCATCCTTAAAGATATTTCATTTACAAAGATCTTACCTGCTTTCTGTTTAGATGAGAGAGTGAACAGAGTGGTACTTGATTTCTCTGTGTTGATACTTACACACCATTTGTTTGACCATGATGTCAAGATGTCTGCTGCTCTTTGGGGTCTCTGTGTAGCAACTGTCGCCTGTTCATCTGTACACCACATGACCAGATCATCTGCATACAGTGCCGCTTTGATTCCATACGGAAGTTCCTTGACCAGGTCATTAATGAATACCAGGAATAGTGTAGGTGAAAGGACTCCTCCTTGTGGTACACCATGTCGCAGCAGTACTTTCTGGCTTTTGTGTCCATCCATTACTACTCTTGCTCTTGTATTGTGTAAATAGGACTTATACAGTTTTACAGTCTTCCATTCACATTGCAGTTTCTTAGTTTCCACAGCAGACCTTTTTTCCCATACTTTATCAAAGGCTTTCTTCAGGTCTATCCACGCTGCTAGTACAAGGTTTTTCTCTTGGAATGCATCCTCAATCTCTTGAGAGAGATAGGTCACTTGATCTTCTGTACTGTAGTACTGCCTAAATCCTGCTTGTTGTGGAATGAGAAGGTTATCACTTTCTGGGTACCGTTTTAGCCTCAGGTCAATGATGCGTTTCATCGTTTTGCATAGGTAGCTAGTGAGACTGATTGGCCTGTAGATGGAGGCAGTATCACTGTTTTTCCCTGGCTTTAGCAGTGGTACCATTATTACTTCCTTCCAGATTTGAGGTAACTTACCTGTGCTCCAGCACATATTGAAAATATCCAACAGCTTTCCCATTGCTGCCATTCCCAAGTTCTTGATCATTTCATTGGACACTCCATCTGGTTCTGGTGATTCCCTTGGTTTCAGTTTACTAACTGCTAGGTCTAACTCACTGCGTGTGATTGGTGCATCCATGACCTCCACTTTTCTGACTTGTTCCTTCTCTTTCTGTGGGTCAGTGCGCACTGTACACTCTTTCTCTGGATGGATATCAATGTTGCAGTCCTGTGCAAACATGCGAGCAAAGTGATCTGCTACCTGCTTACCTGTAAGAGTTATCCCATCCTCTATTAGTGTAACCTTTGTACTTCTTCCAGTACTCTCATCATTTAACTGTTTGATTAGTTTCCACAGTTTCCTTCCATCCTTTTCAAAGTTTAGGGACTCTGTTTTCTCTCTCCAACTTTCCTGTCTGGCTTGCAGCTTGGCTCTCTGAAATTTGGCCTTAGCATGTTGGTAATTATTGTGGTGTTCTTGGCATGGTCTATTTTCTGCTTGCTTTTGAGCTATTTCCACATCATCATGAAGTTTTCCCAGCTCACTAGACCAGTATGGTTTATAGTCCCTGCGAGCTCCTCTGGGAATGGTTTCACGAGCGGCCTGAAGGATACAAGCATTGAATTCCTTCACTATGCTGTTAATATCCTTACCTTCTATGGACAGCTGTCCCACCAGGATACCTGTACGATGTCTGTACATTGTCCAATTTGCTTTTTTATAGTTCTATCTGGGGAGAGGGCTACTGGTGTTAAGGAGTTCATTTTCTATTGTCAGGAAGACTGGTCAGTTGTTGCTACCTCCAAGTTGTTTTCCAACTTCACAGTGTAATGTTCCACTTCAGATCTGGAGAGTGGAATGCCAGATCTGGTGTTGAGGTTATATGCCAAGCCCTTGAGTAAAATGTTGGGGGATGCATTGGCTGGTTGATCAGGAGAAGTCCATTATCATCCTGCCAGCTCTCAACTTCCTCTCCTCTCTTGTCTATGTGGTCATAGCCCCAGCTCTGGGAATGACTGTTAAAATCACCACAGACCATCAGTCTCTCTTTATGTGGGATTGTTTCTAAAGCAAGTTGGCGATCATTAGGACAGTAATAGTTAAGGAGGTGGAAGTCTGTATTATTGGTTTTTAGATGGATCATCTGGTATTTGGCTCCTTCCATGTACACTCCCACCTGACATGCGCTGATGTTATTCTTAACAAGTGTGAGTACTCCTCCTTTTCTTCTGTCCTGTCGGTCTGATCTAAAACACAGATAGCCTTTGATTTTAAAGGTGGTGTCTTTGGTTAGGTATGTTTCCTGTATGCTGCATATACTTACCTGCTCTGCAAAGAGTATGTTCTCCAAGTCCACCTTTTTGCTATAGCCATCTCTAACACTGCTGACACCCTCAGCATTCCATTCTATTATTTTAAGTTCTTGCTTTTTGGCAATTTTCTTCCATTGTGTTTTTTGGCCAGTAGCTCTACTCTCATGTCTCCTGACTCCACAAGACGAACTGAGAGGACCTCCAGTAGCATTGGGTGGACCCTTTCGAGGCAGGGGGCCCGGCACCGCACCTGCCTGGTTAGTCTTCACAGGGCGAGCACCATGTCTGAAAACTGCAGATAGAGACATTTCATTAGCGATAATGCGTGTTACCCTGATTTTTGCGATGCGCCTTTTGGCTGGGTAACTCCGACTTCAGCACCTTACCTTGCTAGGGCAGACTGTGGTCTTGCTCAGACTGCCATGAAGACAGTGGTGTAGGCTGGTGGCTGTACTTAAGCCCCTTCTCCATGTCAGATGGTTTTGAGACAGTTCCACAAAGACACTCTGGGATGAGGAATCTGATGAGTGCTTCAACGATATCCATTCCCCGCCACCTGTAGTCTGCTGGCTCTGTTTTGTTTACATCATTCTGATAGCCATTGTTGTAAAGACCCATAGGCTTGTCACGTCCTGGATTCATTGGTTTCACACCAGACTTCCCTCATCCCCGCCAGAGATCTCCATGTCCCCATCTGTCCACCAACCTGACATTACATTTTACAAAAATAACAATTACAATTAGTGTTGATTGGTACAAGTTTCTGGGCTACAGAGGTAGGTCTGAGTTTTTAAGCAAACAGATCTATGTTCCCTGTCTCACAAACACTATGTTAAGATAAGTGTGCTCTTAACACAGTTGTTCCCAGGGGAATTTGTGCTGTCAGATCCAAACTACTAAATGGTTGTCAAATCCAAATTAGTAAATGGTTTTATGCTGTCAGATCCAAACTACTAAATGGTTGTCAAATCCAAATTAGTAAATGGTTTTATGCTGTCAAATCCAAACTACTAAATGGTTGTCAAATCCAAATTAGTAAATGGTTTTATGCTGTCTAATCCAAACTACTAAATGGTTGTCAAATCCAACCTAGTAAATGGTTTTGTGCTGTCTAATCCAAACTACTAAATGGTTGTCAAATCCAAACTAGTAAATGGTTTTATGTTGTCAAATCCAAACTAGTAAATGGTTTTATGCTGTCAAATCCAAACTAGTAAATGGTTTTATGCTGTCTAATCCAAACTAGTAAATGGTTGTCAAATCCAACCTAGTAAATGGTTTTGAGCTGTCTAATCCAAACTACTAAATGGTTGTCAAATCCAAACTTGTAAATAGTTTTATGCTGTCAAATCCAAACTAGTAAATGGTTGTCAGATCCAAACTAGTAAATGGTTTTATGCTGTCAAATCCAAACTAGTAAATAGTTTTATGCTGTCAAATCCAAACTAGTAAATGGTTTTATGCTGTCAATTCCAAACTAGTAAATGGTTTTATGCTGCCAAATCCAAACTAGTAAATGGTTTTATGCTGATGTTACTAGAAGTGTTCCTAAACACCACAGCACTGATTTTTGTTCCTGTAATTTTTTCTGCATTTTTTTTTCTTTCATGTACAAGTTGTATTTTTATTATTCTCCACCCAAATTTTTTTCTTCCCAAACTTTTCTGTCTGTCCATGTGAATGTTGTCCAGAAATCTATTGACTTTCTCCCAAGTCTGTTTGTAGAATGTTTCAGTGATATTAGAATGTTTCAGAGATATTAGAATGTTTCAGTGATATTATACTGAATGTTTCAGTGATATTAGAATGTTTCAGTGATATTAGAATGTTTCCTGTATGCTGCATATACTTACCTGCTCTGCAAAGAGTATGTTCTCTAAGTCCACCTTTTTGCTATAGCCATCTCTAACACTGCTGACACCCTCAGCATTCCATTCTATTATTTTAAGTTCTTGCTTTTTGGCAATTTTCTTCCATTGTGTTTTTTGGCCAGTAGCTCTACTCTCATGTCTCCTGACTCCACAAGACGAACTGAGAGGACCTCCAGTAGCATTGGGTGGACCCTTTCGAGGCAGGGGGCCCGGCACCGCACCTGCCTGGTTAGTCTTCACAGGGCGAGCACCATGTTTGAAAACTGCAGATAGAGACATTTCATTAGCGATAATGCGTGTTACCCTGATTTTTGCGATGCGCCTTTTGGCTGGGTAACTCCGACTTCAGCACCTTTCCTTGCTAGGGCAGACTGTGGTCTTGCTCGGACTGCCATGAAGACAGTGGTGTAGGCTGGTGGCTGTACTTAAGCCCCTTCTCCATGTCAGATGGTTTTGAGACAGTTCCACAAAGACACTCTGGGATGAGGAATCTGATGAGTGCTTCAACGATATCCATTCCCCGCCACCTGTAGTCTACTGGCTCTGTTTTGTTTACATCATTCTGATAGCCATTGTTGTAAAGACCCATAGGCTTGTCACGTCCTGGATTCATTGGTTTCACACCAGACTTCCCTCATCCCCGCCAGAGATCTCCATGTCCCCATCTGTCCACCAACCTGACATTACATTTTACAAAAATAACAATTACAATTAGTGTTGATTGGTACAAGTTTCTGGGCTACAGAGGTAGGTCTGAGTTTTTAAGCAAACAGATCTATGTTCCCTGTCTCACAAACACTATGTTAAGATACGTGTGCTCTTAACACAGATGTTCCCAGGGGAATTTGTGCTGTCAGATCCAAACTACTAAATGGTTGTCAAATCCAAATTAGTAAATGGTTTTATGCTGTCAGATCCAAACTACTAAATGGTTGTCAAATCCAAATTAGTAAATGGTTTTATGCTGTCAAATCCAAACTACTAAATGGTTGTCAAATCCAAATTAGTAAATGGTTTTATGCTGTCTAATCCAAACTACTAAATGGTTGTCAAATCCAACCTAGTAAATGGTTTTGTGCTGTCTAATCCAAACTACTAAATGGTTGTCAAATCCAAACTAGTAATGGTTTTATGTTGTCAAATCCAAACTAGTAAATGGTTTTATGCTGTCAAATCCAAACTAGTAAATGGTTTTATGCTGTCTAATCCAAACTAGTAAATGGTTGTCAAATCCAACCTAGTAAATGGTTTTGAGCTGTCTAATCCAAACTACTAAATGGTTGTCAAATCCAAACTTGTAAATAGTTTTATGCTGTCAAATCCAAACTAGTAAATGGTTGTCAGATCCAAACTAGTAAATGGTTTTATGCTGTCAAATCCAAACTAGTAAATAGTTTTATGCTGTCAAATCCAAACTAGTAAATGGTTTTATGCTGTCAATTCCAAACTAGTAAATGGTTTTATGCTGCCAAATCCAAACTAGTAAATGGTTTTATGCTGATGTTACTAGAAGTGTTCCTAAACACCACAGCACTGATTTTTGTTCCTGTAATTTTTTCTGCATTTTTTTTTCTTTCATGTACAAGTTGTATTTTTATTATTCTCCACCCAAATTTTTTTCTTCCCAAACTTTTCTGTCTGTCCATGTGAATGTTGTCCAGAAATCTATTGACTTTCTCCCAAGTCTGTTTGTAGAATGTTTCAGTGATATTAGAATGTTTCAGTGATATTAGAATGTTTCAGTGATATTATACTGAATGTTTCAGTGATATTAGAATGTTTCAGTGATATTAGAATGTTTCAGTGATATTAGAATGTTTCAGTGATATTAGAATGTTTCAGTGATATTAGAATGTTTCAGTGATATTAGAATGTTTCAGTGATATTAGAATGTTTCAGTGATATTATACTGAATGTTTCAGTGATATTATACTGAATGTTTCAGTGATATTAGAATGTTTCAGTGATATTTTTTCTCTCATTTCTTTCAGGTACCTGGAGAAGAGAGTTTCCAGAAGACAGTGTATGTATGGTATTGTTATTTCATTATTGTTTTGTTACAAGTATATAGCCAGGTACACTGCTTGAGTGCCTGATATCATTGTGTGTTAACATGAAGGTTCTGCTCGTAGGTCTCAGTCCTTTCATTTCCAGCATTTTAAGTCGGGGGACAGAGGCCCATAGATCATGTTTCATACAAGTCTCTAAGTCTGTAGGTTGCTTGTGTCTATATGATGACTATAAACAGGTTGTGTGTGTATCATGGCTGTCAGTCATGTGCAGATTGCTTGTCTGTATATCATGGCTATCAGTCATGTGCAGATTGCTTGTCTGTATATCATGGCTGTCAGACATGTGCAGATTGCTTGTCTGTATATCATGGCTGTAAGTCATGGCTGTCAGACATGTGCAGATTGCTTGTCTGTATATCATGGCTGTAAGTCATGGCTGTCAGTCATGTACAGATTGCTTGTCTGTATATCATGGCTGTCAGTCATGTGCAGATTGCTTGTCTGTATATCATGGCTCTTCTATGTTTTTAGTGTATTTTATGCTCTCTTGTTTATTATGATGACTTGATATTTTATGCTGTCTTGTTTATTATGATGACTTGATATTTTATGCTGTCTTGTTTATTATGATGACTTGATATTTTATGCTCTCTTGTTCATTATGACGACTTGATATTTTATGCTCTCTTGTTTATTATGATGACTTGATATTTTATGCTCTCTTGTTTATTATGATGACTTGATATTTTAAATGAATTGAATAATTTGTTGCTTTTTGTAACATTTGGTCAATGTTATTTTGTAAAATGGAAGTATTGAAATATGTTACAGAGAGACAGTGGAGTTTTCTCCATGAACATCTCCCGTCGTCTCAGTCTGTCTTCACCAACCATAGACTCCACCACTGACCCTGCTATGGTCAGCTCCACCCCACACGTTGTCTCACAGAAATCACACAAAGACCAGTATGAAGGATCTCAAGAGTCCAGAGTCCCTACATCCAGCGGCTTCCTCAGTGTAGACGAGAACTGGCAGTGGCCCATGCTGGCGGCGGAAGTCATCACCGAAGGCTCAGGTGAGATAACCCATGTTGTCTCCAGAATGTAGAAACCAGAAATTATGGGGTTTTTTTTTTTTAGTGGTTATGTTTTATGTATTTCTGTCAATCATTTAACATTTTCCCCTTGTGCTTCATCAAAATTCATTCAACCGTGAGTAATAACTTGAAGTTATGGAGTGCAAACTGTATGTGTTCTTACATGTGATTTTTTGAATTATCTCCCTTCTAACTGCAAAAATCCAAAAATATAATTGTGGAAGTGGGGTTTGCTGGAGCAGATTCATGAGCAAACTTTTGTGTAAGGTCTACCACCATGGGAATAATGGGAACACCACCACTGGAATAATGAGAACACCACCACAGGAATAATGAGAACACCACCACAGGAATAATGACAGAACCACCATGGGAAGAATGAGAATTCTGTTAAGTAATGCAAGCGGTGTGCAGGAGCAGCGTGAGGAAGTAGGACAGGGTGATGGTTAAGTGGAAATTGCCCACAATCACGGATTTATTGACGTTTGTCTTTATGTTGCTGGCCATAGTAGTGCAGCTTTACTCACCCACGCTGATGTCAGTGGTAAACTTGCTTCCTGGAACATTCAGATCCTTGCTGTAGTGTCATCAATTTCATTCTTCTTTGTTCATGACCACGAAGGCATTTTAGACCAAAGGAGACATGGAGAAGAACAACAGAGAGGATGTTGAGCATAGAGTGCTCACCTAGGCGAGAGTGGGGAAAAAAAGTAAAGGACAAGCATTTGTGGAAAACCCTGATGGAAGCCCCATGTGCCCTGGATTGAGAGAGAGGGAGAGAGAGAAAGCATTGGTTGTATGACAGTTTGCAGCTAAGCTGTAATATGTGCAGAGTTGGACATGCTGTATGTCATGGCTGTCAGTCATGTGCAGATTGCTTGTCTGTATATCATGGCTCTTCTATGTTTTTAGTGTATTTTATGCTCTTGTTTATTATGATGACTTGATATTTTATGCTGTCTTGTTTATTATGATGACTTGATATTTTATGCTGTCTTGTTTATTATGATGACTTGATATTTTATGCTCTTGTTCATTATGACGACTTGATATTTTATGCTCTCTTGTTTATTATGATGACTTGATATTTTATGCTCTCTTGTTTATTATGATGACTTGATATTTTAAATGAATTGAATAATTTGTTGCTTTTTGTAACATTTGGTCAATGTTATTTTGTAAAATGGAAGTATTGAAATATGTTACAGAGAGACAGTGGAGTTTTCTCCATGAACATCTCCCGTCGTCTCAGTCTGTCTTCACCAACCATAGACTCCACCACTGACCCTGCTATGGTCAGCTCCACCCCCCACGTTGTCTCACAGAAATCACACAAAGACCAGTATGAAGGATCTCAAGAGTCCAGAGTCCCTACATCCAGCGGCTTCCTCAGTGTAGACGAGAACTGGCAGTGGCCCATGCTGGCGGCGGAAGTCATCACCGAAGGCTCAGGTGAGATAACCCATGTTGTCTCCAGAATGTAGAAACCAGAAATTATGGGGTTTTTTTTTTTTAGTGGTTATGTTTTATGTATTTCTGTCAATCATTTAACATTTTCCCCTTGTGCTTCATCAAAATTCATTCAACCGTGAGTAATAACTTGAAGTTATGGAGTGCAAACTGTATGTGTTCTTACATGTGATTTTTTGAATTATCTCCCTTCTAACTGCAAAAATCCAAAAATATAATTGTGGAAGTGGGGTTTGCTGGAGCAGATTCATGAGCAAACTTTTGTGTAAGGTCTACCACCATGGGAATAATGGGAACACCACCACTGGAATAATGAGAACACCACCACAGGAATAATGAGAACACCACCACAGGAATAATGACAGAACCACCATGGGAAGAATGAGAATTCTGTTAAGTAATGCAAGCGGTGTGCAGGAGCAGCGTGAGGAAGTAGGACAGGGTGATGGTTAAGTGGAAATTGCCCACAATCACGGATTTATTGACGTTTGTCTTTATGTTGCTGGCCATAGTAGTGCAGCTTTACTCACCCACGCTGATGTCAGTGGTAAACTTGCTTCCTGGAACATTCAGATCCTTGCTGTAGTGTCATCAATTTCATTCTTCTTTGTTCATGACCACGAAGGCATTTTAGACCAAAGGAGACATGGAGAAGAACAACAGAGAGGATGTTGAGCAATAGAGTGCTCACCTAGGCGAGAGTGGGGAAAAAAAGTAAAGGACAAGCATTTGTGGAAAACCCTGATGGAAGCCCCATGTGCCCTGGATTGAGAGAGAGGGAGAGAGAGAAAGCATTGGTTGTATGACAGTTTGCAGCTAAGCTGTAATATGTGCAGAGTTGGACATGCTGTATGTCACTTTTATCTTACAGAAAACTTTGATGCCATGCTGGCCAGTGCTGAATATGACCACAACATGTTTGAACCAGCGTCTTCGCTCTTAGAAGTAAGCCAATCACAAATTTATCTCTATGCATAATATTAACACATTTTTGTTGTGTCTTCCTCATTCTTTCATGTTGCTTTTATGTTCCTGACCCAGGCTGCTGGCGGTGTGTTATAATCTCCTAGCATTAGACATGTTCTAGAACCTGTGACAGAAACTCTGACAGTAGATTAGCTCAGTCATTAAGACTGAGTATACAGTGTAGCTCAATCATTAAGACTGAGTATACAGTGTAGCTCAATCATTAAGACTGAGTATACCGTGTAGCTCAGTCATTAAGACTGAATATACCGTTTAGCTCAATCTTTAAGACTGAGTATAGCGTGTAGCGCAATCATTACGACTGAGGATACCGTTTAGCTCAATCCAGCATGTAGAAACCAGAAATTATGGGTTTTTTTTTTTTTTAGTGGTTATGTTTTATGTATTTCTGTCAATCATTTAACATTTTCCCCTTGTGCTTCATCAAAATTCATTCAACCGTGAGTAATAACTTGAAGTTATGGAGTGCAAACTGTATGTGTTCTTACATGTGATTTTTTGAATTATCTCCCTTCTAACTGCAAAAATCCAAAAATATAATTGTGGAAGTGGGGTTTGCTGGAGCAGATTCATGAGCAAACTTTTGTGTAAGGTCTACCACCATGGGAATAATGGGAACACCACCACTGGAATAATGAGAACACCACCACAGGAATAATGAGAACACCACCACAGGAATAATGACAGAACCACCATGGGAAGAATGAGAACACCACCATGGGATAATGAGAATTCTGTTAAGTAATGCAAGCAGTGTGCAGGAGCAGCGTGAGGAAGTAGGACAGGGTGATGGTTAAGTGGAAATTGCCCACAATCATGGATTGATTGACGTTTGTCTTTATGTTGCTGGCTATAGTGGTGCAGCTTTACTCACCCACGCTGATGTCAGTGGTAAACTTGCTTCCTGGAACATTCAGATCCTTGCTGTAGTGTCATCAATTTCATTCTTCTTTGTTCATGACCACGAAGGCATTACCAAATATAACACTAAGATGGACACCGCAGGGGAACAGGAGTAAGGGTAGACCAAAGGAGACATGGAGAAGAACAACAGAGAGGATGTTGAGCAATAGAGGGCTCACCCGGGCGAGAGTGGGGAAAAAAAGTAAAGGACAAGCATTTGTGGAAAACCCTGATGGAAGCCCCATGTGCCCTAGATTGAGAGAGAGAGAGAAAGCATTGGTTGTGTGACAGTTTGCAGCTAAGCTGTAATATCTGCAGAGTTGGACATGCTGTATGTCACTTTTATCTTACAGAAAACTTTGATGCCATGCTGGCCAGTGCTGAATATGACCACAACATGTTTGAACCAGCGTCTTCGCTCTTAGAAGTAAGCCAATCACAAATTTATCTCTGTACATAATATTAACACATTTTTGTTGTGTCTTCCTCATTCTTTCATGTTGCTTTTATGTTCCTGACCCAGGCTGCTGGCGGTGCATTATAATCTCCTAGCATTAGACATGTTCTAGAACCTGTGACAGAAACTCTGACAGTAGATTAGCTCAGTCATTAAGACTGAGTATACAGTGTAGCTCAATCATTAAGACTGAGTATACAGTGTAGCTCAATCAGAGTATACCGTGTAGCTCAGTCATTAAGACTGAATATACCGTTTGGCTCAATCTTTAAGACTGAGTATAGCGTGTAGCTCAATCATTACGACTGAGTATACCGTTTAGCTCAATCTTTAAGACTGAGTATAGCGTGTAGCGCAATCATTACGACTGAGGATACCGTTTAGCTCAATCCAGCATGTAGCTTAATTGTTAAGACTGAGTATAGCATGTATTTCAATCGTTAATTAAGTCTAGATGTTTAGATGTCATTTTCTGTATCATTAACTCTAGATATCATTAAGTCTAGATGTCTTTTCCTGTATCATTAAGTTTAGCTGTTAATTACTTTGTCATTAAGCTGAAATGCAAATCCTGGTATAAAATTATCCTTTATAAACTTTATTCATAAATTGTTGTACAGTGACAATATAAAAATAATGTGTAAGTGAAAAAAAAAACAGAAAATGAAGTTGTAAAAAAACTGGATTTCATAGGAGAACTTCATACTGTAGCCAACTTGTAGGAGGCTGTTACTACATGTTGTTGTAAGAGAGTGTTAACTGCATGTTGTAGGAGAGTGTTAACTATATGTTGTTGTAGGAGTGTTAACTACATGTTGTCGTAAGAGAGTGTTAACTACATGTTGTTGTAGGAGAGTGTTAGCTACATGTTATTGTAAGAGAGTATTAACTATGTGTTGTTGTAGGAGAGTGTTAGCTACATGTTGTAAGAGAGTGTTAGCTACATGTTGTTGTGAAGAGAGTGTTAACTACATGTTGTTGTGGAAGAGTGTTGTCTACATATTGTGGTAGAATGTTGTCTACATGTTGTTGTGGGAGAGTGTTGTCTACATGTTGTTGTGGGAGAGTGTTGTCTACATGTTGTTGTGAGAGAGTGTTGTCTACATGTTGTTGTGGGAGAGTGTTGTCTACATGTTGTTGTGGGAAAGTGTTGTCTACATGTTGTTGTGGGAGAGTGTTGTCTACATGTTGTTGTGGGAGAGTGTTGTCTACATGTTGTTGTGGGAGAGTGTTGCCTACATGTTGTTGTGGGAAAGTTTTGTCTACATGTTGTTGTGGGAGAGTGTTGTCTACATGCTGTTGTGGGAGAGTGTTGTCTACATGTTGTTGTGGGAGAGTGTTGTCTACATGTTGTTGTGGGAGAGTGTTGTCTACATGTTGTTGTGGGAGAGTGTTGTCTACATGTTGTTGTGGGAGAGTGTTGTCTACATGCTGTTGTGGGAGAGTGTTGTCTACATGTTGTTGTGGGAGAGTGTTGTCTACATGCTGTTGTGGGAGAGTGTTGTCTACATGTTATAGATGTGTGTTAACCATATGTTGTAGGAGCATATTGACAACAGGACTTACAGAAACTGTTTCCTTGCTATTATAGAATAAAATAATGAAGTCACCAGATGAAGTAAAATGGCTTGGAAGTCCAGACAAGTCCCCATCTTACCTACAGGTTGCTGTAATTTTTTATTGTTTTGTATCCATCATTGACAGATAGAAAGATAAGACATACAGCACTGATTGTTTTGTATCAGTCACTGACAGATAGAAAGATAAGACATACAGCACTGATTGTTTTGTGTCAGTCACTGACAGATAGAAAGTTAAGACATACAGCACTGATTGTTTTGTATCAGTCACTGACAGATAGAAAGATTAGACATACACCACTGATTGTTTTGTATCAGTCACTGACAGACCAAAAGATAAGACATACACCACTGATTGTTTTGTATCGGTCACTGACAGACTGAAAGATAAGACATACACCACTGATTGTTTTGTATCAGTCACTGACAGACTGAAAGATAAGACATACACCACTGATTGTTTTGTATCAGTCACTGACAGACTGAAAGATAAGACATACACCACTGATTGTTTTGTATCAGTCACTGACAGACTGAAGTATAAGACACACACCACTGATTGTTTTGTATCAGTCACTGACAGACTGAAGTATAAGGCATACACCACTGATTGTTTTGTATCAATCATTGATAGATAGAAATATAAGGCATACAGCACTGATTGTTTTGTAACAGTAATTGACAAATAGAATACAGTAAAGATAGATAAGGTGTATGGTGTAGTTTCACAAAGTTCAGAGGGAGTGAGTAAAGTGAGAAAAAAGCGAATAGAAAGTATGAGAATGTATAAATGAAAAACATACAACATCCGACATTTTTGCATGAGCCTTTTTCGAGGATTACATAACAAATTAGACAAAAAAACGAATAACTAAATGGGAAACTTATCTTAATGTGGCATCCTCCAACAGAAGGGAACACAATGTCGGATGTTGTATGTTTTTCATTTACACATTCTCATACTTTCTATTCATTTTTTTTCTCACTTTACTCACTCCCTCTGCCACATAGTAAAACTACATCATACACCTTTATCTATCTTTATCATTTGAACCAGTTTTACTGCAGTCACTATCCCCTTTATCTGTCAGATAGAATACAAGATGAGCATAAAGTCTTCCTCTGCTTTCAAATACATTTATTACACAAAAACTATGCCAAGTACAGATATATAGGTTTTTTTTTTTGGCAAATTTAACCTCAGCTCAAAAAAGTTCTGTTTAGCATATTTTTGCACTTCAACAACTGTTCCATTTTTTGCCCAAGAACATCTAAGCAATACTAAGTTTATTATTATATGGTCACTAGCATGTCTTCAGTCACTGACACTAAAACACCCATTATCCACCGTCACCAGACATTACCTATCTTGACTTTTTTTTTAAGAGTATCAATCAAGTGCCATGCCACATCTTGCTTGTCTGCCTCTGATTTTTGCTGTGATTTGTCTTTTAACTCCAGCCTCTCTTAAGATTTCTTCATTGGTTTTCTTAGCTGTCCATGCTACCTTCAACATCTTTCTTATGAACCACATTTCCTTGGCCTCCATTTCTCATTGTACTCTCTTATTCATGGACCATGCTTCACACCCATAAAACAAAATTGGCTCGATGTAACATTTAAGTACTCAGAATCTTGTTTCCATTGATATGGATCTGTTGCACAAGATGTTTCTCATTTTCTGGAATGCTGACTTGGCCAGAGCACATCTGCTTTTTATTTCCTTGTGATATTTCCCATCAATTGTTATAACTGTTCCTAAGTACTTGAATCTATCAAGTTGTTTCAGTTCTGTGCCATCGATGGTAATGCTACATTTTGGTGGTATTCTTTTCTTTGAGATGACCAACACTTCAGTCTTCTTTTTGTTCAGGCTTAGACCTTTACTTTTACTTTCACGAACCACGATGTCCAGAAGAGCCTGTAGCTCCCCTTCACTTTTAGCAATCAGAACTGTGTCGTCTGCATATCTTAAGTTGTTAAGGTTGTAACCATCAATTGATATTCCTGGCAACCTCTTTATATTTCTCATTATGTTTTCGCTGTACGAGGAAAAGAGGTCAGGAGATAGAACACATCTTTGTCTCACTCCCAATTTTATGTCTTGGAATGCTCCTGTTTGGTTTTCAGCCTTCATTGCTGCTGATTGCTGCCAGTATATGTTTTTGATGAGTTTCAGATCTTTCCCATCTGTGTTGATGTCTTTCAGCATTCTGTATGTCTCACTTTATCAAATGATTTACAGACTGAAAGATAAGACATACACCACTGATTGTTTTGTATCAGTCACTGACAGACTGAAAGATAAGACATACACCACTGATTGTTTTGTATCAGTCACTGACAGACTGAAGTATAAGACACACACCACTGATTGTTTTGTATCAGTCACTGACAGACTGAAGTATAAGGCATACACCACTGATTGTTTTGTATCAATCATTGATAGATAGAAATATAAGGCATACAGCACTGATTGTTTTGTAACAGTAATTGACAAATAGAATACAGTAAAGATAGATAAAGGTGTATGGTGTAGTTTCACAAAGTTCAGAGGGAGTGAGTAAAGTGAGAAAAAAAGCGAATAGAAAGTATGAGAATGTATAAATGAAAAACATACAACATCCGACATTTTTGCATGAGCCTTTTTCGAGGATTACATAACAAATTAGACAAAAAAACGAATAACTAAATGGGAAACTTATCTTAATGTGGCATCCTCCAACAGAAGGGAACACAATGTCGGATGTTGTATGTTTTTCATTTACACATTCTCATACTTTCTATTCATTTTTTTTCTCACTTTACTCACTCCCTCTGCCACATAGTAAAACTACATCATACACCTTTATCTATCTTTATCATTTGAACCAGTTTTACTGCAGTCACTATCCCCTTTATCTGTCAGATAGAATACAAGATGAGCATAAAGTCTTCCTCTGCTTTCAAATACATTTATTACACAAAAACTATGCCAAGTACAGATATATAGGTTTTTTTTTTTGGCAAATTTAACCTCAGCTCAAAAAAGTTCTGTTTAGCATATTTTTGCACTTCAACAACTGTTCCATTTTTTGCCCAAGAACATCTAAGCAATACTAAGTTTATTATTATATGGTCACTAGCATGTCTTCAGTCACTGACACTAAAACACCCATTATCCACCGTCACCAGACATTACCTATCTTGACTTTTTTTTTAAGAGTATCAATCAAGTGCCATGCCACATCTTGCTTGTCTGCCTCTGATTTTTGCTGTGATTTGTCTTTTAACTCCAGCCTCTCTTAAGATTTCTTCATTGGTTTTCTTAGCTGTCCATGCTACCTTCAACATCTTTCTTATGAACCACATTTCCTTGGCCTCCATTTCTCATTGTACTCTCTTATTCATGGACCATGCTTCACACCCATAAAACAAAATTGGCTCGATGTAACATTTAAGTACTCAGAATCTTGTTTCCATTGATGTTTCTCATTTTCTGGAATGCTGACTTGGCCAGAGCACATCTGCTTTTTATTTCCTTGTGATATTTCCCATCAATTGTTATAACTGTTCCTAAGTACTTGAATCTATCAAGTTGTTTCAGTTCTGTGCCATCGATGGTAATGCTACATTTTGGTGGTATTCTTTTCTGTGAGATGACCATCACTTCAGTCTTCTTTTTGTTCAGGCTTAGACCTTTACTTTTACTTTCACGAACCACGATGTCCAGAAGAGCCTGTAGCTCCCCTTCACTTTTAGCAATCAGAACTGTGTCGTCTGCATATCTTAAGTTGTTAAGGTTGTAACCATCAATTGATATTCCTGGCAACCTCTTTATATTTCTCATTATGTTTTCGCTGTACGAGGAAAAGAGGTCAGGAGATAGAACACATCTTTGTCTCACTCCCAATTTTATGTCTTGGAATGCTCCTGTTTGGTTTTCAGCCTTCATTGCTGCTGATTGCTGCCAGTATATGTTTTTGATGAGTTTCAGATCTTTCCCATCTGTGTTGATGTCTTTCAGCATTCTGTATGTCTCACTTTATCAAATGATTTACAGTAGTCTATGAAGCGTAAGTATAGGTCTGTCTTTACTTCTATTGATCTTTGCATCAGTGTTCTAAATATATATGTATGTATATATATATATAGCATTACTTGTGCCTTTTCCTTCGACGAAGCCACACTGTTCTTCAATGATTTCTGGTTTTATTTTGCCCCTGACTCTTCTCATGACAATACGAAGCAGGATTTTGGTAACATGGCTCATAAAACTAATGGTTCGATGGTCTTCACATTCAACTGCATCTCGTTTCTTTGGTAGGGCAATGAAAACTGATTGCAAAAGGTCTTATGGGACATAGTTACTGGTACAGATGTCATTCAGCAATCTGGTAATTATTTCTATGCCAAGCTGTCTTAATGCTTCCAATTCTTCCTTGGTGATTTTATCTGGTCCTGGTGCTTTGTTGTTCTTCATGTGTTTGATGGCTTCTTCCATTTCTGCTTTTAATATGTGGGGCCCTTCATTATTATTTCGTATATCTATTTCTAAGTCTTAAGAGAGGCTAGAGTTGAAAAGCAAATTATAGCAAGGATCAGATCAGAGGCAGACAAGCGAGATTTATAGGACATTTTCTGAGAAGAGGAAAATTGGAACACACTGCGGCAACTGGAAAAATTGAAGGAAGGAAGAACAGAGGAAGACAGAGAGAGAAGTTACTGAATGGGCTGTCAGTGTGGCTAGGAAGAAAGTCACCGGCGGATCTCATAATCAAGCCTAAAGACGGGGAATTGTGGAGAGAAATGATCGCCTACGCCATGTGGTATGGCACTTGAATTGAATATCTATTTCGCCTCTATTGTCCTCATAGAGTTCTCTAATGTATTAACTCTTCGCGTGCCAGGGGCCCGTCCCGATCAGGACTCTTTCGCTTTGTCAAGTTTTTGCTAAGGTCCTGATAGGGACCCTTGCTTCATTTCAGTAAAAACCCGGTGTAACTTTTAATTGTACAGTTTAGTATGCATGTCTAGTGACCTTTGTCACCATTTTGAAAGCATCATAACAATGGGGGGGCAAAATACAGGTATCAATTTTTGTGTAACTTCAGAGGCAAACATGTCCCCCTACGACTAGACCACTGTTTGTGAATGTATCCCAAGTAGAGTTAGACTATTAGATGGACTGGAGAAGTAATTAGAAGGTTATTTCAGGTATTATTTTAAAGTGAACATGCAACATAATCACACGACAAGATCGGATAAAACAACAAAATCGATCTACACATCGCCAGTCGATCGATGCCAGTCTTAGACTTAGCCGATGGACAGTAATACACAATTATCAGCTGAAGTCATCACACTACATCTTTTTTCCTAAAAAAAAACTCTTCATTTTGAAATCTTCTTACATATATAGCTATTTGGAGGCATAATACGCATACTTTTTATGTGGAAATAGTTAAAAATTATCACCTATACATATCAAGACCCGCGATTTTTGTCTGGCACAGAACAGAACGTCCGTGTTTTTACCTCCGGCACACTAATAGTTAAGATATAAAATCCCTTGATGAGGTTGAAAAGCTTCCTGAAAACAGGAAAATTTGAGGAACTACCATGCAAGCCCTATGTAACGTTTAACAGCACAGGAAGGATGTAAGAACAAAGTGTTCAATCCATAAGTTCTTGATATTGAAATTTTGAAGACAAGGATAACGGATGCTTTAGTGATGGTGACCAAAGAGATGTTGGAGAACACATGGCAAGAAATTGAATATCACTTAGACATTCTACAGGCAGCACATGTTGGAGTGCAGGAATCTTAGACATTCTGCAGGCAACACATGTTGGAGTGCAGGAATCTTAGACATTCTGCAGGCAACACATGTTGGAGTTCAGGAATAGTTAAAAAGAAAGTTTTTTAGCTGAGGTAAATGTCATTAAAAAAAAACTACATGTCGGTAGCTAGCATAGTTTATGTGTAATAAATGTTTGAAATCAAGGAAATACTTTATGATCATCCTGCATAAAACATGCAGCAATGTTCAGCCACTGACCGATTGGAAAACAGGATACAGGAATGGTGGAAGGCAAGAGTCTGATGAGATCATAGTTTATTGCTTGCTGACATGGACTTTCAGCTGTCTTGTTTGATTGTTAGATATTCATATGTTTGTCTAAATAAGGTGATAATCTTATGTAAACATGTACACAAACATCTCTCATACTTACTGAATCTGTTTAATACACACGTCTTCTCTCTCTTGGTTATTAAATACAATTTTATAACTTTTTTTTTAGGTCTATAATATACATTCACTGACATACTAAGTCTGTCCATCTCTTCTTTCTCTCACAAACAGGGAAAATCTGAGACCAGCTTTGGAATCAAATGTGATCCTGGATGTTTGGAGGAGTGTGAGCTGTCTGACACTGTCTCTATCTCACCTGACCAAGTAATACCTCAAGGGACTGTCAAGGAAGAGATGCTGAAGGATGGCAGTGGTGTTGCCAGTTTTAGCAGTTCTCTCACTGGAAAACAAATCTTTATTACCAAACACAGACAGTCAAGTCCAAAAAGAGCTCCTTTATTGAATATTATGAACTGGCCAGGAAGTGCTCCAGATTTGCGTGTAGAGAGCAAGAGCTGTAAGACTTGGCATCCTAAATATGAGGACGTAGGTGAGCCAGCCTTGAGGGAATGTTCTGTCTTGTCAGCATTGTCTGACTGACAGAGTTCATGTGGCTGTTTAGCTTTGTTTTGTTTTTTAGGGTGATTTCTCTAATGTGAGGTTTTGGTGGTTTTTATTTTATTTGTGACATTTTGTAATGAACTCTAAAATATTCTTGCACTAATGCATAGAATGTGGCTGCCTGAGTAACAAAGTGGGTAGTGAACTAACCTCTCATGGCATAAGTTGGTGGTTTGAATCTGTCCACTGGTGCCCCAGCCACTTAGCTGTAGAGTTAGATGGCTTTTTCTGTAGTGTACTGGTAGGTCAAGCCAGACATGATGCTGACCACATCACCTTCTAGTGTACTGGTAGGTCAAGCCAGACATGATGCTGACCACATCACCTTCTAGTGTACTGGTAGGTCAAGCCAGACATGATGCTGACCACATCACCTTCTAGTGCACTGGTAGGTCAAGCCAGACATGATGCTGACCACATCACCTTCTAGTGTACTGGTGGGTCAAGCCAGACATGATGCTGACCACATCATCTTCTAGTGTACTGGTGGGTCAAGCCAGACATGATGCTGACCACATCATCTTCTAGTGTACTGGTGGGTCAAGCCAGACATGATGCTGACCACATCACCTTCTAGTGTACTGGTGGGTCAAGCCAGACATGATGCTGACCACATCACCTTCTAGTGTACTGGTGGGTCAAGCCAGACATGATGCTGACCACATCACCTTCTAGTGTACTGGTAGGTCAAGCCAGACATTATGCTGACCACATCACCTTCTAGTGTACTGGTAGGTCAAGCCAGACATTATGCTGACCACATCACCTTCTAGTGTACTGGTAGGTCAAGCCAGACATGATGCTGACCACATCAAGTCAAGGAAAATGTGGATACTAACACAGGACACCCAAGGTGACTCCATAGCATAACAGGGCTACTTGTACCTTTCTTTGGTTTACTGTATAGAACCAAAAATTCTCCACTCTTGTGAGACTTCAGTAATAAAGAAATGGATGAAACAGACAAAACAGAGATTTGGTTTTGGAGAAAGATGCACCATACGCCCCACGATGACTGAAATTGGAGATGACACAAATAAGTTCTGAAGGAAGATGCAACGTATTCTCAGGATGACCAGAAATTGGAGATGACACAGATAAGTTCTGAAGGAAGATGCAACGTATTCTCAGGATGACCAGAAATTGGAGATGACACAGATAAGTTCTGAAGGAAGATGCAACGTATTCTCAGGATGACCAGAAATTGGATATGACACAGATAAGTTCTGAAGGAAGATGCAACGTATTCTCAGGATGACCAGAAATTGGAGATGACAGATAAGTTCTGAAGGAAGATGCAACGTATTCTCAGGATGACCAGAAATTGGATATGACACAGATAAGTTCTGAAGGAAGATGCAACGTATTCTCAGGATGACCAGAAATTGGATATGATACAAATAAGTTCTGAAGGAAGATGCAACGTATTCTCAGGATGACCAGAAATTGGATATGATACAAATAAGTTCTGAAGGAAGATGCAACATGTACTCAAGGATGACCTGAAAAGCCATTGTCAAAGAAGCTTCAGAACAGCATTAATTCTAAGCATGAGGAGAAGACAATGAAATTTCTTCAGATACTTTAGTGTCCAAGTGGCACAAAAGAAAAACAGTTCATTGGATCACAATTAACAAGGAGTGGACAACTCAGAGAAGCATGATCACCAATACTTACCTGCACCAACAGAATGAATGCCATATCATACACATTCATGTTAAATAAACATTACAAGTTTACACATTTTAGTTGGCAGCTTCACTGAAGTGGAGTCATACAGCAGAGTCACTGGGATCACTGAATTGGAGTCATACAGCAGAGTCACTGGGATCACTGAAGTGGAGTCATATAAAGGATTCACTGAGATCACCAATACAGAAGAGGCTAATCTTGTGGCAGATCGAGCTACGTGAGTATAACTTTGAATTGCTTGCTGAATCACTTGTGATTTTATCAATGTTGCAGAGCAGTAAATCAAACT
This sequence comes from Achatina immaculata, assembly GCA_009760885.1. Classification (NCBI taxonomy): domain Eukaryota; kingdom Metazoa; phylum Mollusca; class Gastropoda; order Stylommatophora; family Achatinidae; genus Lissachatina; species Lissachatina immaculata. Next base: position 42,635,954 of record CM019718.1, read on the forward strand.
AAAATTTCAGTATCTGTTTTGCTGAAAAATGTGAATTTGCTCTACACTTAGTCATAAACTGCAAACTTTGCTCTACACTTAGTCATAAACTGCAAACTTTGCACTACCCTTAGTCATAAACTGCAAAGTTTGTATTTACATACTGGGATTTTTGTTATATTAGCTAGTTATAAAATGCAAAATTTGGTGTGACTGTGCCTACTAATGTCTTCCAAGTTGTTTTTTTTAATGCAGACAGTGTCCTGTGACATAATTTCCCAGACATCCAGTATTGTGTGACTGAATTTCACTGACATCGTATGCTGTGTAACATAATTTTGCTGACATCCAGTGCTGTGTGACACACTTTCCCTGACATCTAGTACTGAGGCATATGTGTGACATACTTTCCTTGACCAGTGATGTGTGACATAATTTCCCTGAAATCCCATGGTGTGTGACATAATTTTTTTTTTTGACATCCTGTACTGTGTGACATACTTTTTCTGACATCTAGTGCTGTGTCACATAATTTCCCTGACATCCCCTGCTGTGTGCCATGCTTTCCCCGACATCCAGTGCTGTGTCACATAATTTCCCTGACATTCACTGCTGTGTGCCATGCTTTCCCTGACATCCAGTGCTGTGTCACATAATTTCACTGACATACAGTGCTGTGTGACTAAAAATGATGTAATTAGCTTTACTGTGGTGTCTCAGAATTTACCACTTTCATGTTGTACAGACAACAGTTGACTGGCTTTGGCCCTCTTCTGCTGTGTTTCTGTTTGAAGTCACATCTTTTCATGCTCCACATTTCTGGTCGCTACTTTCACTTTCCTACTTCAAATGTCACATTTTGTCTGCAGTCCAGCATGATTATTTGTCTTCCAAGCATCATGATTATTTGTCTTCCAAACAGCATGAGTATTTGTCGTCCAAGCAGCATAATTATTTGTCTTCCAAGCAACATGATTATTTGTCTTCCAAGCAACATGATTATTCATCTTCCTTGCAGCATGATTATTTGTCTTCCTTGTGGCATGATTATTTGTCTTCCATGCAGTATGATTATTTGTTTTCCATGCAGTATGATTATTTGTCTTCCAAGCAGCATGATTATTTGTCTTCCAAGCAGCATGATTATTTGTCAGAATTCTGTTCCTTCGAAAAGTTGGAACAGCTTTATTATTTAAAGAACACACAGTTGTGATGTTTTGGCATTTGTCTTTGTCAGACAATAACAAACAGGACGAAGAATACGATAGAGGAGACAAAGTATAGGATTACATTAAACTAAGTTAATGAAATAATGACAAAATGAATTAAAAATACAAAATAAAACTTTAAAATTAAACGGCACTTAGCTTGAATAATTGAGAGCCCTGTGAGGTGTCCCTTTTTCGGCATCACCATTACGCCGAAAAACTTAGTTAGAATCAGAATTGCAAAAGCAGCATCGATCTTTAAGAATCTTGAGAATATATGGCATTCAAAAGTTATAAGCACAGAAGAGGCTAATCTTGTGGCAGATCGAGCTACGTGAGTATAACTTTGAATTGCTTGCTGAATCACTTGTGATTTTATCAATGTTGCAGAGCAGTAAATCAAACTAAAATTTCAGTATCTGTTTTGCTGAAAAATGTGAATTTGCTCTACACTTAGTCATAAACTGCAAACTTTGCTCTACACTTAGTCATAAACTGCAAACTTTGCACTACCCTTAGTCATAAACTGCAAAGTTTGTATTTACATACTGGGATTTTTGTTATATTAGCTAGTTATAAAATGCAAAATTTGGTGTGACTGTGCCTACTAATGTCTTCCAAGTTGTTTTTTTTAATGCAGACAGTGTCCTGTGACATAATTTCCCAGACATCCAGTATTGTGTGACTGAATTTCACTGACATCGTATGCTGTGTAACATAATTTTGCTGACATCCAGTGCTGTGTGACACACTTTCCCTGACATCTAGTACTGAGGCATATGTGTGACATACTTTCCTTGACCAGTGATGTGTGACATAATTTCCCTGAAATCCCATGGTGTGTGACATAATTTTTTTTTTTGACATCCTGTACTGTGTGACATACTTTTTCTGACATCTAGTGCTGTGTCACATAATTTCCCTGACATCCCCTGCTGTGTGCCATGCTTTCCCCGACATCCAGTGCTGTGTCACATAATTTCCCTGACATTCACTGCTGTGTGCCATGCTTTCCCTGACATCCAGTGCTGTGTCACATAATTTCACTGACATACAGTGCTGTGTGACTAAAAATGATGTAATTAGCTTTACTGTGGTGTCTCAGAATTTACCACTTTCATGTTGTACAGACAACAGTTGACTGGCTTTGGCCCTCTTCTGCTGTGTTTCTGTTTGAAGTCACATCTTTTCATGCTCCACATTTCTGGTCGCTACTTTCACTTTCCTACTTCAAATGTCACATTTTGTCTGCAGTCCAGCATGATTATTTGTCTTCCAAGCATCATGATTATTTGTCTTCCAAACAGCATGAGTATTTGTCGTCCAAGCAGCATGATTATTCATCTTCCAAGCAGCATGATTATTCATCTTCCTTGCAGCATGATTATTCATCTTCCTTGCAGCATGATTATTTGTCTTCCTTGTGGCATGATTATTTGTCTTCCATGCAGCATGATTATTTGTTTTCCATGCAGTATGATTATTTGTCTTCCAAGCAGCATGATTATTTGTCTTCCAAGCAGCATGATTATTTGTCAGAATTCTGTTCCTTCGAAAAGTTGGAACAGCTTTATTATTTAAAGAACACACAGTTGTGATGTTTTGGCATTTGTCTTTGTCAGACAATAACAAACAGGACGAAGAATACGATAGAGGAGACAAAGTATAGGATTACATTAAATTAAGTTAATGAAATAATGAAAAAATGAATTAAAAATACAAAATAAAACTTTAAAATTAAACGGCACTTAGCTTGAATAATTGAGAGCCCTGTGAGGTGTCCCTTTTTCGGCATCACCATTACGCCGAAAAACTTACTTAGAATCAGAATTGCAAAAGCAGCATCGATCTTTAAGAATCTTGAGAATATATGGCATTCAAAAGTTATAAGCACAGAAACCAGGTTAAGACTATTCAATTCAAATTTAATATCCATCCTCATTTATGCATGCGAAAGCTGGAAAACAACTAAAGAAACAGACAAGAAATTAGACTCTTTTGAAAACAAATGCCTAAGGAAAATACTCGGCATCAAGTGGAACAAATTCAAGAACAGTGCAGAGATAAGACAGATGACTGAACAACAACCAGTCTCATGGGTGATCAGGAAAAGGAGATGGACATATGTTGGTCACTTGATGAGAAGAAATGATCAGAGAATCCCAAAACAAGCTATCAAGTGGAACACAACAGGCCAAAGAAAAAGAGGCAGACCGCGTGAAACTCTGAAGAGGACATTGTTAAGAGAGGCCAAATTAACAGGCATAAAATCCTTTGATGAGGTTGAAAGACTCGCCAAAGACAGGAAAAATTGGCGAACTACTTTGCGAGCCCTATCTGACGTTTAACGGCACGGGAAGGATATAAGATAAGATACTTCGTCTCCTCTATCTTATTCTTCATCCTGTTTGTTATTGTCTGACAAAGGCAAATGCCAAAACATCACAACTGTGTATTCATTAGATAATAAAGCTGTTCCTACTTTCCTCTAGTTTATACATTTTGGTATCACAGCTTTACTGCAGTGGCTTTGTGTATAGTTGTATACTTATACACTGTTTATCATGTGTTACTTAGTTACACTAGAAAGAATTAGTTACAATAGAAAGATTAGTTACACTAGAAAGAATTAGTTACACTAGAAATAGTTGTATACTTATACACTGTTTATCATGTGTTACTTAGTTACACTAGAAAGAATTAGTTACAATAGAAAGATTAGTTACACTAGAAAGAATTAGTTACAATAGAAAGATTAGTTACACTAGAAAGAATTAGTTACAATAGAAAGATTAGTTACACTAGAAAGAATTAGTTACAATAGAAAGATTAGTTACATTAGAAAGAATTAGTTACAGTAGAAAGATTAGTTATGCTAGAAAGAGTTAATTACAATAGAAAGATTAGTTACACTAGAAGGATTAGTTACAGACAAAAATATCAATCTTTTCCTTCGCTAATGAAGATTTAAGTCCCTTTGAGATCTTCATCTGTGGAATGTATGTGGCAGCTCTGTAGTTTTTATACAAGCTTCACTCAGTCCCTCAGACTGCCAATGTTTTTTTTTTTCTGTTTGCCAGATCACTGCAGAATTTGGAAACTCGGCAGGTGCCAAGAAATGCTTCCAGTCAAACAAAGTTTGATTTAAGAAAGTCTTCCTGGATGAATGGGTTTATGATGTACAGCCGTATACATAGGAAGCAGTTCATTAGGTCAGTGTGTGTTTTTGTGAAGGGTCTGTCACATCTTTGTGAAATGCCTGGTAGTATCACATCTTGTGAAGTGTCTGGTAGTATCACATTTTTATGAAGTGTCTGGTAGTATCACATTTTTATGAAGTGTCTGGTAGTATCACACATTTGTGAAGTGTCTGGTAGTATCACATCTTGTGAAGTGTCTGGTAGTATCACATTTTTATGAAGTGTCTGGTAGTATCACATTTTTATGAAGTGTCTGGTAGTATCACACATTTGTGAAGTGTCTGGTAGTATCACATTTTTGTGAAGTGTCTGGTAGTATCACATTTTTGTGAAGTGTCTGGTAGTATCACATTCTTGTGAAATGCCTGGTAGTATCACATTTTTGTGAAATGCCTGGTAGTATCACATTTTTGTGAAATGTCTGGTAGTATCACATTTTTGTGAAATGCCTGGTAGTATCACATCTTGTGAAGTGTCTGGTATTATCACATCTTGTGAAGTGTCTGGTAGTATCACATCTTGTGAAGTGTCTGGTAGTATCACATCTTGTGAAGTGTCTGGTATTATCACATCTTGTGAAGTGTCTGGTAGTATCACATTTTTGTGAAATGCCTGGTATTATCACATCTTGTGAAGTGTCTGGTAGTATCACATCTTGTGAAGTGTCTGGTATTATCACATCTTGTGAAGTGTCTGGTAGTATCACATCTTGTGAAGTGTCTGGTAGTATCACATCTTGTGAAGTGTCTGGTATTATCACAACTTGTGAAGTGTCTGGTAGTATCACATCTTGTGAAGTGTCTGGTAGTATCACATCTTGTGAAGTGTCTGGTAGTATCACATCTTGTGAAGTGTCTGGTAGTATCACATCTTGTGAAGTGTCTGGTATTATCACAACTTGTGAAGTGTCTGGTAGTATCACATCTTGTGAAGTGTCTGGTATTATCACATCTTGTGAAGTGTCTGGTAGTATCACATCTTGTGAAGTGTCTGGTAGTATCACATTTTTGTGAAGTGTCTGTTATTATCACATTTTTGTGAAGTGTCTGGTATTATCACATCTTGTGAAGTGTCTGGTATTATCACAACTTGTGAAGTGTCTGGTATTATCACAACTTGTGAAGTGTCTGGTATTATCACAACTTGTGAAGTGTCTGGTAGTATCACAACTTGTGAAGTGTCTGGTATTATCACATCTTGTGAAGTGTCTGGTATTATCACAACTTGTGAAGTGTCTGGTATTATCACAACTTGTGAAGTGTCTGGTATTATCACAACTTGTGAAGTGTCTGGTATTATCACAACTTGTGAAGTGTCTGGTATTATCACATCTTGTGAAGTGTCTGGTAGTATCACAACTTGTGAAGTGTCTGGTAGTATCACATCTTGTGAAGTGTCTGGTATTATCACAACTTGTGAAGTGTCTGGTATTATCACAACTTGTGAAGTGTCTGGTATTATCACATCTTGTGAAGTGTCTGGTATTATCACAACTTGTGAAGTGTCTGGTAGTATCACAACTTGTGAAGTGTCTGGTAGTATCACATTTTTGTGAAGTGTCTGGTAGTATCACACATTTGTGAAGTGTCTGGTAGTATCACATTTTTGTGAAGTGTCTGGTAGTATCACATTTTTGTGAAGTGTCTGGTAGTATCACATCTTGTGAAATGCCTGGTAGTATCACATCTTGTGAAGTGTCTGGTAGTATCACATCTTGTGAAATGTCTGGTAGTATCACATCATTGTAAAACTTCAACTGCTTCAACAGATTTCAATACAGATATCCCCTGTTTTTTATGCTAGAGCAAACCCAGGGCTCCACACAGCAGCCATTAGTAAAATGATGGGTCACACATGGAGGGCAATGAGCAACAAACAGCAACTTCCTTACAGGTAACATCCTGTACATGTAACAGTTGTGATAACATTCAAGCTATCTGTTCCTTGTTATCTCACTTGTCCTGTACATGTAACAGCTGCGATAACATTCAAGCTATCTGTACTTTGTTATCTCACTTGTCCTGTACATGTAACAGCTATGATAACATTCAAGCTATCTGTACTTTGTTATCTCACTTGTCCTGTACATGTAACAGCTATGATAACATTAAAAGTATCTGTACTTTGTTATCTCACTTGTCCTGTACATGTAACAGCTATGATAACATTAAAAATATCTGTACTTTGTTATCTCACTTGTCCTGTACATGTAACAGCTATGATAACATTCAAGCTATCTGTACTTTGTTATCTCACTTGCCCTGTACATGTAACAGCTGCGATAACATTAAAAATATCTGTACTTTGTTATCTCACTTGTCCTGTACATATAACAGCTGTGATAACATTAAAAATATCTGTACTTTGTTATCTCACTTGTCCTGTACATGTAACAGCTATGATAACATTCAAGCTATCTGTACTTTGTTATCTCACTTGTCCTGTACATGTAACAGCTTGCGATAACATTCAAAATATCTGTACTTTGTTATCTCACTTGTCCTGTACATATAACAGCTATGATAACATTCAAGCTATCCGTTCTTTGTTATCTCACTTGTCCTGTACATGTAACAGCTATGATAACATTCAAAATATCTGTACTTTGTTATCTCACTTGTCCTGTACATGTAACAGCTATGATAACATTCAAGCTATCTGTACTTTGTTATCTCACTTGTCCTGTACATGTAACAGCTGTGATAACATTCAAGCTATCTGTACTTTGTTATCTCACTTGTCCTGTACATGTAACAGCTATGATAACATTCAAGCTATCCGTTCTTTGTTATCTCACTTGTCCTGTACATGTAACAGCTGTGATAACATTCCAGCTAACTTCTGCTTTCTGTAAATATGACTAGGTTTTGGGTAAAAATTTCTGTTCTTGTCTGTTCTCAGAGAACATGCTCAGGTCTGTTCCCAGGAGTTACATCGGGTGCTGAACAACATCACTCATTAAAACCTGACCTTGTATCCAGCACTGGACCAACCTTTCAATCATTAAAACCTGACCTTGTATCCAACACTGGACCAACTTTTCAATCATTAACACCTGACCTTGTATCAGCACTGGACCAACTTTTCAATCATTAGAACCTGACCTTTTATCAGCACTGAACCAACTTTTCAGTCATTAGAAGCTGACCTTGTGTCAGCACTGGACCAAGCTTTCAGTCATTTGACGTTGACCTTGTAACCAGCACTGGACCAACCTTTCAATTAATTGATGTTGAACCTTGTATCCAGCACTGGACCAACCTTTCAATTATTTGACGTTGACTTTGTAACCAAAACTGGACCAACCGTCAGATCATTAGACCATGACTAGTATCCAGCGTTAGTCCTATCTCTGGTTGTGTCACATGACCTGGCCCACAATGCCGTGGGTTATGAAACTTTTTATTTATTTTTTTCTTGAAACTTCTATTTTGTGATGATGAATGTTCTTTCATTTTGTCAGGGAAGAATTTCTGGACAAGATTTTGATTTTCCTTTCTTATCTGTTTTTTTATGAAGCAAAGACATTTGTGAACATTCAGAAAGTGAATGTTTTGTGAACATTTAAAAATGTAGCATGTGAGAATGAGAAGAGAACATAATTTTCCTGTGATAACAAAAAAAAAAAATTGTTGTCTTTCAACATTTTGTGGCGAGTTTGTCTTTCACTTTTTCAGCTCAGTTTTTGTCAATACTTGGTCTTTCAGTCGAAGACGAAGTTGGTTTTGTTAAGTGAAGTTTGTGTGTCTTCACAGATACAGAAAGTTTGTCTTCTTTGTTTTGTTTTTTTTATAAATGTTTATTCCTTATCATAAAGTTTTTCTTCTTATATAAATTTTGATTCCTTATCATAAAGTTTTTGTTCTTATAGAAATTTTGATTCCTTATCATAAAGTTTTTGTTCTTATAGAAATTTTGATTCCTTATCATAAAGTTTTTTTGGGTTTTTTTGTGGAAATTTTGTAACTATCACTGAATTTGTTTTGTTTTTTTCTTCCATGAACCTTTCATTAATCATCAAAAAGTTGTGGGATTTTTTATCTGTAGAAACCTTTAATTAATTATCATAACGTTGTGTGTTTTTTTTCTATAGAAACCTCTTATTAATTATCATAAAGTTCTGGGTTTTTATCTTAGAGATCTTTCATTAATTATGATAAGGTTGTGGGGTTTTTTATCTGTAGAGATCTTTCATTATTTATCATAAGGTTGTGGGGTTTTTATCTGTTGAAATCTTTCATTTGGTTGTGGGGTTTTATCTATAGAGATCTTTCATTGATTATCATAAAGTTGTGAGGTTTTTTATCTATTGAAATTTTCATTAATTAACATAAAGTTATTGGGGTTTTTTTTCCTGTAGAATCATCATCATCATCAGGTGCCATGCCAACTGGTGTTGGGTATTATGCTTCTCCAGAGTACCGATCCTTCATGCAGGCCATCAGTTCAGTTGGTGATCTTCTCTCACACCATCCCGTCAGACTGTCCAGTATCATTTCTCTTGGTCTTCCTCTTCATCTTCTTCCTTCTATTTTTCCTGTTGTTATAATATCTTCAGTGCCCCCTCTTCTCATTGCATGTCCTATGAAAGTACATTGTCTCTCTCTTATTTTTTTTTGACAAGATTTTTTGTCTCTCCAGCTCTTCTCATACATTCTTCATTAGTTATTTTTGCTGTCCAGGGGATTCGCAACATTCTTCTAATAAACCACATTTCTGCTGCTTCCAATGATTTTTGGACAGGCCTGCTTGTTGTCCATGATCCACAAGTTGTGGGGAGGGGGTGGGGGGTTCTGTAGAAATCTTTTATTAATAATCATAAAGTTGTGGGGGGGGGGGGGTTCTGTAGAAACCTTTTATTAATAATCATAAAGTTGTGGGGGGGGGGGGTTCTGTAGAAATCTTTTATTAATAATCATAAAGTTGTGGGGAGGGGGGGGGGGGGTTCTGTAGAAATCTTTTATTAATAATCATAAAGTTGTGGGGGGGGGGGGGGGGTTCTGTAGAAACCTTTTATTAATAATCATAAAGTTGTGGGGGGGGGGGGTTTCTGAAGAAATCTTTTATTATAATCATAAAGTTGTTGGGGGGGGGGGGTTCTGTAGAAATCTTTTATTAATAATCATAAAGTTGTGGGGGGGGGGGGGTTTCTGAAGAAATCTTTTATTAATAATCATAAAGTTGTGGGGAGGGGGGGGTTCTGTAGAAATCTTTTATTAATAATCATAAAGTTGTGGGGGGGGGGGTTTCTGTAGAAATCTTTCATTAATTAATCATCAAGTTTTGGGGTTTGCTGTCATTATCAAAAAAACTTTTCTTGCTGAAAGTTTTGATCAGTTATAAAATTGTGGCTTTGTTTTGTTAGAAACTTATGACTAACCATCCTAAAATTGTTTGTAATAAGAAATTGTTTATTGACTTGTCATGACTTGACAAATGTGCATGTTTTTATCACTTCACTATATTGACTTGTCATGACTTGACAAATGTGAATGTTTTTATCACTTCACTATATTGACTTGTCATGACTTGACAAATGTGAATATTTTTATGACTTCTCTAAGCATAGCTAAATGTTCTGGTGGTCATGTTTACAGCTTTCAGGCAATGTAAACTTGGATCTGTGTATGTGCCAGGTTGTAGGTAAGATCTGTATATTTAGCAGGTTGTAGATAAGATCTGTGTATGTAGCAGGTCGTAGATAAGGTCTATGTATGTGGCAGGTTGTAGATAAGGTCTGTGTATGTAACAGGTTGTAGATAAGATCTATGTATGTGGCAGGTTGTAGATAAGATCTGTGTATATGGCAGGATGTAGATAATATCTGTGTATGTGGCAGATTGTAGATAAGGTCTGTGTATGTGGCAGGTTGTAGATAAGGTCTGTGTATGTGGCAGGTTGTAGATAAGATCTATGTATGTGGCAGGTTGTAGATAAGATCTGTGTATGTGGCAGGTTGTAGATAAGGTCTGTGTATGTGGCAGGTTGTGGATAATATCTACATATATGGTAGGTTGTAGATAAGATCTATGTATGTAGCAGGCTATAAACAATAGACGTACCTGAAGCAAAAACAGAACAAACATCAGTACAGGACCAGTAACAATAAGAGAAGTAAAGGGAGTTAATAAATAAGCTAAAATCAGACAGGGCACCAGGTGAAGATGAAGTGACTGCTGAGATGTTGAACTCTGCCGGATACTACAACAAATTTGGGATCTAGAAAAAGCTCCAGAGGAGTGGAAAACTGGGCTTATAGTAAAACTACCAAAGAAGGGTGACCTCAGAGATTGCGGGAACTGGAGAGGCATTACCCTACTGCCACTCACCAGTAAAGTATTTTGTAGAATAATCATCAACAGAATTGTACCAGCACTTGATGGAAAACTTCAGAAAGAGCAGGCAGGATTTAGGAAAGAAAGATCATGCATTTGTACTCGGACAAATATTAGAGTGGCATAGCACAACATATGCACTGTTTATAGATTCTGAGAAAGCCTTCGACGCTGACAACACGGATGCACTGTTTATAGATTCTGAGAAAGCCTTCGACGCTGACAACACGGATGCACTGTTTATAGATTCTGAGAAAGCCTTTGACGCTGACAACACGGATGCACTGTTTATAGATTCTGAGAAAGCCTTCGACGCTGACAACACAGATGCACTGTGGAAAGTTCTAAGATGGCATGGCCTCCCCCATAAGATAATGAATGTCACCAAAGCCCTATATGAGGGTTTTCAGTGCAGAGTGATCTGTGGAGAACATACTTCCAGCAGCTTTAGGGTACAAACAGGAGTGAAGCAGGGATGTGTACTATCACCAACATTATTTATCTTGGCAGTAGATTGGTTAATGATGGAGGCAACATCAGACAAACACAGAGGATTACAATGGACCCTTGACACAGTGCTGAAGGACCTTGATTTTGCAGACAATATTTGTCTACTATCAAGCAGCCACAAAAATATGCAAGATAAAATAAACAAGCTAACTCAGAATGCAAACAACATAGGACTAAAGATCAACGTAGAAAAGACAAAGTTAATGAAGCAAAATGTTAACAACAGAAATGTACTCAGAGTAGAAAGCAAGTTAGTGGAGGAGGTCAACGAATTTGTATATCTTGGCAGTAATTCTTATTCAGAATAATGAGTTCAGTGTCTGTAAAAGCAGTCTAAAATGTTTTACGATTCATGGAGGCATGTAGTCAACATCAAATAGATATTGGAAAAGTTTGTAGTTGTAGGAAAGAGTATAGTTTATATTTTTTATACAGGATGGGAGGGTATTCCAAAGATGAGCAGCTTTTCTTGTAAAGGTCAAGTCTAGGTTTTGGAAGACTTATGTTGTTCAAGCATTGGCTGCACTTTGAGCTAAATTTAAACAGGTTCCATAGATAAAGTGGAGCCAGCCATGAAAGAATTTGATGTACCAACTTGGCCTTGTTGAAGAGGAACATGTTCTTAAGAGGCAGTATTTTGATACGTTTGTGCTGGGAACAGAAGTAAGGAAGACCAAAAGAGACGTGGAGAAGAACAACAGAAAGGATGTTGAGCAATAGAGGGCTCACCTGAGCAAGAGTGGAAAAAAGGCAAAGTACAGGCATTTGTGGAAAACCCTTGCGGAAGCCCCATGTGCCCCGGGCACTTAAGGTTCAAAGAGAGAGATATATAGCGGGTTGTAGGTTGAGATCTGTGTATGTAGCAGGTTGTAGATAAGATCTTTATATGTGGCAGGTTGTAGATAAGATTTGTGTATATAGCAGGTTGTAAGTGAGACCTGTGTATGCAGCAGGTTGTAAGTGAGAACTGTGTATGCAGCAGGTTGTAGGTTGAGACCTGTGTATGCAGCAGGTTGTAGGTTGAGACCTGTGTATGCAGCAGGTTGTAGATAAGATATGTGTATGTATCAGGTTGTGGGTTGAGACCTATGTATGTAGCAGGTCATAATTGGGATAGATATGTGTAACGGATCATAATTGAGATATGTACATGCAGCAAGTTGTAGATAAGATGTATATGTAGAATTTTGTAGATAGGATATGTGTATGTGTCAGGTTGTAGAAAAGGCTGCCTTATGTAGGATATGTGTATGTGTCAGGTTGTAGAAAAAGCTGCCTTATATGGGATATGTGTATATGTCAGGTTGTAGAGAAGGCTGCTGTAAGTTTACTACATTTATGTTACACACACAGCCTCATATTAATAAAACTGACTTTGTCAAATTGTTGTAGATCTTGGGTGTAGTTGTGTGGGAGTGATACTGCCTTTGTCTTCAGTGACTTATATTTAAGACTAAATTTACAGGTTAATTTATAAAATGTACACTAGAGTTCACATACATTACAACAGATGTTTAAGACTAAATTTACAGGTTAATTTATAAAATGTACACTAGAGTTCACATACATTACAACAGATGTCATATAGCACACACAACACAATAACACATTGGATGGTTTGTATTAAAATTCTTCTTTGATGACTTTGAGTGTTTTGTTCTTTTTGAAACATTCATGTTTGAGACATCCACAGGCCATCGATTATATTCTTTGAAATATGTTTCCATTTTATTTTGTCACAAATCAAATCACAAATGTTCTAGGGCTTGTACAAAGATTGGTTCACACTTCTAGAATGACAGATGTTCTAGAACGTGTACAAAGATTGGTTCACACTTCTAGAATCACAAATGTTCTAGAACTTGTACAAAGATTGGTTCACACATCTAGAATGACAGATGTTCTAGAGCCTATACAATAATTGCCTCACATTTCTACAAGTAGAATGACAGATGTTCTAGAGCTTGTACAATAATTGCCTCACATTTCTACAAGTAGAATGACAGATGTTCTAGAGCTTGTACAATAATTGCCTCACATTTCTACAAGTAGAATGACAGATGTTCTAGAGCCTGTACAATAATTGCCTCACATTTCTACAAGTAGAATGACAGATGTTCTAGAGCCTATACAATAATTGCCTCACATTTCTACAAGTAGAATGACAGATGTTCTAGAGCCTGTACAATAATTGCCTCACATTTCTACAAGTAGAATGACAGATGTTCTAGAGCCTATACAATAATTGCCTCACATTTCTACAAGTAGAATGACAGATGTTCTAGAGCCTATACAATAATTGCCTCACATTTCTACAAGTAGAATAACAGAGCAGTTTCAGCCTGAGACTGCAACCAGCAGTAATATTGTGATAGTTATCTGCAGGAATGTTTCAGACAATAAGCAAAAGCGCTTGTAAGTTGCTCTTATGGCCATGACTGTGCTCTTGTATATCAGCAGATCATGTTGGATCAAAGGCCCCACAGTTATCAGAAGAAACATCATCATCATCAGGTGCTGTGCCAACTGGTGTTCGCTGTTATGCTTCTCCAGAGTACACGATCCTTCATGCAGGCCATCAGCTCAGTTGGTGATCTCCTCTCACACCATCCCGTCAGACTGTCCAGTATCATTTCTCTTGGTCTTCCTCTTCATCTTCTTCCTTCTGTTTTTCCTGTTGTTATATTTTCTATGCCCCCTCTTCTCATTGCATGTCCTATGAAAGTACATTGTCTCTCTCTTATTTTTTTGACAAGGTTTTTTGTCTCTCCAGCTCTTCTCATACATTCTTCATTAGTTATTTTTGCTGTCCAGGGGATTCGCAACATTCTTCTAATAAACCACATTTCTGCTGCTTCCAATGATTTTTGTGCAGACTTGCCTATTGTCCATGATTCACTTCCATATAACAAGATAGGTTCAATATAGCATTTTGGGACTCATTTTCTAACATTCATTGATAAGGATGTGTTGGCTAATATGTTTCTCATTCTCTGAAATGCAGTCTTTGCTTGGCTTGTTCTGTTCCTAATTTCTGTTCTACATTTCCCATCTGAAGTTATTACTGCTCCAAGGTATTTTGAATTTCTGCACCTGCTTTAGAATGGTTCCATTTAATTTAATACTGCATGCTGGTGGATTCTGTTTCTTAGATATAACTATAGTCTCTGTCTTTTTTTATGTTCGAAGTATGTCTCTAGATTCCTCACTAACCCCCCCCCCACAGTTATCACAGATAAGTATGTCTCTAGATTCCCCACTAACCCCCCCCACAGTTATCACAGATAAGTATGGCTCTAGATTCCCCACTAACCCCCCCCCCCACAGTTATCACAGATAAGTATGGCTCTAGATTCCCCACAGTTATCACAGATAAGTATGGCTCTAGATTCCCCACTAACCCCCACAGTTATCACAGATAAGTATTTCTCTAGATTCCCCACTACCCCCCCCCCCACAGTTATCACAGATAAGTATTTCTCTAGATTCCCCACTAACCCCCCCCCCCACAGTTATCACAGATAAGTATGTCTCTAGATTCCCCACTAACCCCCCTCTCCCCCCCTTCAGTTATCACAGATAAGTATGTCTCTAGATTCCCTACTAACCCCTCCCCCCCCCCCCCAGTTATCACAGATAAGTATGGCTCTAGATTCCCCACTAACCCCCCCCCCCCCCCCCCAGTTATCACAGATAAGTATGTCTCTAGATTCCCCCATTTATCACAGATAAGTATTTCTCTAGATTCCCCACTAACCCCCCCCCCCCCCAGTTATCACAGATAAGTATGTCTCTAGATTCCCCACTAACCCCCCCCCCTCCCCCAGTTATCACAGATAAGTATGGCTCTAGATTCCCCACTAACCCCCCCCCCCCAGTTATCACAGATAAGTATGTCTCTAGATTCCCCACTCCCCCGTGTGGTACCCGGGATCTGCAAAGAATAGGACCACTGTACCCTACCATGCATGATCGTAAAAGGCGACTAAGGAGGGTTCAGCATAGGGCCAGCAACCCTACCTGGTAAAAAACTATCAGACTGAAACAGAAGCAAGGGAAAAAGCAAATGCAGGTGGAAGGAGAAATGCGTATCAGGAAACTGAGCCCATGAAGGTTGTGGATGAAAGCCAGCCACTGGAAGTCCCCAGCCCGACTGCAGACCTCCTGGAACCTAAACAAAAGATGCAAATAGGCAGCTGGAATGTAAGAACACTAAACCAGACTGGAAAACTAGCACAAACCATCAAGGAAATGCACAGATACAAACTAGACATACTAGGAATACAAGAAGCAAGATGGACAGGACAAGGCAGAAGGAAATTAACAACACAGCACACAGAAGATACAATAATATGGTCAGGTAAAGAAGATCTTCATGAAGGAGGAGTAGCATTGATTATAACAAAAGAAGCATCAAGAGCATTGCTGAAATGGACCCCAATAAATGAGAGATTATTATATGCACGGTTCAACTCAAGATTCACGAAGCTGTCTATTATAGTTTGTTATGCACCAACAGAAGCAGCTGAAGAGGAATTAAAAGAAGATTTTTACAACAGCCTCCAAGCCACAGTAGAAACAATACCCAAGCATGATATGCTACTCATCTTGGTCGACTTCAATGCAAAAGTAGGTGAAGGAAATGAAGATAGAAGAAGAATCATGGGAAGAGAAGGAATCGGAGAAATAAATGAAAATGGAGAAAGACTGTGCAGTTTCTGTGAAGAAAACATGATGACCATGGAGGGACAATTTTCCAACACAAAAACATCCATAAGGTGACTTGGAGGTCACCAGATAAAACCACAGAAAACCAAATCGATCACATACTAATAAACAACAAGTGGAAACGGTCACTACAAGATGTGCGAGCAAGGAAAGGAGCAGATATAGGAAGTGATCACAACCTTCTGGTAGCAAAAATAAAACTAAAATTAAGGAAAGCCAGAATCGGAGAACACAGAAGATACATTTTGATACAAGAAAACTGATAGACCAGCAAACAAGAAATGAATTCTCAATAATACTTAAGAACCGCTTCAGTGTCCTACAAGACGAAGCAGAAATGTCCATATTAGAGTTCAATAAAACACTACAGGAAACAGCAAAAGAGGTGCTGGGATATCGGAAAAGGAGAAAAGAGGAATGGATAAGTGAGACCACATGGGAAAAGATAGAGCAAAGAAAAGAAATCAAGAAAAAATTACTGAACACCAAATCACAACGGCTTAAAGAACGAGTTTTAAGTAATTATGCACAAAAAGACAAAGAAGTGAAGGAATCATGCCGTCAAGATAAACGTCAGTATTATGACAACTTAGCAGAGACAGCAGAGAAAGCAGCATATACAAATGACATGAAAACCATATATAAAATCACAAAGCAGATGACAGGTAACTTCAATACAAGATGTGAAAGTGCAGTAAGAACACAAAATGGACAACTGGTCAGTGGAGAAAGAGAAAAAATTGAAAGATGGAGGGAACACTTTAACACCCTACTAAACAGAACACAAGCAGCACAAGCAATAGATATACCTGAAGCAAAAGCGGAACTAAACATCAATACAGGACCAATAACAATAAATGAAGTAAAAGAAGATAGAAGAAGAATCATGGGAAGAGAAGGAATCGGAGAAATAAATGAAAATGGAGAAAGACTGTGCAGTTTCTGTGAAGAAAACATGATGACCATGGAGGGACAATTTTCCAACACAAAAACATCCATAAGGTGACTTGGAGGTCACCAGATAAAACCACAGAAAACCAAATCGATCACATACTAATAAACAACAAGTGGAAACGGTCACTACAAGATGTGCGAGCAAGGAAAGGAGCAGATATAGGAAGTGATCACAACCTTCTGGTAGCAAAAATAAAACTAAAATTAAGGAAAGCCAGAATCGGAGAACACAGAAAGATACATTTTGATACAAGAAAACTGATAGACCAGCAAACAAGAAATGAATTCTCAATAATACTTAAGAACCGCTTCAGTGTCCTACAAGACGAAGCAGAAATGTCCATATTAGAGTTCAATAAAACACTACAGGAAACAGCAAAAGAGGTGCTGGGATATCGGAAAAGGAGAAAAGAGGAATGGATAAGTGAGACCACATGGGAAAAGATAGAGCAAAGAAAAGAAATCAAGAAAAAATTACTGAACACCAAATCACAACGGCTTAAAGAACGAGTTTTAAGTAATTATGCACAAAAAGACAAAGAAGTGAAGGAATCATGCCGTCAAGATAAACGTCAGTATTATGACAACTTAGCAGAGACAGCAGAGAAAGCAGCATATACAAATGACATGAAAACCATATATAAAATCACAAAGCAGATGACAGGTAACTTCAATACAAGATGTGAAAGTGCAGTAAGAACACAAAATGGACAACTGGTCAGTGGAGAAAGAGAAAAAATTGAAAGATGGAGGGAACACTTTAACACCCTACTAAACAGAACACAAGCAGCACAAGCAATAGATATACCTGAAGCAAAAGCGGAACTAAACATCAATACAGGACCAATAACAATAAATGAAGTAAAGAGGCGATAAAGATGCTAAAATCAGACAGGGCACCAGGTGAAGATGAAGTGACTGCTGAGATGTTGAAAGCAGAAGAAACAGAAACACCAAAACAACTTTGCCGGATATTACAACAAATTTGGGATCTAGAAAAAGCCCCAGAGGAGTGGAAAACTGGTCTTATAGTAAAACTACCAAAGAAGGGTGACCTCAGAGATTGCGGGAACTGGAGAGGCATTACCCTACTGCCACTCACTAGTAAAGTATTTTGCAGAATAATCATCAACAGAATTGTACCAACACTTGAGGAAAAACTTCGGAAAGAGCAGGCAGGATTTAGGAAAGGAAGATCATGCATAGACCATATATTTGTACTTAGACAAATATTAGAACAGGCAAATGATGGCATAGCACAACATATGCATTATTCATAGATTTTGAGAAAGCCTTTGACAGTGTCAACAGAGATGCACTGTGGAAAATCCTAAGATGGCATGGCCTCCCCCATAAAATAGTTAATGTAATCAAAGCCCTATACGAGGTTTTCAGTGCAAAGTTATCTGTGGAGAACATACCTCCAGCAGCTTTAGGGTACAAACAGGAGTGAAACAGGGATGTGTACTATCACCAACATTATTTATCTTGGCAGTAGACTGGTTAATGAAGGAGGCAACATCAGACAAACGCAGAGGATTACAATGGACCCTTAACACAGTGCTGGAGGACCTTGACTTTGCGGACGACATTTGTCTATTATCAAGCAGTCACAAAGATATGCAAGATAAAATAAACAAGTTAACCCAGAATGCAAACAACATAGGACTAAAGATCAACGTAGGAAAGACAAAGTTAATGAAGCAAAATGTGAACAACAGAAATGTACTCAGAGTAGATAACAAGTTAGTGGAGGAGGTCAACGAATTTGTATACCTTGGCAGCAGAGTAGTAGAAAATGGAGACAGCACAGAGGACATCAACAGCAGACTTACTAGAGCAAACCAGGCTTTTGCAATGCTACAGAATATATGGAAATCAAATAAACTAAGCATAAATATGAAAATCAGGATATTTAAGAGTAATGTTCTAAGTGTACTACTCTATGGAAGTGAATGCTGGAAAATCACCAAAACCATAGAAAACAAGTTGAATTCTTTCCAGACTAAATGTTTACGTAGAATTAAAAAATATTTTGGCCAAACACCATAAGAAATAACATCTTATTGGCAGAAATGCAGATGAAACCACTGACAACAATTATTGAGGAAAGACGCTGGCGATGGTTGGGACATGTTCTCCGAATGACTGACAACTCACTACCAAAAATAGCACTAAGATGGACACCACAGGGGAGCAGAAGTAAGGGTAGACCAAAAGAGACATGGAGAAGAACAACAGAAAGGATGTTGAGCAATAGAGGGCTCACCTGGGCAAGAGCAGAAAAAAAGGCGAAAGACAGGCATTTGTGGAAAACCCTTGCGGAAGCCCCATGTGCCCTGGGCACTTAAGGTTCAGAGAGAGAGAGAGAGATTCCCCACTAACCTCTCCCCCCCCCCCCAGTTATCACAGATAAGTATGTCTCTAGATTCCCCACTAACCCCCCTCCCCCCCCCCCCAGTTATCACAGATAAGTATGGCTCTAGATTCCCCACAGTTATCACAGATAAGTATGGCTCTAGATTCCCCACTAACCCCCCCCCCCCCCAGTTATCACAGATAAGCATGGCTCTAGATTCCCCACTAACACCCCCCCCCAGTTATCACAGATAAGCATGGCTCTAGATTCCCCACTAAACCCCACCCCCCCCCCCTCAGTTATCACAGATAAGCATGGCTCTAGATTCCTCACTTACCCCTCGCCTCACTGTAGTTAGTTAACATTTAGGTCAGACATCCCGAGAAATACAATTTGAACTGATAACCGAGTCTGGTCATTCTTGCAACCTTCTAACCTCTGACACGAGAACATCGTCACATGAACTCCCTCATTTTGTTACTAGAAATTCACCAGAAAGTTTCAACACCAAGATAGAAACGAATATTTGACGCGATTTATACAAAACAGGAGAATAAAATGAAGATAGATGGGGAACTGAACATTAACCTAGTCAAATCTGCCACTGCTCAGCCAAGGAAAATCTGTAGATATATCGCATCCTTTGGTTTCTAAAATATCTTACAGTAAACACAGAAAACAATTACGGCAGTTTCTGTGTGCTTTATTCTGCGTTTTCTTTCATCTTCAAATACAGTATGTGTATCATGGCCTTGTAAGTAATGATTAATGTTATTATTATTATTATTTATTATTATTATTATTAATGTATATGATTATGGAAATATACTGTAAAGAAAATGGTAACATCGAATACAAACGGACAAAATGGAAGAGAAAGGCATAGATCCATGACACTAGAACAAAACACAGACAAAAGTAAACAGTGGAAACAGTGAATAGAAAAAAAACAAGACTCAGTTACGCTGAGATATAGGTAATACCAGGGTAGGGCTCCAGAAAGTAGGATGGTCCAGTGATAACAAAGCGGTGACTGGACCTTGACATGTGTAAATAAAATAGAAAAGACGAATAGAAAAGACATACACAATGAAAAGCGAGGACACTATAAAACCTCCGACATGAAAGAGCAAGATAATGACTTAGGTAAATAATAATTGTATAGACGAAACTGACACGCGTTAGAACGCGACTGCACACGGTTTTTAAATAAAGGAGTGACCAACTCGGCCAGCTGACCAATGAAATATTTAGAGTGGCCTAGTGGACAATTGAGTTACGAGAGATAAGTCACGAGGCAGTTTGAATGACGGACAATCATGGGCTCATGGGAACCAGTGGACAGCTGAAGGGTGGAGCCAAAATACTTATTGGTTAATCCGTCAAGCGGGATTGGAAGATAAAAAAAAAAGGTGAGCGGAGAGACAGGAGAAAAAGGAAGAGGTAAGAAGTCCTGGAGAGAGGAGGGGTGCTGAAGACGGAGGAACAGACACACAAGAAAACCAACGAGTTTAGAAGTAGAGGAGAGGGAGCCCTGAAGACGGAAGAACAGACACACAAGAAAACCAAGGAGTTTGGGAGGAGAGGAGGGAGCCCTGAAGACGGAAGAACAGACACACAAGAAAACCAAGGAGTTTGGAAGTAGAGGAGAGGAGACAGAGGAGGGAGCCCTGAAGACGGAGGAACAGACACACAAGAAAACCAAGGAGTTTGGAAGTAGAGGAGAGGAGGGAGCCCTGAAGACGGAAGAACAGACACACAAGAAAACCAAGGAGTTTGGAAGTAGAGAAGAGGAGACAGAGGAGGGAGACGGAGGAACAAGGACGGCCAGTGAACTAGAGTCCGGTCCAGACAAGAGAAGGACAAACAATCAGAGAAGAACAGGAGAATGAGAACACACACCAGAGAAGACACGAGAGAGAAAGAAGACGTAGGTAACGACAGTTGGAATAGATGGACAACTAGAGCAATAGATACTCAGGAAAAGCAGTCTTGCAGAAGTAGTTTTAGGTCAGATTGAAGATGTGTTTCAAGTGATTCAAGAGATTATAAAGAATTGACACCTTTGAAACTTCGAGTACAGTGATTTTAGACGAGAAACTGGTTGACCACGTGGTGCAGATATGATATAATACTGAGATAGGAAATGTTCTAGTATCAAGTGTAGAATATTGTGAATTTGAGAAACTGAGAGATGCTGTATGTAGAATATGATAGAGTTTGATATTGTGAACAAATGATTAAGTGTTTCAATCCAAGTGACTTAGTCGACAATACATCTTGAACTTATTTGTCAGAATTAAATAAATAATGTAAAGAACATTTTCCTCGGACTTGCTCTAGATTTAGTGAAGTGGTAAAGTTTTGTGAAACCTGTGATGTTAATCAAAGAGCATCTTTACATGAACTCCCTCATTTTGTTACTAGAAATTCACCAGAAAGTTTCAACACCAAGATAGAAACGAATATTTGACGCGATTTATACAAAACAGGAGAATAAAATGAAGATAGATGGGGAACTGAACATTAACCTAGTCAAATCTGCCACTGCTCAGCCAAGGAAAATCTGTAGATTTATCGCATCCTTTGGTTTCTAAAATATCTTACAGTAAACACAGAAAACAATTACGGCAGTTTCTGTGTGCTTTATTCTGCTTTTTCTTTCATCTTCAAATACAGTATGTGTATCATGGCCTTGTAAGTAATGATTAATGTTATTATTATTATTATTTATTATTATTAATGTATATGATTATGGAAATATACTGTAAAGAAAATGGTAACATCGAATACAAACAGACAAAATGGAAGAGAAAGGCATAGATCCATGACACTAGAACAAAACACAGACAAAAGTAAACAGTGGAAACAGTGAATAGAAAAAAAACAAGACTCAGTTACGCTGAGATATAGGTAATACCAGGGAAGGGCTCCAGAAAGTAGGATGGTCCAGTGATAACAAAGCGGTGACAGACGTTGACATGTGTAAATAAAATAGAAAAGACGAATAGAAAAGACATACACAATGAAAAGCGAGGACACCTCCGACATGAAAGAGCAAGATAATGACTTAGGTAAATAATAATTGTATAGACGAAACTGACACGCGTTAGAACGCGACTGCACACGGTTTTTAAATAAAGGAGTGACCAACTCGGCCAGCTGACCAATGAAATATTTAGAGTGGCCTAGTGGACAATTGAGTTACGAGAGATAAGTCACGAGGCAGTTTGAATGACGGACAATCATGGGCTCATGGGAACCAGTGGACAGCTGAAGGGTGGAGCCAAAATACTTATTGGTTAATCCGTCAAGCGGGATTGGAAGATAAAAAAAAAAGGTGAGCGGAGAGACAGGAGAAAAAGGAAGAGGTAAGAAGTCCTGGAGAGAGGAGGGGTGCTGAAGACGGAGGAACAGACACACAAGAAAACCAACGAGTTTAGAAGTAGAGGAGAGGGAGCCCTGAAGACGGAAGAACAGACACACAAGAAAACCAAGGAGTTTGGGAGGAGAGGAGGGAGCCCTGAAGACGGAAGAACAGACACACAAGAAAACCAAGGAGTTTGGAAGTAGAGGAGAGGAGACAGAGGAGGGAGCCCTGAAGACGGAGGAACAGACACACAAGAAAACCAAGGAGTTTGGAAGTAGAGGAGAGGAGGGAGCCCTGAAGACGGAAGAACAGACACACAAGAAAACCAAGGAGTTTGGAAGTAGAGAAGAGGAGACAGAGGAGGGAGACGGAGGAACAAGGACGGCCAGTGAACTAGAGTCCGGTCCAGACAAGAGAAGGACAAACAATCAGAGAAGAACAGGAGAATGAGAACACACACCAGAGAAGACACGAGAGAGAAAGAAGACGTAGGTAACGACAGTTGGAATAGATGGACAACTAGAGCAATAGATACTCAGGAAAAGCAGTCTTGCAGAAGTAGTTTTAGGTCAGATTGAAGATGTGTTTCAAGTGATTCAAGAGATTATAAAGAATTGACACCTTTGAAACTTCGAGTACAGTGATTTTAGACGAGAAACTGGTTGACCACGTGGTGCAGATATGATATAATACTGAGATAGGAAATGTTCTAGTATCAAGTGTAGAATATTGTGAATTTGAGAAACTGAGAGATGCTGTATGTAGAATATGATAGAGTTTGATATTGTGAACAAATGATTAAGTGTTTCAATCCAAGTGACTTAGTCGACAATACATCTTGAACTTATTTGTCAGAATTAAATAAATAATGTAAAGAACATTTTCCTCGGACTTGCTCTAGATTTAGTGAAGTGGTAAAGTTTTGTGAAACCTGTGATGTTAATCAAAGAGCATCTTTAAGCTTGAACTCTATAATATGGAACGATTAAGAAATATATGATAGTTCACACCTTTACAATATTATATATGTGGTATCTTTAGTTACAAAACGATCTTTCTGTTTGGTAGAATCTTTCTGATCACACATAGTCACCCACGAGGTAGGAAAATGCTGTGTGATGGCCAACAGCTTTTGGCGCATGTCGTGCGCCAAGTCAAGTTTCACTGGGAAAGCTTGATGTGAATGTGTTCGAGGAAACGTTGCTAAGTCGAGCAGAAACATATTTTCCCTAGTCTTTCCCAACCTCCGTCTTAATTGGTCATAATGTGCCTCAAGTACAGGTCTGCCCGACCAGCGGTAACATAAACTGCGTCTCACCCCTTTGTCACAACGGCCGGGCAGCCAGTTTGTGGCGTCTCTCTGCGGCCCGTCTAATCCTGCGCCTTGCACTAACGCCGGTACCCCGTCGCTACAGATCGCAGTCAATTTGTCTTCGCTTCAGTACAAGTGTCAATTTGTCCCTCGCGAACTTCCCACTTTGAAAGCAGGGCAGGAGAATAGTGTCGAGGGCAATTTTTATCTTCTCCTTGTGTTCACCTGAACTTTATTATTATGTCTTTGTTGTCTCCGTACAGTCGGTGCTGTTACATGGATCTCCCTGCTACAGGTTGTGTATGTAGGGTCTGTGTAGGGCAGGAACTGATTGTTTTTACTCTTCCTTCTTATGTGTGCCTGGAACTGCAACCTAGGCGCTCATCTGCCTCAAGCTTCCAAGAGAAAGTGGTGAGAGAGCGTGGTGACAGAGGAGGGAACCCTGAAGACGGAGGAACAGACACACAAGAAAACCAAGGAGTTTGGAAGTAGAGAAGAGGAGACAGAGGAGGGAGCCCTGAAGACGGAGGAACAGACACACAAGAAAACCAAGGAGTTTGGAAGTAGAGAAGAGGAGACAGAGGAGGGAGACGGAGGAACAAGGACGGCCAGTGAACTGAGTCCGGTCCAGACAAGAGAAGGACAAACAATCAGAGAAGAACAGGAGAATGAGAACACACACCAGAGAAGTCACGAGAGAGAAAGAAGACGTAGGTAACGACAGCTGGAATAGATGGACAATTAGAGCAATAGATACTCAGGAAAAGCAGTCTTGGAGAAGTAGTTTTAGGTCAGATTGAAGATGTGTTTCAAGTGATTCAAGAGATTATAAAGAATTGACACCTTTGAAACTTCGAGTACAGTGATTTTAGACGAGAAACTAGTTGACCACGTGTATAATACTGAGATAGGAAATGTTCTCGTATCAAGTGTAGAATATTGTGAATTTGAGAAACTGAGAGATGTTGTATGTAGAATATGATAGAGTTTGATATTGTGAACAAATGATTAAGTGTTTCAATCCGTCGACAATACATCTTGAACTTATTTGTCAGAATTAAATAAATAATGTAAAGAACATTTTCATCGGACTTGCTCTAGATTTAGTGAAGTGGTAAAGTTTTGTGAAACCTGTGATGTTAATCAAAGAGCATCTTTAAGCTTGAACTCTATAATATGGAACGATTAAGAAATATATGATAGTTCACACCTTTACAATATTATATATGTGGTATATTTAGTTACAAAACGATCTTTCTGTTTGGTAGAATCTTTCTGATCATACATAGTCACCCACGAGGTAGGAAAATGCTGTGTGATGGCCAACAGCTTTTGGCGCATGTCGTGCGCCAAGTCAAGTTTCACTGGGAAAGCTTGATGTGAATGTGTTCGAGGAAACGTTGCTAAGTCGAGCAGAAACATATTTTCCCTAGTCTTTCCCAACCTCCGTCTTAATTGGTCATAATGTGCCTCAAGTACAGGTCTGCCCGACCAGCGGTAACATAAACTGCGTCTCACCCCTTTGTCACAACGGCAGGGCAGCCAGTTTGTGGCGTCTCTCTGCGGCCCGTCTAATCCTGCGCCTTGCACTAACGCCGGTACCCCGTCGCTACAGATCGCAGTCAATTTGTCTTCGCTTCAGTACAAGTGTCAATTTGTCCCTCGCGAACTTCCCACTTTGAAAGCAAGGCAGGAGAATAGTGTCGAGGGCAATTTTTATCTTCTCCTTGTGTTCACCTGAACTTTATTATTATGTCTTTGTTGTCTCCGTACAGTCGGGTCGGTGCTGTTACATGGATCTCCCTGCTACAGGTTGTGTATGTAGGGTCTGTGTAGGGCAGGAACTGATTGTTTTTACTCTTCCTTCTTATGTGTGCCTGGAACTGCAACCTAGGCGCTCATCTGCCTCAAGCTTCCAAGAGAAAGTGGTGAGAGAGCGTGGTGACAGAGTGGTGAGAGAATGTGTTGAGAGAGCGTGATGACAGATAGTGGTGAGAGGATGTGTTGAGAGAGCGCGATGACAGATAGTGGTGAGAGGATGTGTTGAGAGAGCGTGATGACAGATAGTGGTGAGAGGATGTGTTGAGAGAGCGTGATGACAGATAGTGGTGAGAGGATGTGTTGAGAGAGCGTGATAAGAGTAAGTGATGAGAGAAGTGATGAGAAAGCGTGGTTAGAGAGAGTGGTGAGAGAGTAGTGAGAAAGCATGGTAGCATATTGTCGTATACACGTAGTAGAGTTCAAGAAAGAACTGTGACCTTCTGGGTTAGCGAGCCCAACTGTTTGTGGGACTTGCCAACCCTACTGTTTGTGGGACTTGCCAACCCAACTGTTTGTGGGACTTGCCAACCCTACTGTTTGTGGGACTTGCCAACCCTACTGTTTGTGGGGCTTGCCAACCCTCCTGTTTGTGGGGCTTGCCAACCCTACTGTTTGTGGGGCTTGCCAACCCTACTGTTTGTGGGGCTTGCCAACCCTACTGTTTGTGGGGCTTGCCAATCCTACTCTCTGTGGCGCTTGTCAACCCCTACTCTTCTGCGGGGTTCCCAGTTACATGACGATGCAATTTTTTTCTGCTTCGCTAAAAGAGTGCCAGGTTATGAAGCCTGTAGAGCACCTGAATGGACGACTTAAAGCTAGTTTAGCACTCGACGACTCCACGACTTAAAGGTAGTTTAGCATCCGACGACTCCACGACTTAAAAGTAGTTTAGCACCCGACGACTCCACGACTTAAAGGTAGTTTAGCACTCCACGACTTAAAGGTAGTTTAGCACCCGATGACTCCACGGCTTAAAGGTAGTTTAGCACCCGATGACTCCACGACTTAAAGGTAGTTTAGCATCCGACGACTCCACGATTTATAGCTAGTGTAATATCCGACGACTGTGTGACTTAAGGTGAGTAAACTATTCTACGACTACACGACTTGAGGTCAGTAAACTACCCGAAGATCACACGAAAAGCCAGCATACCACACGACGTCTTAAAGCCAGAATACTACCCAACGATTTAGGGAGTAATCTGTAAACAGATATGCTGTCTTACAACTGTCATAGATATGCTGTCTTACAACTGTCATAGATATGCTGTCTTACAACTGTCATAGATATGCTGTCTTACAAGTGCAGGACTCAAGTCCAGAACAGTATAAGAGTAGGTTATGAACGCACTTCCCCAGTAAATCAAAGCCAGATTTCTGGCATGCGTTCTGACGACAGATTTATGCTACAGTACAACGTAAATGTTGCCTTCCGAATCTGGCCTACTTGGCTTGGGCTGAAGACGGAGATTTATGGCTTGTGAAATGATGGATGTAAGATAAACATGAAATGATGAATATAAGATAAACATGAAATGATGGATATAAGATAAACATGAAATGATGAATATAAACATGAAATGATGAATATAAGATAAACATGAAATGATGAATATAAGATAAACATGAAATGATGGATGTAAGATAAACATGAAATGATGAATATAAGATAAACATGAAATGATGGATGTAAGATAAACATGAAATGATGAATATAAGATAAACATAAATGATTGATATAAGATAAATATGATATGATGGATGTAAGATAAACATGAAATGATGATGTAAGATAAATATGAAATGATGGATGTACGATAAACATGAAATGATGGATATAAACATGATATGGTGGATGTAAGATAAACATGATATGATGGATATATGATAAACATGATATGATAGATGTAAGATAAACATGAAATGATGGATGTAAGATAAACATAATATGATGGATGTAAAATAAACATGATATGATAGATATAAGATAAACATGATATGATGGATGTAAGATAAACATGAAATGATTGATGTAAGATAAACATGAAATGATTGATGTAAGATAAACATGAAATGATGGAAACGTTTTTGCGCTGCTAAGATTTACATGTGGAGGTGAAAACTGGCTGTAGCTGAGATTTGAATCTGGAGATAGTTACACGACTTTCTCTTCTTGCCCGCAGTGTGTCAATCACGAACTTGGCAGGTTAATTTCAGCGGCTGTGCCGTGATGAGCAAACCAGGAGATGTCTTTTTTGGTGCTGGTGAAAGTGAAAGCTTTGGCCAAGTTTTGAGGAAGCATGATTCAAGATTGGCGGTGAAAACATGTTCCAGGTAACGCATCCATTATGTCTTGCCGCGGGTTAAACGGGCAGGCCATTCCAAAGTAGAGTTCTCATTTTGTGAATCTGTGCTCAACGCTTCTAAAATCTATCTGTCTGTCTGTCTGTCCAGATCCTTCAATACCTTCCGTCTGACCGTGTGCGTCTCTCTCTCTCTCTCTCTCTCTCTGTGTCCCTCCCTCCCTCCTATACACCTCATTTCACCTCCTACAGCAGAGAACAAAGAAATTTCTTTCTGCATTTAAATTGGCGGTTATGAGCGAGTCAAGGTCAAGGTCTACAACGAGGCTCCTTGTTTTTCTTTTCCCTCTTTTTTTTTCTATTTCTGACGCCCCTGCCTTCCCCCCCCCCCAACCCCTAAAATAAAAACCCCCTTAAAACGCACCCACGCGCACACACACACACACACACTCTATACAAACATACACACTCTGTACACACGTACACATACACTACACACATACACATACACACGAAGTAAAGAAGTGGATTGTGGGTTGAAATCTTTTGAAACACACCGAGCCTTGAATCATGGTCTTTGATTGGCTATCTCGGAGTGTTTTGTATCAAGATCCGTGAATGGATATTCCCTTCAATGCACTGACCCATAACTCCAGCTTAAAAAGGAGTGCAAATGATGGGAGAATTATCTCCCATGCCGATGCTTTTTTCTGCTCTCTTCCTGAAATAAAAGTCCTACGACACAATCACAGTCGGGGGGAGGGGGCGGCGTCTTTCCTCTCTGAGCCCGTCACTCATCCATAACATTCCTCGGGTGTACCCTCTCCCAGATCTTTACAAACCTGGGGTAGGGAGCAATCGCAACAAAGCAGGCAATTTCTCTCACGGAATCACCAGCCTGGCCGGCCATGTTTGAGTTGAAAGGAGAGAACTGCCATTTGTCTGGGCATGAAAGCTAGAACAGTTGACGCTCAGTTTAGTGTTGTCATGGTTGGCTTTACTAGCAGGTTGCAGGCTAATGGCCACCATCAGTTTAGTGTTGGCATGGTTGGCTTTACTAGCAGGTTGCAGGCTAATGGCCACCATCAGTTTAGTGTTGTCGTGGTTGGCTTTACTAGCAGGTTGCAGCCTCATGGCCACCATCAGAAAGAAATGTTTGGGATGAACAAAATAATTGTTTTTAACTGTCTGTCTTAGTTTTTTTTGGTTCGTCTCTGTGTACCCAGTGTGTACAGGGAAATGTGTTCAGAATTTTGTTTTCTAGTTTCCCTATTCTTCTGGTACACTGTAAATCCTGGCGTGATTAAGTACGGGATATCGTAACGTAAACGTGTGTACAGACCGTTATTACTGGCAGTCGCGTCCAGTAAGATTAGAGAGAAATTTCATCTTTTATATAGAGGGGTAAAAGAAGGAGAAGAATTTCATGTTTTGTATGTCTGGTGTAAGAGAAGAATCTCATGTTTTGTATGTCTGGTATAAGAGAAGAATCTCATGTTTTGTATGTCTGGTATAAGAGAAGAATCTCATGTTTTGTATGTCTGGTATAAGAGAAGAATCTCATGTTTTGTATGTCTGGTATAAGAGAAGAATCTCATGTTTTGTATGTCTGGTATAAGAGAAGAATCTCATGTTTTGTATGTCTGGTATAAGAGAAGAATCTCATGTTTTGTATGTCTGGTATAAGAGAAGAATCTCATGTGGCGTATATTCAGATGAAGACTAAAACAGTCAACGGCCCTGTGTTACTAATGACAACAGTGAGTCCTTTATCTCTTCACAAACATATCACCAACAAAAGTTACAAGGTCAATGTTCAAATGAACAGATGTTTATGCTCGGCAAGATCTGATAAAATCTCTGAAACAGAGAATCATGGACGGCGGTCACCTATGACTTGGAAGATTATACCAATAAAAAAAAAGGAAAAGACTACAGTTACTGAACCAAGAAAACTGTCTCACCAGATTCATAGACGTGGATAAGAAAAAAAAAAGACTTAGCTTTTTGGGCCCCTCAGTGTAAGACAGTCTGGCACAAAATTTTTCCTCTTTTTTTGTCTGTTGTGTTGTTTTTGTATGTGATCCTTGAGAGAAAGGTCAAAGGTAAAGTTCCAGTTGCCATGCTGGTAAGGCATAATGAGAGATACGGTGTTAGGCCCGTATTTTCCCTGACCTTCGGCACATGAAAGTCTGATGTTGTCATATCACGCAGACCGCTTTATCTTCCCAGATTTATCTGGCACCCATTTTTAGAGGGTGGGTGAACCATGGGGCCGTGTGCATATGTGTGTGTGTGTGTGTGTGTGTGTGTGTGTGTGTGTGTGAAAAAAATCCCACCGCTGGGACGGAACCAGGTACCACCTGATTAGTAAACCGAGCGCCCAACCACTCAGCCAACCACTCAGCCAACCACTCAGCCAACCACTCAGCCAACCACTCAGCCAACCACTCAGCCAACCACTCAGCCAACCACTCAGCCAACCACTCAGCCAACCACTCAGCCAACCACTCAGCCAACCAGGCTGACCTTGAAAAAGGCTTTTGCCGAAATATTGGATTGTTATATTATTTCATTTATATGTGCTCATCTTGCTTTCTGCCATTGTTGTTTCTGCTCACTTTACTCACTCTTTTTATATATATATATCTTATATCCTTCCCGTGCCGTTAGACGTCACATAGGGCTCGCAAAGTAGTTCGCCAATTTTTCCTGTCTTCGGCGAGTCTTTCAACCTCAACAAAGGATATATATATATATATAGTAAAACAATATGCCCAACTATTTTCTTTACTAGAACCAGTTTTATCGCCATTGTCATTTCTTTTATGTTTTCAAAGATATTTCTTTTCTTGCACACACCACTCTCTTCTGGTACCTGACACTTGGAGGGACTTGGTTTGAATCTTCGTTGTGGGTAAGGCTGAAGTTCAGAAATTGTGACATAGAAACTTTGTCTGTCTGAGTCTGTGTAAGAGTAGGTCTGTCTGAAGTTCAGAAATTGTGATACAAAAACAGTTTTATACTTTGGATCAAACTCTCTCTCTCTCTCTCTCTCTCACACACACACACTCACACATACTTACACACCATGTTTTATATCGGGCTGAAGTCGGAACGAGTGTCTCAACACAGACGGGGGGGTATTTCATTCCTGTCTCCGTGCACGTACTGGAGATAAGACCAGCCAGAAAGTGCTCATGAGACATCAAGATTTTCTGGGATAAAACCTTCTCCTTTCATATCTTGGCAACTTTTACAGGTTTTTTTAGCATACAAATTTGTCAGTTGCATTAAGACCTTGTCTTGTACTACCTGCATCCTTCGACTTGTCTATGACCTTCATCGTTCGACTTGCCTTGAATGACCTGCATCGTTCGATTTTTTTGGTATGACCTGTATCGTTCGACTTGTCCTGTACGACCTGTATCGTTCGATTTGTTTTTTGCGACCTGCATTGTTCGATTTTTCTTGTATGACCTGCATCGTTCGACTTGTTTTGTGTGACCTGCATTGTTAGACTTGTCTTGTGTGACCTGCATTGTTAGACTTGTCTTGTGTGACCTGCATTGTTAGACTTGTCTTGTGTGACCTGCATTGTTAGACTTGTCTTGTGTGACCTGCATTGTTAGACTTGTCTTGTGTGACCTGCATTGTTAGACTTGTCTGTGTGACCTGCATTGTTAGTCTTGTCTTGTGTGACCTGCATTGTTAGACTTGTCTTGTGTGACCTGCATTGTTAGACTTGTCTTGTGTGACCTGCATTGTTAGACTTGTCTTGTGTGACCTGCATTGTTCGAATGGGCTTTTTGTATTAGAAAAACAGACACGGCTTTCTCGCTTAACTGTTGACATGTTTGTTTCCACAACTATTGTGTGTTCCCACAACTAATGTGTGTTTCTACAACTAATGTTTGTTTCTACAACTAATGTGTGTTTCTACAACTAATATGTGTTTCTACAACTAATGTTTTTTCCCACAACTAATGTTTTTTCCCACAACTAATGTTTTTTCCCACAACTAATGTTTTTTCCCACAACTAATGTTTGTTCCCACAACTAATGTTTGTTCCCACAACTAATGTTTGTTCCCACAACTAATGTGTGTTCCCACAACTAATGTTTGTTCCCACAACTAATGTTTTTTCCCACAACTAATGTTTGCTCCTACACCTATTTGTTTCTGCAGCTAATGTTTGTCTTTACAACTATTTGTTTCTACAACTGTTTGTTTCCAAAAATAGTGTTTGGTTCTACAACTATATATGTTTCTACAACTATTTGTTTCTAAAAGCAATATTTATTTCTACAATTAAAGTTTCTACAACTAGCATTTGTTCTTAGAACTAACGTTTATACAACGTTTATGCAACAAATGTTCCTACAACTAATTTTTTTTTCTACAATTAATGTTTGTTCCTACAATTAATGTGTGCTCCTTCAATTAATGTCTGTTTCCACAACTAATGTTTGTTCCTACAATTAATGTGTGTTGATTCAGGAGAAAACATTAGTGCCCACGTGTGTTACTAGCTTTGACACTGAAAAATAACACTTGCTATATTGTAACTTTCTGGTTAAAATGAGACAGTTCAGTCGAAACTACACCTTCCAATCTTGCATCCAGTGAAGAACAGACAAACATGTAGATATACAGACATGCAGATAGGCAAGCAGGCAGACAAGCATGCAGATAGGCAAGCAGGCAGACAGGCATGCAGATAGATAAGCAGGCAGACAGGCAAGCAGGCAGACAGGCATGCAGACAGGCAAGCAAGCAGACAGGCATGCAGATAGGCAAGCAGGCAGACAGTCACGCAGATAGACAAGCAGGCAGACGGGCACGTAGACAGGCAAGCAGGCAGACAGGTATGCAGACAGGCATGCAGATAGGCAAGCAGGCAGACAGTCACGCAGATGGACAAGCAGGCAGACAGGCATGCAGATAGGCAAGCCGACAGACAGGCATGCAGACAGGCAAGTAGGCAGACAGGCATGCAAACAGGCAAGTAGGCAGACAGGCATGCAGACAGGCAAACAGGCAGACAGGTACACTGACAGATATTTGTCCCCTGACGTGAACTCTTCTCTTAACAAACAGAAAGTAAACAAAAGGCACAGTAGTTTGTCGTACTTTCT
Source organism: Achatina immaculata (assembly GCA_009760885.1). Lineage (NCBI taxonomy): Eukaryota > Metazoa > Mollusca > Gastropoda > Stylommatophora > Achatinidae > Lissachatina > Lissachatina immaculata. Next base: position 42,669,172 of record CM019718.1, read on the forward strand.
TTATAAAAAGCAAATAGCTTCCTTCAAACCGTAACAGTCAGATAATTTACAAAAATATGAACATCATCAATATAATTTACATATTTCTATCAAACATATGACGGCGATGTATGTACTCCACACAACTACACTAATTCAACAAATACATACACACGCCAATACACACGTCAATACACACATTAATACACATGTACACACATCAATACACATACACACATCAATACACACATACACACGCCTTACACATCAACACACATACACACATCAACACACACATACACACATCAGCACACACATACACACACCAACACACACATCAACACACACGCATATATCACCACATATACACACATCAATACACACATATACACATTACAAAAACACACACCATCACAAAAACATACAACATCACAAAAACACAGAACATCACAAAAAACATACATCACAAACAAAACATACAACATCACAAAAGACACACACAGCATCACAAATAAAAATACAACATCACAAAAATATACAAGCAGGCAGACGGGCACGTAGACAGGCAAGCAGGCAGACAGGTATGCAGACAGGCATGCAGATAGGCAAGCAGGCAGACAGTCACGCAGATGGACAAGCAGGCAGACAGGCATGCAGATAGGCAAGCAGGCAGACAGGCATGCAGACAGGCAAGTAGGCAGACAGGCATGCAGACAGGCAAGCAGGCAGACAGGCAGGCAGACAGGCAAGCAGGCAGACCGGTACACTGACAGATATTTGTCCCCTGACGTGAACTCTTCTCTTAACAAACAGAAAGTAAACAAAAGGCACAGCAGTTTGTCGAACTTTCTTTATAAAAAGCAAATAGCTTCCTTCAAACCGTAACAGTCAGATAATTTACAGAAATATGAACATCATCAATATAATTTACATATTTCTATCAAACATATGACGGCGATGTATGTACTCCACACAACTACACAAATTCAACAAATACATACACACGCCAATACACACGTCACTACACACATTAATACACATGTACACACATCAATACACATACACACATCAATACACACATACACACGCCTTACACATCAACACACATACACACATCAACACACACATACACACACCAACAAACACATACACACATCAACACACACGCATATATCACCACATATACACACATCAATACACACATATACACATTACAAAAACACACACCATCACAAAAACATAGAACATCACAAAAACACAGAACATCACAAAAAACATACATCACAAACAAAACATACAACATCACAAATAAAAATACAACATCACAAAAATATACAACATCACAAACAAAACATGCAACATCAGAAAAAACATACAACGTCACAAAGGAACATACAACATCACAAAGGAAACATATAACATAACAAGCAATCACATCTGATTCTTCCCCGGGCGTTTGTTGAACATCAACAATGAAACATTTTCGAGATAGAGCATATTTCCAAGTCCAAACTCCCAGTCTTATAACATTTCCTCTTGTCTGCTTCCAGTCTCATAAGATTTCCTCTTGTCTACTTCCAGTCTCATAAGATTTCCTCTTGTCTACTTCCAGTCTCATAAGATTTCTTATTGTATCTGAGAGTTTGAAATTCTAGAAAGTCATCATTCCCTCACAGATAAGACAGCCTCCCTCACAGAGAAGATAGCCTCACTCACACAGAAGACAACCTCACTCACACAGAAGACAGCATCCCTCAGTCACAAAACAGCATTTCTCACGCAGAAGACAGCCTCACTCACACAGAAGACAGCCTCCTTCAATGAGAAGACATCCTCCCTCACTCAAAAGATAGACTCTTTCACGAAGAAGACAGCCTCTCTCGCAGAGAAGACAACCTCCTTCATACAGAAGATAGCCTCCTTCACACCTTCATCATTACTCTCTTACATTATAAAAACATCATCATCTCATACACTATAAAAACATCATCTCTTACATTATAAAATATCATCATTTCATACACTATAAAAACATCATCTCTTACATTAGAAAAACATCATCATTTCATACACTATAAAAACATCATCTCTTACATTAGAAAAACATCATCATCTCTTACACTATAAAAACATCATCTCTTACATTAGAAAAATATCATCATTTCATACACTATAAAAACATCATCTCTTACATTAGAAAAATATCATCATTTCATACACTATAAAACGTCATCATATCATACACTATAAAAACATAATGAACAGTCTCATACAGTACAAACACATCATTAACACTCTCATACACTACAAACACATCATTAACACTCTCGTACACTATAAACACATCATCATCACTCTCATACACTAAAAATCACTGCCCGGAAAGAAAGAAATGGTAAACTACCATCTGGAAATAAACCCAAACAGCAACATGGAAGGTCAGATAGGAAAAAAGATCTGGTAGCGAGTTTCCCAGGCCAGATAGATCTAATTTTAACACTGGGGAAGAGTGTGAGACAGAGGTTAGTTCTAGTAATTGTGATGACGGACAAAATCCTGACGGTGTTACCAAGGAAAACCCTGCATAAACTAAAAAGAAAAATAAGAGTAGGAACATAGAATGTAAGAAGTATGTATGAAGGGAAGTATCAATTAATAAGTGACGAGATGAAAAGAACGGGGATACACATTTTGGGAATCTGCGAACATCGATGGAAAGGATCAGGACACTTTAAGAGTGAGAATGATAATATCTTTATATACTCTGGTGGAGAACGAACGAACGAACGAAATAACAAACATACTTTATTTTCAAAGGGTTAAGAATTGGGCACGCAGGCCCGTCTAACATTCTGCCCTTCATCATACAGCTTTCGCTCAGTCACAGTCATTCAGCATTTGTTAATGGGCATAATAATCATGAAGACACAGTTAAATGATTACATAAATAAATAATAAACTTATCTCATGTTCATACACTCTGCAGTCTGATTTATGCAACAACATGAAATAAACCTGCATTCTTACATTCATTCAAAACTAACAAATTTATAGAAAAGCAGCATAAAAAAAATTACAACACTCAAGCCATACTTTAAACTATGCTTAGGGAGGCATATAGTCTGTATCAAACAGATGTTGACAAAGTTTAAAGTTATAAGAACGAATATTACTTATAAGTTTTACATGAATTGGTAGGGCATTACAAAGGTGGGCAGCTGAGTAAGAGAAGCTTTTTTTTAAAACATATCAAGCCTTGGTTTTGGGAGAATACAACTGCTTAAGCGTTGACTGTGTTTTGGGTTGGATTTGAACAACAACCACAGATAGGGTGGAACATTGTGCAATAGAATTTTATGAATTAACTTGGCCTTTGTTGAAAAGAAATCTCTTCTTGAGGGGAAGAATATCAAGATGTTTGTCCTTATTTGTAATACGTACTGCATGTTTGTCATCTATAAGCTTTGCTGCTTGTTTTTGAAGTGAGTAAAGTATTTTCATGTTTGACATAGAACAACCATCCCAGACTGTGGAACAGTAGTCCAAGGGTGTTTGTATATGTGATATGTAGTATATTTTTCTGGTGTCTACGTCAAGAAAACGTTTAATTTGAGTAAATTGGTAAACTTTTTGTGCAGTGAGTTTGGTTAGATTGTCTACATGATGATTCCAGCTGAGATGGTGGTCAATCATGAGACTTAGAGTTTTATGTTCACTAACATTCTCTATCTGTGAAGTTCCAGCATGGAGCTGTAGAGTTGTTGTTGGTGAATTTGCTAATCAGGGCAACAGTTCTGTAGTTTGTCCATAATTTCAAGTTACCCTTTTTTGGCAGTTGTATGAATGTAGTTCTTTTCCATTCTTTTGGCCAAATACCTGAATGCCATATCTTTTTATATAGTACATGATAGATTACTGCACATTCCTTTCCTCCTGCTTTAATAAATTCAGCTGTTATCTCATCACATCCTGGTGATTTACTATTTTTCAGATTCTTTTTTGTCCATAAAACTTCTTCTACTGTCTGTTCGGGTTCTTTCTCCTCCAATAATAATTCACACTGTTGTTTTATGCTTTCACAGTCAGTTGTTTCATACATTCCTCTGCAATATTTCTTCCATCTTTCTAGAATTTCCTCTGTCTCTGTTAAGGTCTTCTCCATCTCATCACAAATTACATTTAGCTTAGGTGTGACATTTCTCATCAATTTCTTCATTTCTTTAAACATTTCACTATCTCTTCTACACTTCTGATGCTCTTCTATTCTTTCACAACAATCTTGTATGTGTTGTTTTTGTCTTTTCTTATGTTTCTTCTTATTTCTTTTGTTAAGGATTTATATTCCTCTTTGTTGTTGTTTGTCACTTTCCATTGCGTCTTCATTTCTCTACATTGTTTTATCAGTTCTAGTGTGCCTGCTGTAATCCATCCATTCTTTTGTGTTTTCTTTACTGGGACCATGTCTTTAGCTGTTGCTATTAAGATATCTCTGGCCTGTGTAGCCATTTCATCTGGTGTCATCTCCTCCTGCACAGCCACCAGGATTTCGAAACAGTTCTTCACTTTTATACCGTATTGTTCTGGTATTTTTGTAAGACCAAAGCAGAGTGGTCTTGATCCCGTAACTGTCTTTTTTATCTTTGTCTTCATGTCTGCTATTAATAACTCATGATCCGTGTCACAATCAGCACCTGGTAAAGTTTTTGCTGATGTTATACTTGACCTCCACCTTCTTTGCACTAAAATGTAATATATTTGAATCTTGGTTTTCCCATCAGGTGATGTCCATGTGTAAAGTCTTCTTGGATGTTGTTGAAAAAGTGTGCTAGTGATCATTAGCTCATGTTCAATGCAAAACATCACTAGATTGACATCTGCCTCATTTTTATGTCCTATACTAAATTTTCCCAAAACATATCCTTCGTCTTCTGCTCTTTCTGTACCAATCTTTGCATTAAAATCGCCCATTATTAACACAGTATCATGTTTTCGTATCTGGTCTATCGTCATTTGCAGTGTGTTATAAAAGTCTTCTACATCCTCTTCTGCTGCTGATATAGGTTCATAAATGTGGATAATTATTACATTTCTAGGATTGCCCTAAAAATGTAACAAAAATAACATGTCTGATAGTGAGGATTATATCTTACTGGGTTGTAACCTAGTAATGGTTTTGATATTAATCTGTCCAAGTAAAAAACCACTCCATTCTTTCCTCCTAATTAGTCATGCTAGTAAAATTCTGTTAAAAATCAGAATGGGTAGAATTAGTAAGAAAATAGAAGAAGAAGTCAATATAGTCCAAGCTGGTTTTAGGCAAGGGAGAGGAACAAGAGATCATATATTCAATATAATATTCTTATATCTTACATCTTTCCCATGCCGTTAAACGTCACATAGGACACGCAAGGTAGTTCGTCAATTTTTTCTGTCTTCGGCGAGTCTTTCAACCTCATCAAGGGATTTTATGCCTGTTAAGTTGGCCTCTCTTAACAATGTCCTCTTCAGAGTTTCACGTGGTCTGCCTCTTTTTCTTTGGCCTGTTGTGTTCCACTTGATAGCTTGTTTTGGGATTCTCTGATCATTTCTTCTCATCAAGTGACCAACACATGTCCATCTCCTTTTTCTGATCACCCATGAGACTGGTTGTTGTTCAGTCGTCTGTCTTATCTCTGCGTTGTTCTTCAATTCTTTCCACTTGATGCCGAGTATTTTCCTTAGGCCTTTGTTTTCAAAAGAGTCTAATTTCTTGTCTATTTCTTTAGTTGTTTTCCAGCTTTCGCATGCATAAATGAGGGTGGATATTACATTTGAATTGAATAGTCTTAACTTGGTTTTTGTGCTTATAACTTTTGAATTCCATATGTTCTCAAGATTCTTGAAGATCGATGCACTTTTGCAATTCTGATCCTAACTTCCTTTCTAGTGTCACCATCCTGGTCTATGTAGCTGCCAAGGTATGCAGATTGATTGACTTCTTCAATATCTGTCCCTTCTATGTGTATTTTTCCATTTTGATTGAGAGGAATTTTCATTATTTTTGTTTTGTCCTTGTTAATTTCAAATTCTATTCTGCTAGCCAGTGAAGACAGGATATCTGTTTTTTTTTTTTTTGCTTGGAATTCACATTGTTACTGATAAGAGTTATGTCATCAGAAAAATCAAGATCTTCTAGTTAGGTCCCATGTACCCAGTCAATACCTGTGTTACCTGTGCAGCATTTTTCATTATGAAGTCTATTGCAATCCCAAAAAGCAAAGGAGACAGTATACATCCTTGTTTCACACCTGTTTCAATCTGGAACCATTCACTCATCCCTTCTTCTGTTTTGACTGCACAAACATATCCATTGTAAAGGTCTTTAATGATGTTGACTGTTTTAGATGGTATTCCATATGGTCCCTATGTGACGTTTAACGGCACGGGAAGGATATAAGATATAAGATAAGATTCCACATAGATTTAAAATTCTCCACAATGAATCTCTGTGTATGCTATCAAATGCCTTTTTAAAGTTTATGAAGTACAGAATTAATGATTTCTGCTTTTCAAATTGTTTTTCAAGTATTATTATTAGAGTAAAGATCTGATCGAGACAGCTTCTCCCTTTTCTAAATCCTGCTTGTTCTTCTCTCATTGCAGTATCCACTATATCTTTGTCTATTAAAAATGACCTAGCAAAATACTTTTGGCACAATTGATATTAAGGTTACTCCTCTCCAGTTGTTACGGTCGCTAAAGTTGCCTTTATTTTTGGTATTTTAACAATGATTCCTTTTTTCCATTTAGAAGGGACCTTTTCTTCTTTCCAAATCTTGTTAAATATTCTCTGTAGTTGTCTCATGTTGTCACTATTGATAGCTTTTAACATTTCGAGTGTTATTTCATCTTCACCGGCAGCTTTGTTGTTAGCCATTAAATTCACTGCTGTTTCAGTTTCATGCAATGTAATTTCACCTAGGCTGACATTTAGTTGTGGGGCTGGTAAGCTGGTTTCAAGATTTAACAATTCTTTTGGGTGTGGTCGAGTAAGTATTTCTTGGAAGTGTTCACCCCATTTTACTTTTGGTCTGTACCTGGTGTTAATAGGGTTTCATTTTTGCTAAGGATTGGTCTTTCTTTAGATGTAATAGTACCTGTTAGCCCTTTTGTATGTTATATAGTTTTGCTGTCTCCTGTTTTTGCTGCTTTCTCTACCTCTTTCGCCATATTGTCTATGTATTCTCTCTTATCTCTTCTAGCTGAACTATTTACTTTCTTGTCTATTTCTTTGTATGTTGCTTTCGCAAGATCTTTTCCAAGATCTGTCTTTACATTCAACATGTCTAATTTGACTGCTCGTCTTTCATGTATGTACTTCCATGTGTTTTCTGATATCCATGCTTGTCTGTTTGTTTGTTTTTTTCCAGTCCAGTGCTTGCTTTTGCTGCTGTGATTATGGCTGTGCTATAAGAATTCCATAATTCATCTATACCTACCTCCTCTACTTCACTGAGTGTTGTGAAATGTTTGGCAAGTTCCTGAGTTCAATTACTGTTAGTATTCTTTTCAGTGATACTGGACAGTCTGACGGGATGGTGTGAGAGGAGATCACCAACTGAGATGATGGCCTGCATGAAGAATCGTGTACTCTGGAGAAGCATAATAGCCAACGCCAGTCGGCACGGCAGTTGATGATGGTGATGATGATTTTCTTCTTGTAGGCTGTGGCTCTTTCTGTGTATTGATTTCTTGTGTTGGCTTTTTAGTTTTAGTTTTATTTTCCCTACACACAGATTGTGATCACTATTAACATCTGCACCATATATGCCCTTACATCTATCAAAGATGTTCTGTATTGCTTTCTAATATAAAAATGATCTGTCTGGTTTCTAGGTCTATCATCATGAGATATTCACGTTGTTTTATGTATGTCTTTGTGTGATATATGAGATTAATAATAGAGAAATGCAGAGAGTTCAATGTGAAATGATTATAGACTATTCAAAGGCATTTGATTGTGAACAACACCAGAAACTTTGGGAAATAATGGAAAAAAACGGGATTTCGAACACATTTGATACAATTAATATCACTGCTGTATCTAGACCAACAAGCAGCAGTAGGAATAAATGGTGAAACAACAACTTGGTTTGATATAAAACACAACACTGTTTATACTGTCATACACTGTAAACACATCATTAGTACTCTCATATACTATAAACACAATATTTACATTCTCATACACAAAAAACGGATCATTAACACTCTTATACACTATAAACACATCATCATCATTCTCATACACAATAAACATATCATCATCAGTCTCATACACCATAAGCACATCATCATCGTTATTCATACACTATAATAACATCATCATCATTCTCTTTGATCTCAGCTTTCAGTAATCCTATGTTTAATCCTAAATTATAAATCACAACAACACGACTGTGATATTTTCGTAAATACTAGAGTAGTGAAATGAAGTGAAGTGAAGTGAAGTGAAGTGAAGTGAAGAAGTTGTGGAATTATGGGGTGAGAAGCAGATATCAGACATGGCAGATTGGTTTTAGAAAATATCTGTAATGATAAATCTGTGTGGGGAAGGAAGCTCGTATCTGCTGTGTGCAGGTGAGTAAAGTTACACAATCTGAGAAAAAACATATTTATGTATCGGTATGATGTCAGTAACTACTTCTACCCCCGAGCCCCCTCGGTATGATGTCAGTAACTACTTCTACCCCCGAGCCCCCTCGGTATGATGTCAGTAACTACTTCTACCCCCGAGCCCCCTCGGTATGATGTTAGTAACTACTTCTACCCCCGAGCTCCCTCGGTATGATGTTAGTAACTACTTCTACCCCCGAGCTCCCTCGGTATGATGTTAGTAACTACTTCTACCCCCCGAGCTCCCTCGGTATGATGTTAGTAACTACTTCTACCCCCGAGCTCCCTCGGTATGATGTTAGTAACTACTTCTACCCCCGAGCCCCCTCGGTATGATGTTAGTAACTACTTCTACCCCCGAGCTCCCTCGGTATGATGTCAGTAACTACTTCTACCCCCGAGCCTCCTCGGTATGATGTCAGTAACTACTTCTACCCCCGAGCCCCCTCGGTATGATGTTAGTAACTACTTCTACCCCCGAGCTCCCTCGGTATGATGTTAGTAACTACTTCTACCCCCGAGCCCCCTCGGTATGATGTCAGTAACTACTTCTACCCCCGAGCCCCCTCGGTATGATGTCAGTAACTACTTCTACCCCCGAGCCCCCCCTCTCTCTCCCCCCTCATATCCCCACCCCACGCACCACCCATACGTTGGTCTAATACTAGTATAAATGTCCTCTGCGTGGTCAACCAAGGTCATCCATTTATTTTGGATTTCTCCTGCTTCTTCTTCTGTCTTCGCTGTCCATGTTCTTGTGCCATGGTGTACTTCTGGTGGCACTAGAACGTTCACATGTTACATTCTCAATTGTTACTAGAAGAATGCTTTGTCTTCATTTGGTGAAAGTTAAGATAGCCATTATTGTTCTCGATGATCCTCAAACAGAACGATCCCAAACAGAGCGATCCCACACAGGTCTTGATATATATCTTGATCCCAGCGATCCCATACAGGTCTTGATATATATCTTGATCCCAGCGATCCCACACAGAGTGGTCCCAGACAAATCTTGATATATTTGTATATTTTGATCCCCTACATTTGGCACTCATTATTAACATTTGATACTGATAGTATATTAATATCTTACAAAAAGAGATAAAAAGAATTTTAATTATTTTTGTAATGTGGAAAGTGCATAGTGAATGTTTTACATGGCTCATATAGTGAATGTTTGTATGTGGTTCATATAGTGAATGTTTATATGTTACTCACATAGTGACGATTTGTTTGTGGCTCACATAGTGAATGTTTGTATGTGCCTTACAAAGTGAATGTTTATATGTTACTCACATAGTGAGGGTTTATATGTTGCTGACATAGTGAATGTTATAAGAGGATCGTCCTCAAAATAAGTTTATAAGGGTTGTTATTTCAAGAGCACAATTTACTTGGACATAACACACGGTACACTGTGTTCCATGAAGGACACCTTGTTTTCCACGTGGTTGCCATGACGACTGGGGCATTTGTCTAAGTGTAGGACAAGTTCTTCGATGCCCATCTCATAACATGTGGTGTCCTGGACATAGACATCTCGTAACATATAGTGTCCTGGATACAGACATCTCATAGCATGTGGTGTCCTGGACATAGACATCTCGTAGCATGTGGTATCCTGGACATAGACATCTCATAGCATGTGGTATCCTGGACATAGACATCTCGTAACATGTGGTGTCCTGGACATAGACATCTCGTAACATGTGGTGTCCTGGACATAGACATCTCGTAACATGTGGTATCCTGGACATAGACATCTCATAGCATGTGGTATCCTGGACATAGACATCTCATAACATGTGGTGTCCTGGACATAGACATCTCGTAACATATAGTGTCCTGGATACAGACATCTCATAGCATGTGGTATCCTGGACATAGACATCTCATAGCATGTGGTGTCCTGGACATAGACATCTCATAGCATGTGGTGTCCTGGACATAGACATCTCGTAGCATGTGGTGTCCTGGATATAGACATCTCGTAGCATGTAGTATCCTGGACATAGAGCCACCGTACCACCGCTGTCCTAGACATAGAACCACCGTGCCACCGCTGTGTGGACATAGAACCACCGTACCACCACTGTACTGAACATAGAACCACCGTGCTACCGCTGTCTGGACATCCTCGTCACTGTGGAATCTGTGGCCACCAAGATGTTCCCTGAGAGCTGGGAAGAGAGGAAATTTCTTGTCGCCATATCTGGACTACACATCGGATGTCCTGATGGTCTAAATTCTTCCACTGAAAATGTTACGTGAGTTCCGAATCGAAGCAGCCACGTGTGGGTGAGCACTATCATGAAGGAGCAGCATAACTTCTGCCAGCATCCCCGGACAACGATGTTTGCTGGCTGCTCACACAGGTTCCCGTGTTTCTCCGCACACAGGTTCCCGTGTTTCTCCGCACACAGGTTCCCGTGTTTCTCCGCACACAGGTTCCCGTGTTTCTCCGCACACAGGTTCCCGTGTTTCACCGCACACAGGTTTCCGTGTTTCTCCGCACACAGGTTCCCGTGTTTCTCCGCACACAGGTTCCCGTGTTTCTCCGCACACAGGTTCCCGTGTTTCTCCGCACACAGGTTCCCGTGTTTCTCCGCACACAGGTTCCCGTGTTTCACCGCACACAGGTTCCCGTGTTTCTCCGCACACAGGTTCCCGTGTTTCACCGCACACAGGTTCCCGTGTTTCACCGCACACAGGTTCCCGTGTTTCACCGCACACAGGTTCCCGTGTTTCACCGCACACAGGTTCCCGTGTTTCACCGCACACAGGTTCCCGTGTTTCACCGCACACAGGTTCCCGTGTTTCTCCGCACACAGGTTCCCGTGTTTCACCGCACACAGGTTCCCGTGTTTCTCCGCACACAGGTTCCCGTGTTTCTCCGCACACAGGTTCCCGTGTTTCTCCGCACACAGGTTCCCGTGTTTCACCGCACACAGGTTCCCGTGTTTCACCGCACACAGGTTCCCGTGTTTCACCGCACACAGGTTCCCGTGTTTCACCGCACACAGGTTCCCGTGTTTCTCCGCACACAGGTTCCCGTGTTTCACCGCACACAGGTTCCCGTGTTTCACCGCACACAGGTTCCCGTGTTTCACCGCACACAGGTTCCTGTGTTTCACCGCACACAGCTGCTTTAATTTCTGATCCTAAAACACGGCAGCCATCACTTTGCCAACAGACGGAGCGACCTTGAAACACCTGGTTCGAGGAAACCCCGTATGCTTCCATTCCATGCTTGGGCGTTTGGATTCTGGAGTACTTCATCCATATCTCTTCACCAGTGACAACGTGTTCCAGAATGTCTTAGCCGCGATTGTTGGAGGACCGACAGGGAATACGCCATTCTATTTTCCTTGTGATCCTCAGGAAGAGTTAGCGGGGTCCCTCGTGCAACACATTATAAAATCCCAACTGCACAGCCGTTCTGGACACTGTTACGTGTGACAGACTCAGGCCATGCGTCAGTCCATTCACAATCACTCGTTGGTTCTCCAATATATCGCGTTCAGTGCGCGTTTTGTTCGCTGCCGTACCTGTTTTCATGGGTTTGCCACTCCGCGCCAAGTAACTGGTTGTCATTCGTACAGTTCGAAATTCTGCACATTTTGCAACACGCAGTCGACTCATCACATTTTCTCCATGGACTTCCACAACTGCTGATGAACTTCGGCAGCTGGCACCTACTTCGCGTTCAGAAACCCTGCCAGAGCACGAACCTCTTGTTTGGACCACTTCTCCAGTCGACCCTTCATCTGTAACTGAACGATGGCGCCTAGACGGTGCTGCACAACTCTACCACCTGGCACGGAGTTGCCGACTGATGAATATGACAGATTCTGCAGCCATGTCCATTATCCTACGTCACTTTTATGCAGGTTAAAATGCCTTTTAAACTTACTTTTGGGACGCTCATCGCACGCAGTCATACTATCCGCTATAGAATGAAATCTATTTCCCTTGTATCCACTATCATCATATGTAAGTCGGGAAATGTGTAAAAACATGGACAACTTTCAACAACAACAAAATAAAGCACCAAGAATGTGTTTTAAAAAGTGAACAATATGTTAATGAAAGACCTGGAGGTACTCGACGGTAGCAGTATTATGTGGCAGAGAACTGTCTTAGCAAGCCTTGCCTAAGAAAAGCAATAGGGAAACTGAAGAGCGTCTCATTATACAGACTAACGTCTCATTATACAGACTAACGTCTCATTATACAGACTAACGTCTCATTATACAGACTAACGTACTATATATGTCCACACTCGTCCCGATCTTCACACGTCCAGTTTATATGTGACATGTGTGGAAATCCTGAACTAGACAGATGATGTTTTGCTACATCAGATCTTGTTGGCCACATCGTCCAGTCTACACACAGCAGGTAACTGTCCCTTTGTTCTGTGTGAAAGCTTGCAACATGAAATAAATCACACGAAATTCTCAGCCAAAAAAAAAAAAGAAAGATGAAACAGATCACATGAAATTTTCAGTCACACTGTGTGAAAGAAGAAACAAATCAAATAAAATTCTCGGCCATAAAAAATGAAAGATGGTATAAATCACACAAAATTCTCATCAATTTGAAGGATGAACCATAATTTTTTAACCCAATAATTTAAGATTTAAGTACACATGAACCGAACAAAAACAGGCCACAACTTTCAGGAACCAATCAAGCTCTGATCTTCAGGGGAAGGGGCGTGGCAGCACGTTTTGTTAACCAATGATCTCACACCGTTCTGCGCATGCGTTCTTTTACTATGAGTTGTTTCCTGCCTTTTATTATCAAATGAACTGGCTTGATAGCCATGTTTCTTATCACTGTAGATAAGGAGGTTTGTGGCGTAAATTCTCGCTGATGCTTGTAATCTTTGATCCTTATCTCTTCACCAGTGACAACGTGTTCCAGAATGTCTTAGCCGCGATTGTTGGAGGACCGACAGGGAATACGCCATTCTATTTTCCTTGTGATCCTCAGGAAGAGTTAGCGGGGTCCCTCGTGCAACACATTATAAAATCCCAACTGCACAGCCGTTCTGGACACTGTTACGTGTGACAGACTCAGGCCATGCGTCAGTCCATTCACAATCACTCGTTGGTTCTCCAATATATCGCGTTCAGTGCGCGTTTTGTTCGCTGCCGTACCTGTTTTCATGGGTTTGCCACTCCGCCCCAAGTAACTGGTTGTCATTCGTACAGTTCGAAATTCTGCACATTTTGCAACACGCAGTCGACTCATCACATTTTCTCCATGGACTTCCACAACTGCTGATGAACTTCGGCAGCTGGCACCTACTTCGCGTTCAGAAACCCTGCCAGAGCACGAACCTCTTGTTTGGACCACTTCTCCAGTCGACCCTTCATCTGTAACTGAACGATGGCGCCTAGACGGTGCTGCACAACTCTACCACCTGGCACGGAGTTGCCAACTGATGAATATGACAGATTCTGCAGCCATGTCCATTATCCCACGTCACTTTTATGCAGGTTAAAATGCCTTTTAAACTTACTTTTGGGACACTCATCGCACGCAGCTCATACTATCCGCTATAGAATGAAATCTATTTCCCTTGTATCCACTATCATCATATGTAAGTCGGGAAATGTGTAAAAACATGGACAACTTTCAACAACAACAAAATAAAGCACCAAGAATGTGTTTTAAAAAGTGAACAATATGTTAATGAAAGACCTGGAGGTACTCGACGGTAGCAGTATTATGTGGCAGAGAACTGTCTTAGCAAGCCTTGCCTAAGAAAAGCAATAGGGAAACTGAAGAGCGTCTCATTATACAGACTAACGTCTCATTATACAGACTAACGTCTCATTATACAGACTAACGTCTCATTATACAGACTAACGTACTATATATGTCCACACTCGTCCCGATCTTCACACGTCCAGTTTATATGTGACATGTGTGGAAATCCTGAACTAGACAGATGATGTTTTGCTACATCAGATCTTGTTGGCCACATCGTCCAGTCTACACACAGCAGGTAACTGTCCCTTTGTTCTGTGTGAAAGCTTGCAACATGAAATAAATCACACGAAATTCTCAGCCAAAAAAAAAAAAAATGAAACAGATCACATGAAATTTTCAGTCACACGGTGTGAAAGAAGAAACAAATCAAATAAAATTCTCGGCCATAAAAAATGAAAGATGGTATAAATCACACAAAATTCTCATCAATTTGAAGGATGAACCATAATTTTTTAACCCAATAATTTAAGATTTAAGTACACATGAACCGAACAAAAACAGGCCACAACTTTCAGGAACCAATCAAGCTCTGATCTTCAGGGGAAGGGGCGTGGCAGCACGTTTTGTTAACCAATGATCTCACACCGTTCTGCGCATGCGTTCTTTTACTATGAGTTGTTTCCTGCCTTTTATTATCAAATGAACTGGCTTGATAGCCATGTTTCTTATCACTGTAGATAAGGAGGTTTGTGGCGTAAATTCTCGCTGATGCTTGTAATCTTTGATCCTTACTACATTCATTCACGTTACAAGTCTGCTTTCTTCCGCACATTTTCCCTGGCTTTTTTTGTAAGAATTGTAGTGCAACGCAACTAGTTCTCACACCACGGTTTGCTAACGTCCTTGGCGCCGTTTTCTTTGGCACTAGAGATCTGAATGTTCTGGGCTGGGGTATCCGACATTCGCAGTGAAGAATGTCCCAGAAGAATCGGCCATAACGTCGCTTTATCCTGTCACTGTTCTGTGAGTACATGTAGGGATCTAGAGCGCTGTTGAGAAAGACCAGGGCTACAGCACAGAGTTTCACCTGATAAAGAATGATAGATTCACCGGTGATGATCTCCACTACGTGGGAGATCACTAGAGGAGTCCAGCACAGAGCGATTATCAGAATGACCACAAAACACATTGTAAATGCTTTGTTTTCTTTCTCCAGTGCTGCCATGCAGCTACAACATAAGCAGTGTCGCAGAGGCTCATTTTTCTTGCCTGCTATAGAGTTGTCGCCGAGCATTTTCTGCAAGTCTGAAGGTACCGCATCACCTGGGACTGCGGGCTGAGCGGACTTTGAGGCAGCTGACCTGAGCAGAGGTTGGAGAGCTCTCACTCTTAAGTATGTTTGTATCCTGACAGCCCTGGCTATGACGCTGTATGAGAAGACGATGATGATGAAGCTGATGCTAATGACAGGGCTGATAAAGAAAAGAATAGCGTTGTTTGCTGTAATGTCATCGCTGTTCATCACAGCCTGGCATGTGCTATACGACTCATTCCACGGCAGTGTCACGTGCAGTGTTCCGCCCAGAGCAATGCCAATACTGATGATGTAGATGATGGTTAATATAGCCGCCGTCCTCGTGCTGCTCAGAGCTCCCTTCAGCCTCCCTCGGACTCGCGACTCCCTGTGAGCAGCTATGGCAACCAAGGTCAGCAAACTCAGCAAGCCACAGGTGGCTGAAGTGAACAGAAAAGCACCGCAGAACTCACGCGGAGACGGTGGATTTGAAAAGAGCAGGTAGAGAAAGATGGGCGACAGACAGCAGCAGATCATGAAGTCCGCTCCCGCAAGATTCACCAGCAAAATGTCGAAGTTGGAGCGAACTTTCCTGGACTGTATGGCTGACAATAAAACCAGACCGTTACCAAAAGTCCCCAGAACAACAACAAATATAACCAAGACAGTACAGACAGTCATTGTAGCTGTGTGCACTGAACCGTGAAAAGATGGGTCCCATTCTGGTGGAGCCAGAACAGCAGTAAAACTCATACTTGTGTTTTTCACAATAGAAGGTACATTTGGCCTGCTGGCTTCTATCACTGGCATGTTGGAACTATCATCTCTGGTCCTTGAGCCGGTTGTTACAGAACGAACGTTCCTCACCAGACATTGAAGACCATGTCAGTCACATCGTGTACATGTCAGTTACCTAGTGTACATGTCTGCCACCTCTTTGTACATGCTAGCCACCCACAGAATATGTCAAGAGAGTTGAATTCTCCATCAGCAAATGTTAAAATACTTCGCAAAATATGAAAAAGTGCACAGCATAAAAGTTCTCCGACACATACAAATGACATGGCAACTTTTATGTGACATAACTGTCATCTATTTTAATAGTTCAGTGCCTGGATGTGCTGACAGCGACGTCTGTAACTATACAGTAACAGCATTTGTGACTGTCTCTGATTCCCAGAAAGCGATATTCTCCAGCGAAAGCCTTCTTGTTTTCACAGTTTGAAAATGATACAGCACAGCTACATGTTTTCACAAGACACGTGTTTACAGTTACGTCTAAGCAGCTCTTTGAAGTACTTAGAAGCGTGCAAACTTCAGACCAGATGATGACCTGACATTAGATTTAAATATTGTCACCTCTTAGAAGTACACCTCCGTTATTTGCACTGAAACATCCAGTCTCCAGGAAAGATTAGAAGCTTGACATTGAACTTGAAGATTCCCAGGAAAGATTAGAAGCTTGACATTGAACTTGAAGATTCCCAGGAAAGATTAGAAGCTTGACATTGAACTTGAAGATTCCCGGGAAAGATTAGAAGCTTGACATTGAACTTGAAGATTCCCAGGAAAGATTAGAAGCTTGACATTGAACTTGAAGATTCCCAGGAAAGATTAGAAGCTTGACATTGAACTTGAAGATTCCCAGAACTCAGAAGTTCTGTTGTGCCGGGCTCGCGGCGTCTGGGTAGTACAAACTTCCGACGAAGGTCAAGCTCTAGGCTGACTGCTACACACTCTTCTAGCAGCTGTCTGGGATCTCCATGCCATGTTGGAAAACGCCCAGCATTACAGCCTGTTCATTACAGCGCCGACGGGATGATCAAAGCAGCTTTTTTGGATTGGATGCACCAGGAATATCCGTTCCAAAACAAAACAAATCCCACGACAGAGCTCGCGTGCTGGTAGACATGTGGCAAACGTTTCGGGGTTACCCGGGTCTGAAGGGTACCTGTAAGAATGCCAGGCGTCCAAGCAGAACAGAAACTTCGGTGATGTCGCTTGCTAGAAGGGTTAATGTCAGCGAGAAGAGCTGCCAACTCCAGCAGGCAAACCTCTACGCCAGTCTGTGGCCTCTATACAAGACCTGTTGAAGAAAAGAAAACATTTGCTTTGTTACTGGCTCAGCAGGGGAATGAATGAAGAAAGCTGATGAGTTTGTCTAGTACAGATGTTCTGAAAATGTTCGAGATGTTCTGAGAAAGTACGAGGTTATTTATAAGAAAACTTCAAACGATGATAAAAGGATGAGAAGAGCAATGATAGAACAAATATAAAGTTGATAGATAATTTCATGAAAATAACTAGTTTTCCAGTCCCCCCCCCTCCCCCCCCAAGAGATTATCTATCATTTGAGGTGCTGGAAATAATTCTTTGTTTCTATACATAGAAATATTCATGCTTACAAATGCCAATAATGGTTGCCATTTTCTCTGTTGTATTCAATAAAAATGTTATTTTCACTATTGTAATCAACAAAAAATGTTACTTTCATTGTTGTATTCAATAAAAATGTTATTTTCATTTTTGTATTCAACAAATATTTTCTTGTATTCAAGACATATTTTTTCTTATCTTATTTACCACCAGAAGGAGAAACTTGCAGAAAGAGAATCAGCCGCGCGTCTTTTTATGTCTGAGTCATTTTATTATTACATTTGTTTTATGTCTGAGTCATTTTATTATTACATTTGTTTTATGTCTGAGTCATTTTATTATTACATTTGTTTTATGTCTGAGTCATTTTATTATTACATTTGTTTTAAATTTGAATGTCAACTATAAATACGCTGAGTGAGTCAGTCAGTCAGACAGTCAGTGAGTAGGTCAGTCAGTGAGTCAGTTAGTGAGTCAGACAGTCAGTGAGTCAAATGAGTCAGTCAGTGAGTCGGACAGTCACTGAGTCAGTCCGTCAGTGAGTCAGACAGTCAGTGAGTCAAATGAGTCAGCCAGTGAGTCGGACAGTCAGTCAGTCAAATGAGTCAGTCAGTCAGTCAGTCAGACAGTCAGTCAGTCAGATAGACAGTGAGTCAAATGAGTCAGTGAGTCAGACAGTCAGTGAGTCAAATGAGTCAGTCAGTCTGTGAGTCAGTGTAAACGTCTTGTGTGTTTCCGCAGCGACTTAGTGTCACTGTAGAAAGCGATATGGAAATGAAACTCTTATCGTTTGTTGGTATACTTTCCTCACCACTGTCATAGTTTGTTGGTATAATTTCCTCACCAATGTCATAGTTTGTTGGTATACTTTCCTCACCAATGTCATAGTTTGTTGGTATACTTTCCTCACCAATGTCATAGTTTGTTGGTATACTTTCCGCGCCAATGTCATAGTTTGTTGGTATACTTTCCTCACCAATGTCATAGTTTGTTGGTATAATTTCCTCACCAATGTCATAGTTTGTTGGTATAATTTCCTCACCAATGTCATAGTTTGTTGGTATACTTTCCTCACCAATGTCATAGTTTGTTGGTATACTTTCCTCACCAATGTCATAGTTTGTTGGTATACTTTCCTCACCAATGTCATAGTTTGTTGGTATACTTTCCTCACCAATGTCATAGTTTGTTGGTATACTTTCCTCACCAATGTCATAGTTTGTTGGTATACTTTCCTCACCAATGTCATAGTTTGTTGTATACTTTCCTCACCAATGTCATAGTTTGTTGGTATACTTTCTTCACCAATGTCATAGTTTGTTGGTATACTTTCCTCACCAATGTCATAGTTTGTTGGTATACTTTCCTCACCAATGTCATAGTTTGTTGGTATACGTTTCTCACCAATGTCATAGTTTGTTGATGTACTTTCCTCACCACTATCATGTTATGGATTTTCTTGACAGTACTCTATACATGGATCATGCGTCTCAAGTATGTGCTATATACCTGGATCATGGATCTCAAGCATGTGCTATATATCTGGATCATGGGTCTCAAGTATGTGCTATATATCTGGATCATGGGTCTCAAGTATGTGCTATATCTCTGGATCATGGGTCTCAGAGCATTTATCTCTCTTCTACTGGCCATTGAAGGTTTGAGATTTAACATTAATTTAAAGTTGTGAGGGAATGAGGGACAAATTGGGGACAGAGACGTTGGAGGAGAGGGGGGAGGGAGTGGATCTGTCCCGTGATTTGTTGGTTATGATAAACTAGGAGGGAGTGGATCTGTCCAGTGATTTGTTGGTTATGATAAACTGGGAGGGAGTGGATCTGTCCAGTGATTTGTTGGTTATGATAAACTGGGAGGGAGTGGATCTGTCCAGTGATTTGTTGGTTATGATAAATTAGGAGGGAGTGGATCTGTCCCGTGATTTGTTGGTTATGATAAACTGGGAGGGAGTGGATCTGTCCAGTGATTTGTTGGTTATGATAAACTGAGAGGGGGTGGAGAAAAGAAGAGAAGATTGTAAACCGAAGATGATATTTACGGTAACACACACATACACACAGAAATACACACACACAAACCACCACCACACATACACACACACACCCTAACCACACACACCCACAACCACACACTCACACAAAGAAACAGACATGGAGCTGGCCTGAAGGGTGGTAATAATATACGAGAGGAAAAAAAAATGCTAGCACAAACCTGGCCTAACCTGGTCTGGCCTAACCTGGCCTGGTCTAACCTGGCCTAACCTGGCGTGGTCTAACCTGGCCTGGTCTAACCTAGCCTAACTTGGCCTAACCTGGCCTGGCATGAGTTAAGGAAGACAAGAGCCAGGAATGTCTTGTTTTCTTGTGGCATGCTCAGACTCATTTTCTTCCTGGCTTCCTCATTTCCTTTGATGCAATCAGTTCCATTCATACTGGGTACGGTGGTGTGCCTCACCATGCACATAGACGCTCTCATTTTGTGACTACGAAGGTGAATCAAATGAAAGTTAGAAAACGTGAATAAAATTTCCCAAAGAACAGACAGAAATCCTTCAGTAGAACCATCTGTTGTTACCAAGGTCATTGACCTCATTAAACAGATAGCGTCACTGTCGCTAAGCAACAAGCCCAGAATAGAGCAGGTCAAGATGGCGAATACGTCCCATATATGCTCCAGAGAAGTGTGTTCTTATACTGATTCTTGTTTACCATCGATGTGAACCCCTCATACTGTACATACACAGTAACATTTCTAAGGTATACGGCTACAAGTACATGTGCAAGGTTCAAGTTTACAACTGGGTCACAAAGTTCAAGGCAGGCATAACAAGCTTACTAGCTGACCGCCCAGGGCAAGCACACAAAGTAATGACAACTGCCAACATTTAGGATGTGGATGCTCTCATACCAGATAATCTGTGTTGTTGAAACCTTATCCGTGTTGCTGAAGATTTATCTGTATTGTCGAAACCTTATCTGTGTTGCTGAAGCCTTATCTATGTTCCTGAAGCTTTATCTGTGTTGCTGAAGCCTTATCTGTGTTGCTTAAACCCTATATGTGTTGCTTAAACCTCATACGTGTTGGTGAAGCTTATCTGTGTTGCTGAAACCCTATCTGCGTTGCTTAAACCTCATACGTGTTGGTGAAGCTTATCTGTGTTGCTGAAACCCTATCTGCGTTGCTTAAACCTCATACGTGTTGGTGAAGCTTATCTGTGTTGCTGAAACCTTATCTGTGTTGCTGAAACCTTATCTGTGTTGCTAAAACCCTATCTGTGTTGCGGAAACCTTATCTGTGTTGCTGAAACCTTATCTGTGTTGCTGAAACCTTATCTGTGTTGCTAAAACCCTATCTGTGTTGCGGAAACCTTATCTGTGTTGCTGAAACCTTAACTGTGTTGCTGAAACATTATCCGTGTTGCTGAAACCTTATCCATGTTGCTGAAACCTTATCTGTGTAGCTGAAACCTTATCCGTGTTGCTGAAACCTTATTTGTGTTGGCGAAATCTTATATGTGTAGCTGAAATTGGTGCAGAACTAACATCAGTCAGGACTCCGTGTTCAGGCATGGTGAAGTGTCTGCGAGATAGGTACCATGTTGAAAAGTGTCTACGAGACAGGTACCATGTTGAAAAGTGTCTACGAGACAGGTACCATGTTGAAAAGTGTCTACGAGACAGGTATCATGTTGAAAAGTGTCTACGAGACAGGTATCATGTTGAAAAGTGTCTACGAGACAGGTACCATGTTGAAAAGTGTCTACGAGACAGGTACCATGTTGAAAAGTGTCTACGAGACAGGTACCATGTTGAAAAGTGTCTACGAGACAGGTACCACGTGACTTGACACCTGAAATGAAAGTCGCACCTGTCTCGGTGTGTGAACTGAGTCAGCAGGGTTTTCAAGAGGACATCCGAACATTTTTGGACAGGGTAGTCTCTGATGACGAATCACGGGTACATCACTTTACTAAAGAGATAAAGCAGTCAGGAGTGGAGCCATTTCGGTTCCCGCTGCCACAGAAGTTTCACAAACAACCACGGGCTGATACAGTTCTGTTGACTGTTTTCTGAGGTCACAGTAGTTCTTCCAGCAGAAGAACTGTGAAAAAGTATTCCTTCGCCGATAATGTATTACTTTTTCTGTCTGGTATTAACTGTAGGCGTATGCTTCTGTGGCAGTACACAGAGAGTCAGAGATATTGACTTTTTGTGGTCTTTAACTCTATTAGAAAGACTTACATGTTGTTGTTGCCTGTAAGAGTTGGTAACACTACTCTACCAAAAAGGCAAACTTGTCACTATGGTATACCCAGTGTGACACAACAACAATGCCAGGTTCGCAACTGCCACAACAAAAACAACAATGTCACGTAATGAAAACTTATACGGGACTCCCCACTCAGTCAATAGGACCAACAGATAAGAACTCCATGTATGTAACTCCATGTATGTAATGAACAGACTAAGTTCCAATATACAGATCAAACATTTATTGAATGAAAAAATGAATGGTTGAAGATGGAGATGAGGAAGGAAAACAAACTGCCAACATGGCAGGGTGATTTAACAAGCAATACAAGAGCTTCCTGGGCGCATAGTCGGCGAGATGGGGAAGAGCAGTCTGATAATAATAAGGAAGTAAAAACAACTACTTACAGTATAGTTAACTTCCAACACATCTCCTGAACGCACAAATCTGTCCTGACAAGGACAATACTGCTAACATCTACGTATCAGTACAAGATAAAGGAACATTGCGGAGCTAAAACTATTACATTACTAAAACTGGCTTGCAACTACTCCATTGAGAAAAATGACCACTCAGCAAAACATTCTACACAAAATCCGATCTAACAAAAGTTGCTCAAACTTAAATATTCCCTACAAATTTTACCTTGAACTTTCTATAAAAGTTCACGAGACGTCTGACGCTGGTGAAATTGTCTGTCTACTGACCTTGGGTAATAAGGTGTCAAAGATTTTCAAATTTAACTTGTTACTAAATATGACTAGTCTAGACAGACACCTTATCAAATATATTAATAATTCTTGTGAATTTAACATGTCAAAACTGACCATGAGTAAAAAAAAACAAAACATTCCAAGGCTTAAATTTTCTGTTACTCCTTTCGTTAACAAATGCTGAATGACTGTGACTGAGTGAAAGCTGTATGATGAAGGGCAGAATGTCAGACGGGCCTGCGTGAAGTATATTCATTCGTTCGTCTGGTCATGTCGACCCAGACATTCGACTTTTGGACACTTCCAATTTTTCCCAACTATCAGCGAGATTTACAAATCGACAACATAACCTTGAACTATCTATGTCATAATTAAGTAAGTGCTTTAAAAATTATAGACTAAGTACTAGTTTTATCTTTGCTTATTTCCCTTTAATAGTAGAAATTCTAAAGTGACAAGTGCAGTATGGAAATATTGCCACACCTGCCACCTGGAACAACCACTACTAGTGCTACTTACAGTGATCTGTTGGAACAACATGTCGGAGATATGGTCCAAACAGCGTGGATTGTGGTCTCTAGTGGGTTGCTGTATATAGTATATTGAATGTTAGGATGTAAGATAGATAATTCATCTGAGAATGGGAACATTTGTATAAAATGAGTTATCTTCTAAAGTAATGAGTTGTCTGTGAGTAGAGTCCATCTGCTTTGTCTCGGGTTGCACTAGGGTCACGGTTAAGGTATGACAGGAAAAAGGTCAGGTGAGAGAGAAATCATATGACTGAGGGACAGCTGTGTTTTGTGTAACGTCTGGAAAGGACGTAGATTTAGGTTGTTAGAAATGCAGTCGTTAGAAAGGTAGTTGTTGAAATAGAGTGTGGTAGGATGTTGTGATGGCGACAAACGTCTGCCGGGAACATATTCTGTCGTGGAATTATAAATGACGTCCAGTCTTGTGTTCACGGAGTTTGTTGTTGTCTTGTAGTCCTCATCGTCCGGATCTCATCGCCACCTCGTGCATCGTCACTTCAAATGATAAAGTTCCTGCTTCTGTATTGTTATTTCCACTAAGAGAGAATGAACCTGGGAGCAACAAAACCGACGCAAAACAGATTTGAGACAACAGCTAACAGTAATATAAGAAAGAAATAATCATAGTGCACAACAGTACAAATTTACAGAGAGATGAATAATTATAAGCAACAAGTTTACATCTGTACGTATGCAGAAGAGTAGAAGATAGAATCCCAGAGGATCCTGCTTCACTGTCTCTATTCGGGTGCTGTCTAGTGGGTTGCTGTCTCTATTCGGGTGCTGTCTAATGGGTTGCTGTCTCCATTCGGGTGCTGTCTAGTGGGATGCTGTCTCTATTCGGGTGCTGTCTAGTGGGTTCCTGTCTCTATTCGGGTGCTGTCTAGTGGGTTGCTGTCTCTATCGGGTGCTATCTAGTGGGTTGCTGTCTCTATTCGGGTGCTATCTAGTGGGTTGCTATCTCCAGTCGGGTGCTGTCTCTATTCGGGTGCTGTCTAGTGCGTTGCTGTCTCTATTCGGGTGCTGTCTAGTGGGTTGTTGTCTCTATTCGGGTGCTGTCTAGTGGGTTGCTGTCTTTAATCAGGTGCTGTCTAGTGGGTTGCTGTCTCTATTCGGGTGCTGTCTAGTGGGTTGCTGTCTCTAGTCGGGTGCTGTCCAATTGGTTGCTGTCTCTATTCGGGTGCTGTCTAGTGGGTTGTTATCTCTAATCGGGTGCTGTCTAGTGGGTTGCTGTCTTTGGTCGGTGTTGTCTAATGGGTTGCTGTCTTTAGTCAGGTGCTGCCTCTAGTCGGGTGCTATCTCTAGTCGGGTGCTATCTCTAGTCGGGTGCTATCTCTCGTCGGGTGCTGGTACAGCAAGACAACGCGTGTCCTCAAACAATGGAAGGGACCAAAGCTGTTTTGAAAGACTGAATATCCAAGTACATGTACTGGCCGCCTTCCCCTCCCTTTTTCCAAGTGACTTTCTCGTCTCCTAAAATAATATTTTGGTGGTCCAAGGTTCTCACTTAACACGGGGAAGCAGGACGCGGTGCACCGCTGACTGAGAAGTCTGGTCAACGGATGTTTCTCTTACTTGAATTCAGGCGCTAGTTTACAAGTAGAACAAATACATTGTAAAGCAAATTTACAAGTAGAACAAACACGGTATAAATAATGTTCACTGGTAGAACAAATACAGTGTAAAGCAAGTTTACAGGTAGAACAAATACAGTGTAAAGCAAGTTTACAGGTAGAACAAATACAGTGTAAAGCAAGTTTACAGGTAGAACAAATACAGTGTAAAGCAAGTTTACAGGTAGAACAAATATAGTGTAAACAAGGGGGGGGGGAACTAGATTGAAAAATAGGTTTTTTTTCTGTGCTAAATAAAATGTTTTATATAATTCGCATTCTCTGTCTTTCATGATTCATCCTTTTATAACTTTCCTAACACCAGAGTGTCAGGAACGTTGTTTTACAGTCGAATGGACTGAATGGAAGACCGCGGGACTTCAACCTACAAACGATGCATGAAAGGCAGTTCATTTTCTCCTGAACCTCCCCAACGAGTAAAAGCTATCTAGACAAGCAAAGGAAGGACAGGCATTTGTGGAAAACCCGTGCGGAAGCCTCTTGTGCCCTGGGCACTTAAGATTCAGAGAGAGAGAGAGAAGCAAATATCACATTCGCACCCCCTGGGAAGAACTGTGTTAAAAGCACACTTTTCTTAACATAGTCTTTATGTGACAGGGACATAGATCTGTTTGCTTAAAAACTCTGACCTACTTCTGTAGGCCAGAAACCTGTAACAATCAACACTAATTGTAATTGTTATTTTTGTAAAATGTAATGTCAGGTTGGTGGACGGATGGGGACATGGAGATCTCTGGCAGGGGTGAGGAAAGTCTGGTGTGAAACCAATGAATCCAGGACGTGACAAGCCTATAGGTCTTTACAACAATGGCTATCAGAATGATGTAAACAAAACAGACCCAGCAGACTACAGGTGGCGGGGAATGGATATCGATGAGGCACTCATCAGATTCCTCATTCCAAAGTCGGAGTGTCTCTGTGGAACTGTCTCAAAGCCATCTAGCCAGCCAGCGTTCCATGCTGGATCGGACATGAAGGGGCTTAAGTACAGCCATCAGAGGCTGGAAAACAAAGTTTTGGCCAGGTCAGCCACACTGTCTTCATGGCAATCCGAGCAAGACCACAGTCTGCCCTAGCAAGGAAAGGTGCTGAAGTCGGAGTTACCCAGCCAAAAGGCGCATCGCAAAAATCAGGGTAACACGCATTATCGCTAATGAAATGTCTCTATCTGCAGTTTTCAAACATGGTGCTCGCCCTGTGAAGACTAACCAGGCAGGTGCAGTGCCGGGCCCCCTGCCTCGAAAGGGTCCACCCAATGCTACTGGAGGTCCTCTCAGTTCGTCTTGTGGAGTCAGGAGACATGAGAGTAGAGCTACTGGCCAAAAAATACAACGGAAGAAAACTACCAAAAAGCAAAAACTTAAAATAATGCAGTGGAATGCTGAGGGTGTCAGCAGTGTTAGAGATGGCTATAGCAAAAAGGTTGAACTAGAGAACATACTTTTTGCAGAGCAGGTAAGTATATGCTGCATACAGTAGACACACCTAACCAAAGATGCCGCCTTTAAAATCAGAGGCTACCAGTGTTTTAGATCAGACCGACAGGACAGAAGAAAAGGAGGAGTACTCACACTTGTTAAGAATAACATCGACGCATGTCAGGTGGGAGTGTACATGGAAAGAGCCGAATACCAGATGATCCATCTAAAAACCAATAATACAGACTTCCACCTCCTTAACTATTAATGTCCTAATGATCGCCCACTTGCTTTAGAAACAATCCCACATAAAGAGAGACTGATGGTCTATGGTGATTTTAACAGCCATTCCCAGAGCTGGGGCTATGACCACATAGACAAGAGAGGAGAGGAAGTTGAGAGCTGGCAGGATGATAATGGACTTCTCATGATCAACCAACCAAAGGATCCCCCAACATTTTACTCAAGGGCTTGGCATATAACCTCAACACCAGATCTGGCATTCCACTCTCCAGACCTGAAGTGGAACATTACACGTGAAGTTGTAAAACAACTTGGAGGTAGTGACCATCGACCAGTCTTCCTGACAACAGAAAGTGAACTCCTTAACACCAGTGCGGAAGCCTCTTGTGCCCTGGGCACTTAAGATTCAGAGAGAGAGAGAGAAGCAAATATCACATTCGCACCCCCTGGGAAGAACTGTGTTAAAAGCACACTTTTCTTAACATAGTCTTTATGTGACAGGGACATAGATCTGTTTGCTTAAAAACTCTGACCTACTTCTGTAGGCCAGAAACCTGTAACAATCAACACTAATTGTAATTGTTATTTTTGTAAAATGTAATGTCAGGTTGGTGGACGGATGGGGACATGGAGATCTCTGGCAGGGGTGAGGAAAGTCTGGTGTGAAACCAATGAATCCAGGACGTGACAAGCCTATAGGTCTTTACAACAATGGCTATCAGAATGATGTAAACAAAACAGACCCAGCAGACTACAGGTGGCGGGGAATGGATATCGATGAGGCACTCATCAGATTCCTCATTCCAAAGTCGGAGTGTCTCTGTGGAACTGTCTCAAAGCCATCTAGCCAGCCAGCGTTCCATGCTGGATCGGACATGAAGGGGCTTAAGTACAGCCATCAGAGGCTGGAAAACAAAGTTTTGGCCAGGTCAGCCACACTGTCTTCATGGCAATCCGAGCAAGACCACAGTCTGCCCTAGCAAGGAAAGGTGCTGAAGTCGGAGTTACCCAGCCAAAAGGCGCATCGCAAAAATCAGGGTAACACGCATTATCGCTAATGAAATGTCTCTATCTGCAGTTTTCAAACATGGTGCTCGCCCTGTGAAGACTAACCAGGCAGGTGCAGTGCCGGGCCCCCTGCCTCGAAAGGGTCCACCCAATGCTACTGGAGGTCCTCTCAGTTCGTCTTGTGGAGTCAGGAGACATGAGAGTAGAGCTACTGGCCAAAAAATACAACGGAAGAAAACTACCAAAAAGCAAAAACTTAAAATAATGCAGTGGAATGCTGAGGGTGTCAGCAGTGTTAGAGATGGCTATAGCAAAAAGGTTGAACTAGAGAACATACTTTTTGCAGAGCAGGTAAGTATATGCTGCATACAGTAGACACACCTAACCAAAGATGCCGCCTTTAAAATCAGAGGCTACCAGTGTTTTAGATCAGACCGACAGGACAGAAGAAAAGGAGGAGTACTCACACTTGTTAAGAATAACATCGACGCATGTCAGGTGGGAGTGTACATGGAAAGAGCCGAATACCAGATGATCCATCTAAAAACCAATAATACAGACTTCCACCTCCTTAACTATTAATGTCCTAATGATCGCCCACTTGCTTTAGAAACAATCCCACATAAAGAGAGACTGATGGTCTATGGTGATTTTAACAGCCATTCCCAGAGCTGGGGCTATGACCACATAGACAAGAGAGGAGAGGAAGTTGAGAGCTGGCAGGATGATAATGGACTTCTCATGATCAACCAACCAAAGGATCCCCCAACATTTTACTCAAGGGCTTGGCATATAACCTCAACACCAGATCTGGCATTCCACTCTCCAGACCTGAAGTGGAACATTACACGTGAAGTTGTAAAACAACTTGGAGGTAGTGACCATCGACCAGTCTTCCTGACAACAGAAAGTGAACTCCTTAACACCAGTAGCCCTCTCCCCAGATAGAACTATAAAAAAAAGCAACCTGGACAATGTACAGATATCGTACAGATATCCTGGTGGGACAGCTGTCCATAGAAGGTAAGGATATTAACAGTATAGTGAAGGTTGAATATCTGTATTTCCAAGAAGCAGCTTTAACCCCCCCCCCCCCCCAACTACCATCAGACACAAGACAGAGGGCTTTACAAAACACACAAAGCAAGCTTCAGTCAAGAAACGTAACTCCTGTTTCTCTAACCTTCTCTTGCTTGCTCACGTTACACCCACCAGAATGTGCACACAAAACTCGCTTTCACCTGACACAATGTTAGAATCTTAACTTTATTTTCACCTGACACAATGTTAGAATCTTAACTTTATTTTCACCTGACACAATGTTAGAATCTTAACTTTATTTTCACCTGACACAATGTTAGAATCTTAACTTTATTTTCACCTGACACAATGTTAGAATCTTAACTT
The DNA here is from genome assembly GCA_009760885.1 of Achatina immaculata. Lineage (NCBI taxonomy): Eukaryota > Metazoa > Mollusca > Gastropoda > Stylommatophora > Achatinidae > Lissachatina > Lissachatina immaculata. Next base: position 42,698,425 of record CM019718.1, read on the forward strand.
ATTTTCACTTAACAGAATGTTAGAATCTTAACTTTATTTTCACTTAACAGAATGTTAGAATCTTAACTTTATTTTCACCTGGCACAATGTTAGAATCTTAACTTTATTTTCACCTGACACAATGTTAGAATCTTAACTTTATTTTCACCTGACACAATGTTAGAATCTTAACTTTATTTTCACTTGACACAATGTTAGAATCTTAACTTTATTTTCACTTAACAGAATATTAGAATCTTACCTTTATTTTCACTTGACACAATGTTAGAATCTTAACTTTATTTTCACCTGACACAATGTTAGAATCTTGCCTTTATTTTCACCTAAAACAATGTTAGAATCTTAACTTTATTTTCACTTAACAGAATGTTAGAATCTTACCTTTATTTTCACTTGACACAATGTTAGAATCTTACCTTTATTTTCACTTGACACAATGTTAGAATCTTGCCTTTATTTTCACTTGACACAATGTTAGAATCTTAACTTTATTTTCACTTGACACAATGTTAGAATCTTAACTTTATTTTCACTTGACACAATGTTAGAATCTTGCCTTTATTTTCACTTGACACAATGTTAGAATCTTACCTTTATTTTCACTTGACACAATGTTAGAATCTTACCTTTATTTTCACTTGACACAATGTTAGAATCTTACCTTTATTTTCACTTGACACAATGTTAGAATCTTACCTTTATTTTCACTTGACACAATGTTAGAATGTTACCTTTATTTTCACTTGACACAATGTTAGAATGTTACCTTTATTTTCACTTAACACAATGTTAGAATGTTACCTTTATTTTCACTTGACACAATGTTAGAATGTTACCTTTATTTTCACTTGACACAATGTTAGAATGTTACCTTTATTTTCACTTGACACAATGTTAGAATGTTACCTTTATTTTCACTTAACACAATGTTAGAATGTTACCTTTATTTTCACTTAACACAATGTTAGAATGTTACCTTTATTTTCACTTGACACAATGTTAGAATGTTACCTTTCTTTTCACTTAACACAATGTTAGAATGTTACCTTTATTTTCACTTAACACAATGTTAGAATCTTACCTTTATTTTCAACGTGAACGGAAGCGGTTTTAACCCTTACCTGCTTCTTTGAGTTTATCAAGGTAAACTAAACATTTACCTCAAACTTAACTTTAGTACAGACTAAAAACTAAACTAAAATTAAACTGCAACAGCAACTTTAAAATTTTAAACAAGGAGGTATTACATTTTAAATTTTATTAACATAAATTAACATACATTATTTAAATTTTATTTAAATAATCATTATTTAAATTAACATAAATTTATGTTTTTAAACTAACACTATGGTCAGCGGGGTAGGGGTGTCCCCTATCAAAGGAGAAGTAAGACGCCTCCTTACCTCCGTCAGTCTACGGGACACCCTTGGGCAAGGTGGAGTACTATATAGCCCCCCAATCAGGGTGACGTGAAGCCATGGGACCAGGTGGTGGATGGAATGGGAGAGCAGCCGACAGATAATGTTGGTTATGGTCACCATTCTATGATGGTAGGCAGATGATCTCAATGTAGGCACAATGACTGTGGTCACTGACTAGTACAGTCACTGCCCGGAAGGAAAGTAATGGTAAACTACCTTCTAGAAATATGCCAAGAAACCCAAACAGCAATCATGGAAAGTCAAATAGGAAAAAAGATCTGGTGGTGAGTCCCCAGGTCAGATAGATCTAATTTTAACACTGGGGAAGAGTGTGAGACAGAGGTCAGTACTAGTAATTGTGATGATGGACAAAATCCTGACGGTGTTACTAAGGAAAACCCCTGTATCAAACTAAAAAGAAAAATAAAAGTAGGAACATGGAATGAAAGAAGTATGTATGAGGGGAAGTATCAAATAATAAGTGACGAGATGAAAAGAACGGGGATATACATTTTGGGAATCTGTGAACATCGATGGAAAGGATTAGGGCACTTCAAGAGCGAGAATGATAATATCTTTATATACTCTGGTGGAGAATTAGGAGGAAAGAATGGAGTGGCTTTTTACTTGGACAAATCAACATCAAAAGCATTACTAGGTTACAATCCAGTAAGTGATAGAAGCCTCACAATCAGACTTAAGGGCACTCCTAGAAATGTAACAATCATCCAGATATATGCACCTACATCAGCAGCAGAAGAAGAGGAAGTAGAAGACTGCAAACGACAATAGACCAGGTACGGGAAAATGATATTGTATTAATAATGGGGAATTTTAATGCAAAGACTGGTACAGAAAGAGCAGAAGACGAAGGACATGTTGTGGGGAAATTTAGCATAGGACATAGAAATGAAGCAGGTGACAATATAATAGCATTTTGCATGGAAAATGAGCTAATGTTTGCTAACACACTTTTTAAACAACATCCAAGAAGACTTTACACATGGACATCACCTGATGGGACAACCAAGAATCAAATAGATTACATTTTAGTGCAAAGAAGGTAGAGATCAAGTATAACATCAGCAAAAACTTTACCAGGTGCTGATTGTGACACGGACCTTGAGTTATTAATAGCAGACATGAAGATAAAGATAAAAAAAGACAGTTACGGGATCAAGACCACTCCGCTTTGATCTTACACAAATATCAGAACAATACGGTATAGAAGTGAAGAACCGTTTCGAAATCCTGATGGCTGTACAGGAGGCGATGACACCAGATGAATTGGCTATGCAGGCCAGATGTATCTTACTAACAACAGCTAAAGATGTGGTTCCAGTAAAGAAAACACAAAAGAATGGATGGATTACAGCAGGCACACTAGAACTGATAAAACAACATAGAGAAATGAAGATAAAATGGAAAGTGACAAACAACAACAAAGAGGAATCTAAATCTTTAACAAAAGAAGTACGAAGAAACATAAGAAAAGACAAAAACAATACATACAAGATTGTTGTGAAAGAATAGGACATCAGAAGTGTGGAAGAGATAGTGAAATGTTTAACGAAATGAAGACATTGACGAGAAATGTCACACCTAAGCTAAATGTAATTTGTGACGAGATGGGGAAGACCTTGACAGAGACACAGGAAAGTCTAGAAAAACGGAAGGAGTGTTGCAGAGGAATGTATGAAACAACCGACTCTGAAAGCAGAAATCAACAGTGTGAATTATTATTGGAGAAAACTGATTGATTGATTGATTGGTTGATTGACTGACTGATCTTTATTTCAAAAGGGTTAAGAAATTGGCACGCAGGCCCGTCTGACATTCTATCCCTTATCATACATCTTTCATTCTATTCCAGACATTCTACAAATATGCTGTTCATGTAACAAACATAATTAACATTGAAGCTGAGAGACATAAAATAAAATATAACATTTACGTCTCGCTCTTATCCATTCACTCAGTACAGAAGTAACTATATACATATATAAATGGCTATGTGCTAAACAAAAATTTCGGGACTATTCAGAATAAACAATTACAGTTACTGTATTCGGTGTCTGTAAGAGCAGCTTAAGATAACTTTTAAATTTTATGATTCATGGAGACATGTAGTCGACATCAAATAGATATTGAGAAAGTTTGTAGTTGTAGGAAGGATTATAATTTATATTTTTTATACAGGATGGGAGGATATTTCAAAGATGAGCAGAAAAATAACTAAAGCTTTTCTTGTAAAGATCAAGTCTAGGATTTGGAAGACATATGTTGTTCAAGCGTTGGCTGCACTTTGGGCTAAATTTAAACAGGTTCCGTAGATAAGGCGGGGCATCCCGTGAAAGAATTTGATGTACTAACTTGGCTTTGTTGAAGAGGAACCTGTTCTTAAGAGGTAGTATTTTGATACGTTTGTGCTGTTTAGCTAGAGAAAGAATCCGAACCGACAACAGAAGAAGTTTTATGGGCAATAAAGAATCTGAAAAATGGTAAATCACCAGGATGTGATGAGATAACAGCTGAACTTATTAAAGCAGGAGGAAAGGAATGTGCAACGATCTATCATGCACTATGCAAAAAGATATGGCATTCAGTTATTTGGCCAAAAGAATGGAAAAGAACTATATTCATACCACTGCCAAAAAAAGGATAATCTGAAATTATGGACAAATTACAGAACTGTTGCCCTGATTAGTCATGCCAGTAAAATTCATTTAAAAATCATAATGGGCAGACTTCGTAAGAAATTAGAAGAAGTCAATATGGTCCAAGCTGGTTTCAGGCAAGGAAGAGGATCAGGAGATCATATATTCAATATAAGGTTAATCATAGAGAAATGCAGAAAGTTTAGTGTGAATTTATATTTATCTTTATAGACTACTCAAAGGCATTTGGTTGTGTACAACACCAGAAACTTTGGGAAATAATAGAAAAAATGGGATTTCCAACACATCTGATACAATTAATATCACTGCTGTATCTAGACCAACAAGCAGCAGTAAGAATAAACAGTGAAACAACAACTTGGTTTGACATAAAACAAGGGGTCTGTCAGGGGTGCATATTGTCACCCTACTTATTTAACTTGTATACTGAAAATATAATGAGAAATGTTAGAGAAGATGTAGACAAAGAATATTACGATGCCATAACAGTTGGAGGTTATGAAATACCAGAGATTAGATATGCTGATGACACAGTATTACTGTCCACAACACAAAAAGGAATTATGTCAGTCCGTAAGAACAGCGAAGAGCAAAACCTCAATCTTAATGCGAAGAAAACTAAAATGATGACAAATGACAAAACAAACAAGGCAGCTGAAATATATATCAATGAAGAAAAACTGGAAGAAGTGGAGAGTTTTGAATATCTTGGATCACTGCTAACTAATTATACAGATACAATGAGGGAAATTAAAAGGAGGACATCTATCGCTCTTCAGAAAGTAAAACAACTAAAGAATCTGTGGAGAGGAACAGACAGAACTACAAAAATAAGATTTAACATTTTTAAGGGCATGTATCTTTCCCATCGCAACATATGCCTGTGAGACCTGGACACTTAATAAAACAGCTGAGAAACACATACATACCTTTGAATATAAATGCTACAGAAGAGTTATTCAAATATCATGGACACAAAAAGAACAAATGTATCCATACTACAAGAACTTAATATTGAAGAAGGCTGGATAGTAAAAAGAATTAAAGAAAGAAAACGTAAATATTTTGGACACATTATACGTCATGATAATGTAGAGAAAACAATTTTGGAAGGATACATAAAGAGAAAAAGAAAGAGAGGAGGACCAAAACGAAGATGGCTGCAAGACATCGTTGATGATCTGCAAATGGATGAATCAGCAGCAGGCCATCTTGCTCACAACCGAGAGGCCTACAGGAGTGCTGTTAGGAAGACAAAGTTCAACAAGGGACATGCAAATGAATGAATGAATGAATGAATGAATGAGTTAACACTTATTAAGTTGAGTGTGTAGTTTATAAAAAGGTCAATTGCAAATTTGTAAAGTAATTTCCATACTGGAATTAGTGTCTGTTTTTATTTCTTTTTATATAACTGTCTGTTCATTATTTCTTATTTCTACACGGACCCTGTAATATATGTTCTTATATCCATCCTACACTGATATAAACATATTGTAGACGTATCTGTCACTTTACAAACAAAAGAACCAGATTGAAGCAATTAAACATTGCTTATATCTCTATCGGCTTATATCTCTATCTGCTTATATCTCTATCGGCTTATATCTCTGTCTGCTTATATCTCTATCTGCTTATATCTCTGTCTGCTTATATCTCTGTCTGCTTATATCTCTATCTGCTTATATCTCTATCTGCTTATATCTCTATCTGCTTGTATCTCTGGCAGCTCTAGATGGAGAGAAAAAACCGACTGTTTATGGAAACTGGCAATACAATAAATAGAGCGAAGGACAAATATACGTACAAGGAACATCTGTTGAAGAAGTAAACCATTTTACATATCTCGGCAGCTACATAGACCAGGATGGTGACACTAGAAAGTAAGTTAGAATTAGAATTTTAAAAATAGCATTGACCTTCAAGAATCTTGAGAACATATGGAATTCAAAAGTTATAAGCACAAAAACTAAGTTAAGATTACTCAGTTCAAATATGATATCCACCCTCATTTATGCATGTGAAAGCTGGAAAACAACTGAAGAAATAGACAAGAAATTAGACTCTTTCGACAACAAATGCCAAAAGAAAATACTTGGTATAAAGTGGAACGAATTCAATAACAACGGCAGAGATAAGACAGATGAGCAAACAACAACCAATCTCATGGGTGATCAGAAAAAAAAAAGAAGATGGACATATGTAGGTCATATCATGAGAAGAAACAATCAGAGAATCCACAAACAAGCTATCAAGTGGAACACAACAGGCCGAAGAAAAAGAGGTCGATCACGTGAAACCCTAAAGAGGACATTTTTAGGAGGGGCAAGTTCAGTGAGAATAAAATCCCTTGATGAGATCGAAAAACTCGCCGAAGACAGGAAATCTTGGCGAACTACCATGCGGGCCCTTCGTGACTTTTAGCGGCACGGGAAGGATGTAAGATGTACGAGGTATATCTCTGGGCGACCTGATGAGCTGGCAGAGGTTCTTCTTAACATGTTTGTTCAAACTTTACCAGGTTTCGCTTACAGTGTTCGTGCACGGACCTGGTTTGAAAACTGACCAAGACAGCCACAGGTCTGGTTACCTGTCTCTAGTTCTACCTGTGCGGCCAGAGACGGACCAATCAGATAAATTGTTTAGATTCTGACCATCCTATAGCATGTAACATTTTGTAACTTTATACTCCCTTGGATGTAGGTGTCTGGTCTGATCTGGGGTTAGAAGAGTCTGACCATCCCATAACATGTAACATTTTGTAACTTTATACTCCCCTGGATGTAGGTGTCTGATCTAGGGTTATAAGAGTCGATGAGTAATCTAACATTTCATAAATATAATGTGTAAATGAACACTTCATTAATAGGGTATTTTAACACTTCATAAATATGGTGTGTAAATTAACACTTCATAAATAGGGTTGGTAAGTTAACACTTCATGAACTGAGTTGTAAATTAACACCTTATAAACTGGGTTTTTAACTTAACACTTGATAAATTGAAGGTGTAATTAACATTTAATAAATGGAGTCTTAAAACTTACAACTTTTAATACTGTCATGTCATTTAATACTTAAAATATGGTGAACGTTTAATACTACTAAATACCTGGCATTCCGTGATGCATTTAGCACCATGTCTCACCTGTGACAGGTTCAAAAGTTACCTGTAACTAAATTTATGCTAGGTCTGTGTCAGCCAGAGATGATCATCGGTGTGCTGGGAGGGTAGAGAAGGCGGGGGAAGAGACGGGAGTTATTTTTGAGAAGAAGTACACGCTTGGCTTGGCAGCAGATAACACGGCTAGACAGGGCAGCAGATAACAGGGCTAGACAGGGCAGCAGATAATAGGGCTAGACAGGGCAGCAGATAATAGGGCTAGACAGGGCAGCAGATAATAGGGCTAGACAGGGCAGCAGATAACAGGGCTAGACAGGGCAGCAGATAACAGGGCTAGACAGGGCAGCAGATAACAGGGCTAGACAGGGCAGCAGATAATAGGGCTAGACAGGGCAGAAGATAATAGGGCTAGACAGGGCAGCTACATAGACCAGGATGGTGACACTAGAAAGTAAGTTAGAATTAGAATTTTAAAAATAGCATTGACCTTCAAGAATCTTGAGAACATATGGAATTCAAAAGTTATAAGCACAAAAACTAAGTTAAGATTACTCAGTTCAAATATGATATCCACCCTCATTTATGCATGTGAAAGCTGGAAAACAACTGAAGAAATAGACAAGAAATTAGACTCTTTCGACAACAAATGCCAAAAGAAAATACTTGGTATAAAGTGGAACGAATTCAATAACAACGGCAGAGATAAGACAGATGAGCAAACAACAACCAATCTCATGGGTGATCAGAAAAAAAAAAGAAGATGGACATATGTAGGTCATATCATGAGAAGAAACAATCAGAGAATCCACAAACAAGCTATCAAGTGGAACACAACAGGCCGAAGAAAAAGAGGTCGATCACGTGAAACCCTAAAGAGGACATTTTTAGGAGGGGCAAGTTCAGTGAGAATAAAATCCCTTGATGAGATCGAAAAACTCGCCGAAGACAGGAAATCTTGGCGAACTACCATGCGGGCCCTTCGTGACTTTTAGCGGCACGGGAAGGATGTAAGATGTACGAGGTATATCTCTGGGCGACCTGATGAGCTGGCAGAGGTTCTTCTTAACATGTTTGTTCAAACTTTACCAGGTTTCGCTTACAGTGTTCGTGCACGGACCTGGTTTGAAAACTGACCAAGACAGCCACAGGTCTGGTTACCTGTCTCTAGTTCTACCTGTGCGGCCAGAGACGGACCAATCAGATAAATTGTTTAGATTCTGACCATCCTATAGCATGTAACATTTTGTAACTTTATACTCCCTTGGATGTAGGTGTCTGGTCTGATCTGGGGTTAGAAGAGTCTGACCATCCCATAACATGTAACATTTTGTAACTTTATACTCCCCTGGATGTAGGTGTCTGATCTAGGGTTATAAGAGTCGATGAGTAATCTAACATTTCATAAATATAATGTGTAAATGAACACTTCATTAATAGGGTATTTTAACACTTCATAAATATGGTGTGTAAATTAACACTTCATAAATAGGGTTGGTAAGTTAACACTTCATGAACTGAGTTGTAAATTAACACCTTATAAACTGGGTTTTTAACTTAACACTTGATAAATTGAAGGTGTAATTAACATTTAATAAATGGAGTCTTAAAACTTACAACTTTTAATACTGTCATGTCATTTAATACTTAAAATATGGTGAACGTTTAATACTACTAAATACCTGGCATTCCGTGATGCATTTAGCACCATGTCTCACCTGTGACAGGTTCAAAAGTTACCTGTAACTAAATTTATGCTAGGTCTGTGTCAGCCAGAGATGATCATCGGTGTGCTGGGAGGGTAGAGAAGGCGGGGGAAGAGACGGGAGTTATTTTTGAGAAGAAGTACACGCTTGGCTTGGCAGCAGATAACACGGCTAGACAGGGCAGCAGATAACAGGGCTAGACAGGGCAGCAGATAATAGGGCTAGACAGGGCAGCAGATAATAGGGCTAGACAGGGCAGCAGATAATAGGGCTAGACAGGGCAGCAGATAACAGGGCTAGACAGGGCAGCAGATAATAGGGCTAGACAGGGCAGCAGATAACAGGGCTAGACAGGGCAGCAGATAATAGGGCTAGACAGGGCAGAAGATAATAGGGCTAGACAGGGCAGCAGATAACAGGGCTAGACAGGGCAGCAGATAACAGGGCTAGACAGGGCAGCAGATAACAGGGCTAGACAGGGCAGCAGATAACAGGGCTAGACAGTACAGCAGATAATAGGGCTAGATAGGGCAGCAGATAACAGGGCTAGACAGGGCAGCAGATAATAGGGCTAGACAGGGCAGCAGATAATAGGGCTAGACAGGGCAGCAGATAACAGGGCTAGACAGGGCAGCAGATAACAGGGCTAGACAGGGCAGCAGATAATAGGGCTAGACAGGGCAGAAGATAATAGGGCTAGACAGGGCAGCAGATAACAGGGCTAGATAGGGCAGCAGATAACAGGGCTAGACAGGGCAGCAGATAATAGGGCTAGACAGGAACAAAGTGGAGACGTGGAAGGACATGATCAGACGATAAACTCGCCAAGACATTCAAGTGACAAACTTTCAAATAAATCCGCCAGGTTTGTAATAACTTCTCAGTTCCTCTCCACTGTGCAGATCCATGCCTGAGCTTTCTACAATCCCCAGAAGGGGAAGGGAGGGGAGGGGAGGGGAGGGGAGGGAGGGGGTTCAGATCGGCAAGATTAACTCCAGTGAATGGAGACCACTTGGCTATTCGTGAATGAAACACAACTGTTGTTGTGTGTGTTGTGATACTTTTGGTCAAAGAGCTTTACATAACTTGTACAACACGTTCGACCTTGGCTCTTCATTAAGACAAGCAAGTGCACTGTTGGCAACTACCACACCCCACCCCCACCCCCTTTTCCGTCTCTCTCCTGTTTTCCAAGTATTTCTTGTGGGGGCACACTTGAAAATAATTCGATATTAGAAATAATACGACTCTGACCTGCGCGGGGAAGACAACTCTACATTGTGACTCTGACCTGCGCGGGGAAGACAACTCTACATTGTGACGCTGACCTGCGCGGGGAAGACAATTCTACATTGTGACTCTGGCTTGCGCGGGGAAGACAACTCTACATTGTGACTCTGGCTTGCGCGGGGAAGACAATTCTACATTGTGACTCTGGCTTGCGCGGGGAAGACAACTCTACATTGTGACTCTGGCTTGCGCGGGGAAGACAACTCTACATTGTGACTCTGGCTTGCGCGGGGAAGACAACTCTACATTGTGACTCTGGCTTGCGCGGGGAAGACAACTCTACATTGTGACTCTGGCTTGCGCGGGGAAGACAACCCTACAGTGTGACTCTTGCGCAGGGAAGACAACTCTACATTGTGACTCTGGCTTGCGCGGGGAAGACAACCCTACAGTGTGACTCTTGCGCAGGGAAGACAACTGTACACTACGACCCGAACATTTTAAAAGCGTCTTTCGAGAGGAGAAAATTGCTGTTCATTTCCGGTTGAAAAGAGAGAGAGAGAGAGAGAGAGAGAGAGAGAGAGAGAGGGAGAGAGAGAGAGAGTTCCAGCAGGAGGTATGTGCAAGCGTGGCTACAGGTCAAGGTCAGGGCCGCTACTACTATCCCAGAGTGCCTGCAACCTGATGTACGAGCGCTCTTCCCTGATGTGGGATACTGTTTCAGTCTGACGAGAACTGGGCGGCGGCAGTGATGCTTGTCGCTGCTGCTTGTTCACACTCTGCCTGTACTCGCTTCAGTTGAATGGACCTTGGCTTGACGAGACTGTCTCAGTGCTCGAGCACTTTGTCAATATCTTAAGTTTCTCTTCTTTAAAATTGGTTTCTCTTTTAAAAGACAAGAGAAAGAGTAGGAGTCTGCCCTCCCTTACTTTAGTTCTTTGCCATGTTTAACACAACATTATCAAGTGTCATTTTCCGTTCTGTTGGGGCAGAACTAAGAACCCAGTAGAACAAAGAACTGAGTGGAACAAAGAACTGAAGAGAACAGAGAACACAATGATAGCACGACAGACAGAGAACACAATGATAGCACGACAGACAGAGAACACAATGATAGCACGACAGACAGAGAACACAATGATAGCACGACAGACAGAGAACACAATGATAGCACGACAGACAGAAGACACAATGATAGCACGACAGACAGAAGACACAATGATAGCACGACAGACAGAAGACACAATGATAGCACGACAGACAGAGAACACAATGATAGCACGACAGACAGAGAACACAATGATAGCACGACAGACAGAGAACACAATGATAGCACGACAGACTCGCCAAGACATTCAAGTGACAAACTTTCAAATAAATCCGCCAGGTTTGTAATAACTTCTCAGTTCCTCTCCACTGTGCAGATCCATGCCTGAGCTTTCTACAATCCCCAGAAGGGGAAGGGAGGGGAGGGGAGGGGAGGGGAGGGGAGGGGAGGGGGTTCAGATCGGCAAGATTAACTCCAGTGAATGGAGACCACTTGGCTATTCGTGAATGAAACACAACTGTTGTTGTGTGTGTTGTGATACTTTTGGTCAAAGAGCTTTACATAACTTGTACAACACGTTCGACCTTGGCTCTTCATTAAGACAAGCAAGTGCACTGTTGGCAACTACCACACCCCACCCCCACCCCCTTTTCCGTCTCTCTCCTGTTTTCCAAGTATTTCTTGTGGGGGCACACTTGAAAATAATTCGATATTAGAAATAATACGACTCTGACCTGCGCGGGGAAGACAACTCTACATTGTGACTCTGACCTGCGCGGGGAAGACAACTCTACATTGTGACGCTGACCTGCGCGGGGAAGACAATTCTACATTGTGACTCTGGCTTGCGCGGGGAAGACAACTCTACATTGTGACTCTGGCTTGCGCGGGGAAGACAATTCTACATTGTGACTCTGGCTTGCGCGGGGAAGACAACTCTACATTGTGACTCTGGCTTGCGCGGGGAAGACAACTCTACATTGTGACTCTGGCTTGCGCGGGGAAGACAACTCTACATTGTGACTCTGGCTTGCGCGGGGAAGACAACTCTACATTGTGACTCTGGCTTGCGCGGGGAAGACAACCCTACAGTGTGACTCTTGCGCAGGGAAGACAACTCTACATTGTGACTCTGGCTTGCGCGGGGAAGACAACCCTACAGTGTGACTCTTGCGCAGGGAAGACAACTGTACACTACGACCCGAACATTTTAAAAGCGTCTTTCGAGAGGAGAAAATTGCTGTTCATTTCCGGTTGAAAAGAGAGAGAGAGAGAGAGAGAGAGAGAGGGAGAGAGAGAGAGAGTTCCAGCAGGAGGTATGTGCAAGCGTGGCTACAGGTCAAGGTCAGGGCCGCTACTACTATCCCAGAGTGCCTGCAACCTGATGTACGAGCGCTCTTCCCTGATGTGGGATACTGTTTCAGTCTGACGAGAACTGGGCGGCGGCAGTGATGCTTGTCGCTGCTGCTTGTTCACACTCTGCCTGTACTCGCTTCAGTTGAATGGACCTTGGCTTGACGAGACTGTCTCAGTGCTCGAGCACTTTGTCAATATCTTAAGTTTCTCTTCTTTAAAATTGGTTTCTCTTTTAAAAGACAAGAGAAAGAGTAGGAGTCTGCCCTCCCTTACTTTAGTTCTTTGCCATGTTTAACACAACATTATCAAGTGTCATTTTCCGTTCTGTTGGGGCAGAACTAAGAACCCAGTAGAACAAAGAACTGAGTGGAACAAAGAACTGAAGAGAACAGAGAACACAATGATAGCACGACAGACAGAGAACACAATGATAGCACGACAGACAGAGAACACAATGATAGCACGACAGACAGAGAACACAATGATAGCACGACAGACAGAGAACACAATGGTAGCACGACAGACAGAAGACACAATGATAGCACGACAGACAGAAGACACAATGATATCACGACAGACAGAAGACACAATGATAGCACGACAGACAGAGAACACAATGATAGCACGACAGACAGAGAACACAATGATAGCACGACAGACAGAGAACACAATGATAGCACGACAGACAGAAGACACAATGATAGCACGACAGACAGAGAACACAATGATAGCACGACAGACAGAAGACACAATGATAGCACGACAGACAGAGAACACAATGATAGCACGACAGACAGAGAACACAATGATAGCACGACAGACAGAAGACACAATGATATCACGACAGACAGAAGACACAATGAGAGCACGACAGACAGAGAACACAATGATAGCACGACAGACAGAAGACACAATGATAGCACGACGGACAGAAGACACAATGATAGCACGACAGACAGAGAACACAATGATAGCACGACAGACAGAGAACACAATGATAGCACGACAGACAGAGAACACAATGGTAGCACGACAGACAGAAGACACAATGATAGCACGACAGACAGAAGACACAATGATATCACGACAGACAGAAGACACAATGATAGCACGACAGACAGAGAACACAATGATAGCACGACAGACAGAGAACACAATGATAGCACGACAGACAGAGAACACAATGATAGCACGACAGACAGAAGACACAATGATAGCACGACAGACAGAGAACACAATGATAGCACGACAGACAGAGAACACAATGATAGCACGACAGACAGAGAACACAATGATAGCACGACAGACAGAAGACACAATGATAGCACGACAGACAGAGAACACAATGATAGCACGACAGACAGAAGACACAATGATAGCACGACAGACAGAGAACACAATGATAGCACGACAGACAGAGAACACAATGATAGCACGACAGACAGAAGACACAATGATATCACGACAGACAGAAGACACAATGAGAGCACGACAGACAGAGAACACAATGATAGCACGACAGACAGAAGACACAATGATAGCACGACGGACAGAAGACACAATGATAGCACGACAGACAGAAGACACAATGATAGCACGACAGACAGAAGACACAATGATAGCACGACAGACAGAGAACACAATGATAGCACGACAGACAGAGAACACAATGATAGCACGACAGACAGAAGACACAATGATATCACGACAGACAGAAGACACAATGATAGCACGACAGACAGAGAACACAATGATAGCACGACAGACAGAAGACACAATGATAGCACGACAGACAGAAGACACAATGATAGCACGACAGACAGAAGACACAATGATAGCACGACAGACAGAGAACACAATGGTAGCACGACAGACAGAAGACACAATGATAGCACGACAGACAGAAGACACAATGATAGCACGACAGACAGAGAACACAATGGTAGAACAACAGACAGAGAACACAATGATAGCACGACAGACAGAGAACACAACGATAGCACGACAGACAGAGAACACAATGATAGCACGACAGACAGAAGACACAATGATAGCACGACAGACAGAAGACACAATGATAGCACGACAGACAGAAGACACAATGATAGCACGACAGACAGAAGACACAATGACGCTAAGTCCTGTAACATTTACATGCCGTAGTAGGGGTATGAAGTGTTACAGCCTTCACAATTCTAGGTCACTCAGTATGTGAGGTAGGGATGCCAGCACCTGTCCTGGCTGATTTTGTTTTCCTAGGGAAAACTCAGGTACCTTTGTTTCCTTTTTGAGGTTGGGTTGACCCGGGTGTCGACCGTTCCGAAAAATTCCGAACGCGCTAACCACTACACCACGGAGGCACTATATAATATGATCGTTAATAAGTTCTGTTAATAGTTGGTCTCTGTTTTAATGGCCAAACAGTTTTCCTGTTGTTACAACTTTTCATTCAGTCAAGATTATTGCTTGTTTCTTGCTGCCAGATATTTTGCTCATTACATTTTTGGTGGCAGTTTGAAAGTTACGTGTGTGTAGATAAGTGTGCTGTGATAACTGGTCCTGGTATGTTGAGACTGAGATAGCAGCCATGAAGTCCCGGCTTGTCTGTGTGTGCACGGAATGATGGGATAGCTCTGGTTGAAGGACGGGTATCGTAAAGCTAAAGTGTTCTGATTAGCGGAAGTGTCGGCCAGGGGAGATAAACATGTGGAAAGTGTCAAGATAACATCATTCAAGAGAGAAAAGGAAATATTAAGGGAAAGAGAGAGTGAGAGAGAGGAGAGGGAGAGAGAAGAGAGATAAACATGTGGAAAGTGTGAAGATAACATCATTCAAGAGAGAAAAGGAAATATTAAGGGAAAGAGAGAGAAAGTGAGAGAGTGAGTGTGAGAGAGTGAGAGAGAGGAGAGGGAGAGGGAAGAGAGATAAACATGTGGAAAGTGTGAAGATAGCATTATTCAAAAGAGAAAAGGAAATCTTGAGAGAGGGAATGAGTGAGAGACAGAGGAGAGTGAGAGAGAGGGAAAGTAAACACGTCGAAAGTGTGAAGATAACATCATTCAAAAGAGGAAAGGAAATATTAAGAGAGAGTGAGAGACTGATTGACTGATCTTTATTTCAAAAGAGTTAAGAATTGAGCACGCACATCATTCAAGAGAGAAAAGGAAATATTAAGAGAGAGAGAGAGAGAGAGAGAGAGAGAGATAGGGGAGAGTGGAGAGAAGAAGGAGAGGGGAGAGAGAAAAGAGAAAGCATAATTAATGTACCACTGTGCACTGGACAACATGCCAAGGTTATTGTGGGTCAGATTTGTTCGTGAGAATAGACGCAAGACGAGGCGAGCCGACGGAAAGATTGATGTCTGTCTGTCTGTGTTTACATATTCTTGATGAAGATCTACAGTTATTTGTTAGACACAAAAGTAAAAGAAAAAGTCCAATATTTAACAGCTGAAAAAAGATGTAGTTATAGTAGAACAATATTATGCTGTTTATAGTAGAACAATTATTGAGGAAAGTCGCTGGCGATGGTTGGGACATGTGCTCCGATTGACTGACAACTCACTACCAAAAATAGCACTAAGATGGACACCACAGGGGAACAGAAGTAAGGGTAGACCAAAAGAGACATGGAGAAGATCAACAGAAAGGATGTTGAGCAATAGAGGGCTCACCTGGGCAAGAGCAGAAAAAAAGGCAAAGGACAAGCATTTGTGGAAAACCCTTGCGGAAGCCCCATGTGCCCTGGGCACTTAAGGTTCAGAGAGAGAGAGAGAGAGAGAGAGAGAGAGAGAGAGAGAGAGAGTAGAACAATTAGACACACACTAATCTCTCATGGCGAAGGTCGGGGGTTCGAATCCGGCTGGAGGAGCCCCAGTCACCCAGCTGTAGAAATGGGTACCCGACTTCTTCTGGAGTTGGGGAAGGAAAAGGCGGCCAGGCGTGATACTGACCATATCACCCTCTAGTGTGCTGACAGGTCAAGGAAAATATGGGCACTAACACCATATCCCTATGTGCCTCTAAGGCACGACAGGGTTACCTTTACCTTCCTTATAGTAGAACAATATTAAGTTGATTAAATAGAATATTATAATAGGACAATATTATGTTGGTTATAGTAGAACAGTATTATGTTGGTTATAATAGGACAATATTATGTTGGTTATAGTAGAACAGTATTATGTTGGTTATAATAGGACAATATTATGTTGGTTATAGTAGAACAGTATTATGTTGGTTATAGTAGAACAGTATTATGTTGGTTATAATAGGACAATATTATGTTGGTTATAATAGAACAGTATTATTTTGGTTATAATAGGACAATATTATGTTGGTTATATTAGAACAGTATTATGTTGGTTATAATATGACAATATTATGTTGGTTATAATAGGACAATATTATGTTGGTTATAGTAGAACAGTATTATGTTGGTTATAATAGGACAATATTATGTTGGTTATAATAGGACAATATTATGTTGGTTATAGTAGAACAATATTATGTTGGTTATAGTAGAACAGTATTATGTTGGTTATAATAGGACAATATTATGTTGGTTATAATAGAACAATATTATGTTGGTTATAGTAGAACAATATTATGTTGGTTATAGTAGAACAGTATTATGTTGGTTATAATAGAACAATATTATGTTGGTTATAGTAGAACAGTATTATGTTGGTTATAGTAGAACAGTATTATGTTGGTTATAATAGGACAATATTATGTTGGTTATAGTAGAACAGTATTACGTTGGTTACAGTAGAACAGTATTATGTTGGTTATAGTAGAAACTTCTCATTAATCAAAATGGACAAAATACACGTAGAAGGGACAGATGTTGAAGAAGTCAATCAATCTGCATACCTTGACAGCTACATAGACCAGGAAAGAAAGTTAAGATTAGAATTGCAAAAGCAGCATCGATCTTCAAGAATCTAGAGAACATATGGCATTTAAAAGTTATAAGCACAAAAACCAAGTTAAGACTATTCAATTCAGTTTGAAAACAATGTATTACATATCACAAAAAAGACTTTACTCACTTCAAAAAACGAGCAGTAAAGCTTATAGATGACAAACATGCAGCACCTATTACAAAGAAGAACAAACGTCTTGATAGAAACAAGGTTTCTTTTCAACAAGGCCAAGTTAATTCATAAAATTCTATCGCACAATGCTCTCCCCCCCCCCCCCCAAATCTGTGGTTGTTGTTCAAATCCAGCCCAAAACACATTTAACGCTTAAGCAATTGTATTCTCCCAAAACCGAGGCTTAACATGTTTTCTCTTACTCAGCTGCCCACCTTTGGAATGCCCTACTAATTCATGTAAAACTTATAAGAAAATATTCGTTCTTATAACTTTAAACTTTGTCAACATTTGTCTTTTATGGACTATATGCCTCCCTAAGCACAGTTTAAAGTAGTTTAAAGTATGGCTTGAGTGTTGCAAATTTTTTTATACTGCTTTTCTATAAATTTGTTAAATTTTAAAGAATGTAAGAATGCAAGTTTATTTCATGTTGTTGCATAAATCAGAGTGTAGATTGTATGGACATGAGACAAGTTTATTATTGTTTAAGTAATCATTTAATGTGTCTTCATGATTATTATGCTTATTAAAAAATGCTGAATGTCTGTGACTAAGTGAAAGCTGTATGATGAAGGGCAGAATGTAAGACGGGCCTGCGTGCCCATTTCTTAACCCTTTGAAAATAAAGTATGTTCGTTAGTTCGTTCCTCCGTAGCTACATCGCTAAGACGCGCTTCAAGTTGCAGTGCCAGTTGTAAGATCGCTAGTTCACTTCTGGGAACGGGACAAAAACAAAAAAAGCAACAACTCACAAGACCTCTGGGGTCATGACCCAGAGGGACGCACACTCCCCCCCCCCCCCCTTGGAGTGTCAGGAGTTTAATAGGGTCACAACACTTGTCTGGGGGAGGAGATACTTCCTCTGATGATCTGACGGAGTTATGTCGTTCTCTACAGTAGAGAATTTTCTGCATGCATATTGTTATTTATGACAAGGAAAATATGGGCACTAACACCATATCCCTAGATGCCTCTAAGGCATGACAGGGTTACCTTCATATCCCTGGATGCCTCTAAGGCATGGCAGGGTTACCTTCATATCCCTGGATGCCTCTAAGGCATGGCAGGGTTACCTTCATATCCCTGGATGCCTCTAAGGCATGACAGGGTTACCTTCATATCCCTGGATGCCTCTAAGGCATGGCAGGGTTACCTTCATATCCCTGGATGCCTCTAAGGCATGACAAGGTTACCTTCATATCCCTGGATGCCTCTAAGGCATGACAGGGTTACCTTCATATGCCTGGATGCCTCTAAGGCATGGCAGGGTTACCTTCATATTCCTGGATGCCTCTAAGGCATGGCAGGGTTACCTTCATATGCCTCTAAGGCATGACAGGGTTACCTTTACTTTTTAAACAGGAAATGTTTTTCTTAACTCTCAAGTTCTGCGGGCATTAATTTTCCCGTACATGACCGACACTCTGCTGTATAGAGAAGTATAGAGAGAACTGATTTGTAGAGGTTGCTGTATAGAGAAATATAGAGAGAACTGATTTGTAGAGGTTGCTGTATAGAGAAGTATAGAGAGAACTGATTTGTAGAGGTTGCTGTATAGAGAAGTATAGAGAGAACTGATTTGTAGAGGTTGCTGTATAGAGAAGTATAGAGAGAACTGATTTGTAGAGGTTGCTGTATAGAGAAGTATAGAGAGAACTGATTTGTAGAGGTTGCTGTATAGAGAAGTATAGAGAGAACTGAGTTGTAGAGGTTGCTGTATAGAGAAGTATAGAGAGAACTGAGTTGTAGAGGTTGCTGTATAGAGAAGTATAGAGAGAACTGATTTGTAGAGGTTGCTGTATAGAGAAGTATAGAGAGAACTGATTTGTAGAGGTTGTTGTATAGAGAAGTATAGAGAGAACTGAGTTGTAGAGGTTGTTGTATAGAGAAGTATAGAGAGAACTGATTTGTAGAGGTTGCTGTATAGAGAAGTATAGAGAGAACTGAGTTGTAGAGGTTGCTGTATAGAGAAGTATAGAGAGAACTGATTTGTAGAGGTTGCTGTATAGAGAAGTATAGAGAGAACTGAGTTGTAGAGGTTGCTGTATAGAGAAGTATAGAGAGAACTGATTTGTAGAGGTTGCTGTATAGAGAAGTATAGAGAGAACTGATTTGTAGAGGTTGTTGTATAGAGAAGTATAGAGAGAACTGATTTGTAGAGGTTGCTGTATAGAGAAGTTTAGAGAGAACTGATTTGTAGAGGTTGCTGTATAGAGAAGTATAGAGAGAACTGATTTGTAGAGGTTGCTGTATAGAGAAGTATAGAGAGAACTGATTTGTAGAGGTTGCTGTATAGAGAAGTATAGAGAGAACTGAGTTGTAGAGGTTGCTGTATAGAGAAGTATAGAGAGAACTGATTTGTAGAGGTTGCTGTATAGAGAAGTTTAGAGAGAACTGATTTGTAGAGGTTGCTGTATAGAGAAGTATAGAGAGAACTGATTTGTAGAGGTTGCTGTATAGAGAAGTATAGAGAGAACTGAGTTGTAGAGGTTGCTGTATAGAGAAGTATAGAGAGAACTGAGTTGTAGAGGTTGCTGTATAGAGAAGTATAGAGAGAACTGATTTGTAGAGGTTGTTGTATAGAGAAGTATAGAGAGAACTGATTTGTAAGAGTTGATGTATAGAGAAGTATAGAGAGAATGGATTTGTAAGAGTTGTTGTATAGAGAAGTATAGAGAGAATTGATTTGTAGAGGTTGTTTATAGAGAAGTATAGAGAGAACTGATTTGCAAGGGTTGAAGTATGGAGAGCAGATCTGGCAAGATGGTTGTTTAGAGAGGTATGGAGAGAACAGATCTGGCAAGCTAGTTGTTTAGAGAGGTATGGAGAGAACAGATCTGGCAAGCTAGTTGTTTAGAGAGGTATGGAGAGAACAGATCTGGCAAGCTAGTTGTTTAGAGAGGTATGGAGAGAACAGATCTGGCAAGCTAGTTGTTTAGAGAGGTATGGAGAGAACAGATCTGGCAAGCTAGTTGTTTAGAGAGGTATGGAGAGAACAGATCTGGCAAGCTAGTTGTTTAGAGAGGTATGGAGAGAACAGATCTGGCAAGCTAGTTGTTTAGAGAGGTATGGAGAGAGCAGATCTGGCAAGATGGTTGTTTGGAGAGTTATGGAGAGAACAGATCTGGCAAGGTTGTTACAAAAATATGAAGAGAACAGATCTGGCAGGGTTTTGTTTTGGCGTGGTGTTTTACATCAAGCTACTTTTCTCGTGTTTTACATCAAGCTACTTTTCTCGTGTTTTATATCAAGCTACTTTTCTCGTGTTTTTTTTTCAAGTGCGCAAACAATTTCTCTTTGAATAATTCTATGTAGTTATGTTTCTAACACGAACTACCAAATCAAGTGTCTACAGTTTGTAACACAAGCTACCAGGTCAGTGTGTGCAGTTTGTAACACAAGCTACCAGGTCAGTGTGTGCAGTTTGTAACACAAGCTACCAGGTCAGTGTGTGCAGTTTGTAACACAAGCTACCAGGTCAGTGTGTGCAGTTTGTAACACAAGCTATCAGGTCAGTGTGTACAGTTTGTAACACAAGCTACCAGGTCAGTGTGTACAGTTTGTAACACAAGCTACTAGGTCAGTGTGTGCAGTTTGTAACACAAGCTATCAGGTCAGTGTGTACAGTTTGTAACACAAGCTACCAGGTCAGTGTGTGCAGTTTGTAACACAAGCTATCAGGTCAATGTGTACAGTTTGTAAACACGAGTTACTATGTCAGTGTGTGCAGTTTGTAATACGAGCTACCACGTCAGTGTGTACAGTTTGTAACACGAACTATCAAGTCAGTGTGTACAGTTTGTAACACGAACTATCAAGTCAGTGTGTACAGTTTGTAATACGAACTATCAAATCAGTGCGTACAGTTTCTAACGCTGTGTATGATGTTTGCTGAAAATGCTGATAAATGCTAATGGAGAGATAATGCATGTGGTGACATACAATCGGACATGGGACAAACCACAATTAATATGTAAATGTTCATTTTGCTTCGTCTAGCAGAAAACATTCATTAATCATGATTAAAGAGAGTTTTTCTTTCTTCCTCATATACAGCATTATATAGAGCTCACATAGAACTTTACATACAGCCTTACACACAGCCTCAAATACTGCCTCAAACAGTTTAACACACAGCTACACATACTACCTGACACATAGCCTGACATACAGCCTTGCATACAGCCTCACATACAGCCTTACTACCTCACATACTACCTCACATACTACCTCACATACAACCTCACATACAGCCTTACTACCTCACATACTACCTCACATACTACCTCACATACTACCTCACATACTGCCTCACATACTGCCTCAGATACTACCTCACATGCAGCCTCTTAAACATCCTATCATTCTATATCATATACAATCTAACCTACTACCTCACGTACTACTTTACATACAGCCTCACATACAACATCACATGTAGCCTCACCTCCTATCACATATGGCCTCAATACCCCCTCATATACTGTTTAGTATGTCGTATGAAACACTGAAACAATGTACACGTGTACACTTTGTAGAAGTTCGCCAAAAATTATTCAGGATAAACCCACGAAAAAAAAGAGGTGAA
This sequence comes from Achatina immaculata, assembly GCA_009760885.1. Taxonomy (NCBI): domain Eukaryota; kingdom Metazoa; phylum Mollusca; class Gastropoda; order Stylommatophora; family Achatinidae; genus Lissachatina; species Lissachatina immaculata. The sequence goes on from CM019718.1 coordinate 42,720,673, forward strand.
AAAAAAACATGAAAAAAGCCACCACGTATGTCATGAGTAAGAAAGAAATATAACTTGATTTGTATACGTGAGAAGGTTGTAAGTAAACTTTGTGTAATCGAGTTGATAAACAATCGAGTCGGCGAGTCAGCTCACTATTCTGGGTTTGAAGAAGGAAGTTTTGCTGAAGATGTGGACGCCAGCTGTGGACAGCATGTCGGAATGTTTACAAGCGCTACCACAGAAAAGTAACACAAGTTACCTCTCTGTTTCTATCTGTGCCGAGGACATGGGGAGTTTTGGAGAAAATGCGAGTGTTTACAAGGAATTCCGAGTGTTTACAACAACAAAAAAGCGAGTGCTTACAAGAAAAACGCGAGTGTTTACTAAAAAAAAATAAATGTGAGTGTTTACAAGAAAAACGCGAGTGTTTACCAAAAAAAAAAATAAATAAAATAAATGCGAGTGTTTAAAAAAATGCGAGTGTGAATCCAAAAAAAAATGTGAGTGCTAACAAGAAGAACATGAATGTTTTCACAAAATGCGAATGTTTACAAGAAAAATGTGAGTATTTACAAGAAAAATGTGAGTATTTACAAGAAAAATGCGAGTGTTTATCACAAAAAAAAAAAAAAAAAAGAAAAAAAGAAATACGATTGTTTACCGAAAAATTACCTGTGTTTACATGAAAGGTGTGAGTGTTTGCAAGAAAATGCCAGAGCTTACAAGAAAAATGTGAGTGTTTACAAGAAAAATGTGAATGTTTACAAGGAAAATGGGAGTGTTTACAAGAAAAATGTGAATGTTTACAAGGACAACGAGAGTGTTTACAAGAAAAATGCGAGTGTTTACAAGAGAAATGTGAGTGTTTGGAAGAAAAATGTGAGTGTTTACAAGAAAATATGAGTGTTTACAAGAAAAATGTGAGTGTTTACAAGAAAACAAATGTGTTTAGAAGTAAAATGTGAGTGTTTACAAGAAAAATGTGAGTGTTCGGCTCACCTGTGGTGCTGAAGAAAAGAGCAAAGGTGTGACAAATGGAATATAAATGACAGGAGAAATACTTCTTCTTCTTCCTTTTCTTCGTCTTCTAAATTTCAACAATTATAAAATGAGAACTTGTGCGATGATGGTCCTTAAAAGCAGCTACAGTGTCGAATACTTGTAACTGGGTTGGAGTGACCTGCCTGAAGTCTGGTAGTGACCTGGAGACAGTCTCTGTGAACAAAAATCTGTGTTTCTACACAGAAAACACAGTTTCTTGTGGCCATCGCTCTATGTCTACACAGAAAACACACAGCTTATTGTGTCCATCGCTCTATGTCTACACAGAAAGCACACAGCTTATTGTGGCCATCACTCTATGTCTACACAGAAAACACACAGCTTCTTGTGGCCATCGCTCTATGTCTACACAGAAAACACACAGCTTCTTGTGGCCATCGCTCTATGTCTACACAGAAAACACACAGCTTCTTGTGGCCATCGCTCTATGTCTACAGAAAACACATAGCTTCTTGTGGCCATCGCTCTATGTCTACACACAGCTTCTTGTAGCCATCGCTCTATGTCTACACAGAAAACACACAGCTTCTTGTGGCCATCGCTGTATGTCTACACAGAAAACACACAGCTTCTTGTGGCCATCGCTCTATGTCTACACAGAAAACACACAGCTTTCTACATTCATGGGATGGCAAATAAAGTGCCAGGTAAACATAGTTGTGCCTGCTATTGGCAACTTAAAGACATCAAAATGTTTACATTGAACAACTGACATTGATAGATTCATGTGCTTGAGAGAGAGAGAGAGAGAGAGAGAGAGGGAGGGAGAAAGAGAGATTACATGGACTGTTGTAAGAAGTATACGTTGACAAATAATGTGTAGGAGGTTGTATTTTTAGAATGGTTATTCAGATAAAAGACAACACATAGACAAAAGTGTGATCTAGACAATACATAGACAAAAGTGTGATCTAGACAATACATAGACAAAAGTGTGATCTAGACAATACATCGACAAAAGTGTGATCTAGATAATACATAGACAAAAGTGTGATCTAGATAATACATTGAAAAAAGTGTGATCTAGACAATACATAGACAAAAGTGTGATCTAGATAATACACCGACAAAAGTGTGATCTAGATAATACATTGAAAAAAGTGTGATCTAGACAATACATAGACAAAAGTGTGATCTAGATAATACACCGACAAAAGTGTGATCTAGACAATACATAGACAAAAGTGTGATCTAGACAATACATAGACAAAAGTGTGATCTAGATAATGCATCGACAAAAGTGTGATCTAGACAATACATCGACAAAAGTGTGATCTAGATAATGCATCGACAAAAGTGTGATCTAGATAATACATAGACAAAAGTGTGATCTAGATAATACATAGACAAAAGTGTGATCTAGCTAATACATAGACAAAAGTGTGATCTAGCTAATACATAGACAAAAGTGTGATCTAGACAATACATAGACAAAAGTATGATCTAGACAATACATAGACAAAAGTGTGATCTAGACAATACATAGACAAAGTGTGATCTAGACAATACATAGACAAAAGTGTGATCTAGACAATACATAGACAAAAGTGCGATCCTTACAATACATAGACAAAAGTGTGATCTAGACAATACATCGACAAAAGTGTGATCTAGACAATACATAGACAAAAGTGTGATCTAGATAATACATAGACAAAAGTGTGATCTAGATAATACATAGACAAAAGTGTGATCTAGCCAATACATAGACAAAAGTGTGATCTAGACAATACATAGACAAAAGTGTGATCTAGACAATACATAGACAAAAGTGAGATCTAGACAATACATAGACAAAAGTGTGATCTAGAGTACAGTTGACGTGCCTCAGTCACCATGAATAACAACAAATGTGTGAAAAATATATCTAGTATGTGGTCTACATAATCACATCAAAACATACAAAACTGCATATCACACATGGCAAACTGACATTTAAACCACAAGTTTATGTATATGTTTATGTATGTGTGTGCGAACAGAGGTCAAATAACAAGCGCGTATGTGTGTTTGTGTGAATAAGAAGATAAATGAAAAAGTTGTGTGGAGTGATGATTCACTTATACTGATGTGATATAGTGATATCTGAATTCCTCAAATAATAGGAAGCGGAAAATACCCCGTCAGACCCAGGTGGCACATCAGCCTTCGGCTGGCTGCGGTGTTTGACGAGAAGGAGCTCCCGACATGTTCTGTTTACAAGTAATTTGATGATCTCCTGATATTATGGTACGTCCAGGTAATCTTGTACGTTCGTGTAATCTGGTACGCTCAGGTGATCTGGTACATCAAGGTAATCTGGTAGGTCAAGGTAATCTGGTAGGTTCAGGTAATCTTCGCGAGTTTGCTGTCTCAAGATGTCATTGTCCAGCTTTTATCCCAGTCAAAACTTCGTGCTCTACCGGAAGGCGTATGCGTGGCGAATATCATGATTTATCACAATAATGTCATGTTTTATCACAATAATGTTATAATTTATCACAATAATGTCATGTTTTATCATAATAATGTCATGTTTTTCCATAATAATGTTATCCCAGATAAGTGAACTTGTTACCCCTCTAATATCTCGTCCATGTCCTGATGTCGTTGAGTTTTTCATGTTCAGTCTAGCTCCGCTTCCTGTGCTCTATTCTTATATCTTATATCTTTCCCGTGCTGTTAAACGTCACATAGGGCTCGCAAAGTAGTTCGCCAATTTTTCCTGTCTTCGGCGAGTCTTTCAACCTCATCAAAGGATTTTATGCCTGTTAATTTGGCCTCTCTTAATAATGTCCTCTTCAGAGTTTCACGTTGTCTGCCTCTTTTTCTTCGTCCTGTTGTGTTCCACTTGATAGCTTGTTTTGGGATTCTCTGATCATTTCTTCTCATCAAGTGACCAACATATGTCCATCTCCTTCTCCTTATCACCCATGAGACTGGTTGTTGTTCAGTCATCTGTCTTATCTCTGCATTGTTCTTGAATTCATTCCACTTGATGCCGAGTATTTTCCTTAGGCATTTGTTTTCAAAAGAGTCTAATTTCTTGTCTATTTCTTTAGTTGTTTTCCAGCTTTCGCATGCATAAATGAGGGTGGATATCACATTTGAATTGAATAGTCTTAACTTGGTTTTTGTGCTTATAACTTTTGAATTCCATATGTTCTCAAGATTCTTGAAGATTGATGCTGCTTTTGCAATTCTAATTCTAACTTCCTTTCTAGTGTCACCATCCTGGTCTATGTAGCTGCCAAGGTATGCAAATTGATTGACTTCTTCAATATCTGTCCCTTCTACGTGTATTTTTCCATTCTGATTGAGAGGAATTTTCATTATTTTTGTTTTGTCCTTGTTAAAACAAAATTTTTGTCCTTGTGCTGTATTGTTAGATTTATATCTTTTGTGTTTCTACTTCCTGTGCTCTGTTGTTAGATTTATATCTTTTGTGTTTCTACTTCCTGTGCTCTGTTGTTAAATATATATATATATCACTTGTGTCTCTAATTCTTGAGTTCTATTGTTAGATTTATATCTTTTCTGGCTATACTCCCTGTTCTCTACTGTTAGATTTATATCTTTTCTGTCTCTACTCCCTGTGCTCTACTGTTAGATTTATATCTTTTCTGTCACTACTCCCTGTACTCTATTGTTAGATTTATATCTTTTGTGTCTCAACTTCATGCGCTCTGTTTTTAGATTTATATCCATTGTGTCTCTACTTCCTCTGCTCTATTGTTAAATTTATTTATATCTTTTGTGTATCTACCTCTTGTGCTGTATTGTTAGATTTATATCTTCTGTGTCATTACTTTTTGTGCTGTATTGTTGGATTTATATATTTTGTGTCTCCACTTCCTGTGCTCTATTGTTAGATTTATATCCTTCGTCTTGTGTATCGCCACTTTGTGGAATGTCAGGTTCACGATTCTACTTATCAAAATGCAGTTGGATTTTCTTTCAAGAGAAACTTTACTATTATGTATGCATCACAGAGTAGTGATTGAGACAATAATATTATGTGTCTGTGGCACAACATAATGACTAAGACAATATTACTATATGTCTGTGTCACAACATAGTGACTGAGACAACATTACTATTTGTCTGCGTCACAACATAGTGACTGAGACAATATTACTATTTGTCTGCGTTATAACATAGTGCCTAAGACAATATTACTATTTGTCTGCGTCACAACATAGTGCCTAAGACAATATTACTATTTGTCTGCGTCACAACACAATGACTGAGACAATGTTACCGTATGTCTGCGTCACATCATAGTGACTGAGACAATATTACTGCGTCAGAACATAGTGACTTAGGCAATATTGCTACACGCAGCGTCACACCAGTCTGGAAAATAATTTCAAGAGCTTTCGTGAAAATTTTCATTAAAAGTATTTCAGCCATCCATACTTCAGGTCACATGACTGCAGTGACAGACAACTTTGTCTCTATTTTGGCAGACAAAAATACTTTCCTTCAATTTTGTCTCTAGTGAAGTAATAATTTCTTCAGTTTAATCATCGTCTTTGTTTTTATCTCCTAATTTGTTTAGATGTATTCTCCTTAAATAAATCGTGTATGTCTGTCTTCATTCACATAAATTACCAATAATGTTTTGCAATGCTTTGGCTAAATAAGAAGCAATGGCAAGCTATGATAAACAGCAAAGACGTTTCAGTTTTAAAATTCTGCCCTTCGGTGCAATAATCTTTTTTCTTTTTTAAGTGCATGAATGAGGACAAGAAGAAATAACTGAATGACAGCCTACAATGATGCATCACTCACCGAATATCCGGCAGACACAGGGAGAGACAGACACAGAGGAATATATTCGTTCCCTCAGGCAAATAGCACACATCTTTCTCCTGCCAATCTACGCCGTTTGCCAACGTTGGCAAGTTTGCGAAGTCAGTTGCCGTTTTGGCTTAGTGAGGCCGGCGAAGTTGGGACGAAATTGTGATGCGGTCGCTCGGTTTAGTCGGAAAATTGTGTGTATCTGTGTGTGAGAGAGAGAGAGAGAGAGAGAGAGAGGTGAAGCGAGAGAAAGTTCTGTAGCGTTTCTTTGGCTTTCCTGAAGTTTTTCTAGGCTTAACTCTCTGTTGAAGTTAAAAAAAAAAGTGTTTCAGATATCTTCTTACTCGCGAAGCCTTAGGTTTCTGTCAAAATGTTCTCATCAAATCCCAGCCAGGACACCGCGAGATTACAGGCCATCCAGTGTGTGGCAAAAACTCGTTTCAAATCCGGCAATTTAAGCTTTAGATCCGCGCACTTGGAGTTTTTGTGTTCGCCCTCAGCTCTTTGCTTACTTCTCAGCATGGCTCCAGGACAGACAGACAAATCCTCATCCCTTTTCTTGACAGCCTAGAAAACACACCAACCTACTTCTGTGCTTTCTTAAGTTCTCGTGTACGGCCAGGGAAATGAGACTTGACTCTATGAAGGATTTAGACTGAGATATACAAATATTTTCAGCTGCTTCTCCTTGTCACGTGATGCATTTACTGTGTTCGTTTGTAGGTGTGGCCGGTGCTCTGTGCTGATGTTGGCAGTATGTTGTATGATGTTGGCAGTATGTTGTATGATGTTGGCAGTATGTTGTATGATGTTGGCAGTATGTTGTATGATGTTGGCAGTATGTTGCATGATGTTGGCAGTATGTTGTATGATGTTGGCAGTATGTTGTATGATGTTGGCAGTATGTTGTATGATGTTGGCAGTATGTTGTATGATGTTGGCAGTATGTTGCATGATGTTGGCAGTATGTTGTATGATTTTGGCAGTATGTTGTATGATTTTGGCAGTATGTTGCATGATGTTGGCAGTATGTTGTATGATGTTGGCAGTATGTTATATGATGTTGGCAGTATGTTGTATGATGTTGGCAGTATGTTGTATGATGTTGGCAGTATGTTGTATGATGTTGGCAGTATGTTGCATGATGTTGGCAGTATGTTGCATGTGACTGTTCAATATAGAAGTTCCTAGTAGTTATGTGTATTTGCATTACTGATAAATTTAAAGCTTACAATTTCTATCTGCCGCTGCTTCAACTATTCCTTTCATTATTGTTCTCGTATCACTGTTGCTCTGTGTATAATTTTGTCCTGACTTACGGTCCATCGAGTTGCGACCTCTTGTATTATAACAGATATCTCGTAGAAAAAATCTAAAACTGGTCTAGAACATACACACATACATGCATACATACATACATACATACATACATACATACATACATACATACATACATAAGCAGCACTGACCTTAAAGAATCTTGAGATGTAATATCCACCCTCATTTATGCATGTGAAAGCTGGAAAACAACTAAAGAAACAGACAAGAAATTAGACTCTTTCGATAACAAATGCCTAAAAAAAAAATACTCGATATAAAGTGGAACAAATTCGAGGACAGTTTCAGAGTATGGCAGATGAGCGAACAAGAACCTGTGATCGCGTCATGACAAGAAACAATCAGAGAATCCCAAAAGAAGCTATCAAGTGGGACAACACAACAGGCCGAAGAAAAAGAGGTCGACCAGGTGAAACTCTAAAGAGGACATTGCTATAAAGAGACCAAATTAGTAGGCATAAAATCCCTTGACGAGGTTGAAAAGCTGGCCGAAAACAGGAAAAATTGGCCAACTACCTTGCGAGCCCTGTATGACGTTTAACAGCGCAGGGAGGATGGAAAATGTAAGAAACAGCAGTAAATCAACTTACATTAACAGTCCCTAAATAAGTTTCATTAATTTTGTGACAAATCTATATATATATATATCAATGAACGTGTGTGTGTGTGTCTGTGTGTGTATGTTAGCATCACGATGGAAGGCTTGGAGCAATTTCAACCAAACTTGACACACATATTACTTACATTCTTGATAGTGCACCATGGAACTTAGATCATCCCTAGCATACCCCTATGATCCCTAGGGGTCGGGGTGACATGTAAAAAAAATAGAAAATGAAAGATGTTAGTGTCGAATTCATAGTTTTCTGGGTCGCTGAGATGAACAGTGACACTCCCGGTGCCGTTTAAGTCCAAATTCAGCCCCAAACGACATGGGGGCCCCTAGAGGTGGGGGCGGCATGTGGTGACATGTACAAATAATCGAAAACGATCAATATTAGTGTATAATCCATAGTTCGTGGAGTCGCTGCGATGAATAGTGACACCCCCGATGCCGTGTAAGTCCAAGTTCAGCCTCGAACGTCATGGGGAGCCCTAGGGGTTATGTGGGATGGGGGTGACATGTACAAATAATCGAAAATGACTGGTATTAGTGTCGAGTCCATTGTTCTGGGGGTCGCTGAGGCAAATAGTGCCATTCCCGAAGTCATTAAATCCAAGCTTAGCCCCAATCGGGGTTGGGTCCTAGGAGTGGTGGGATGGAGTGAGATGTACAAATAATCGAAAACGATCGATATTAGTGTCGAATCTATAGTTTTCTGGGTCGCTGAGATGAATAGTGGCACTCGCAAGTTCAGCCTCCATTGGCATGGGGAGGGGGGTGAGAAGTGGTGAAAAATAAAATGTCCAAATTGACCGAGATTGGTGTCGAATCCATAGTGTTTGGGGTCGCTAAGCTGATTGGTGACAGTCCTGATGACAACATATTTAAGCCCATGTTTAGTTGAATGGAAGGAATAGAACTCTGTAGAACCGTTTGGAATATATGGAACCTTCTAGAAGGTTGCGGAAATGAATAGAACATTGCAGAACCTTCTAGAAGGTTGTAGAACTAAATGGACCTCTGTAGACCCTTCTAGAAGGCTGTGGAAATGAATAGAACTTTATTAATTGGGATAAATAAATACCCGGGCAACGCCGGGTAATCAGCTAGTAATTAAAATATTTGTAACTGCAGCTGGCGAAATCCACGAGAAATTAAACTGTTGTTATATACAAAAGCTACTAATCTACATCTTCTATTACACACAAACTACTAATCTACATCTGTAGCATGGCCTTGTAATTAATTATTATAGTTGTTATTATTATTATTAGTGAATATGATTATGAATATATTGTAGGCATAATAGTAACATCTATTAACAACAGAGAAAAGTAAGTAGGAATGTAAGAGAAAGGTATAGAACTTCAATGACACTAGAACAAGACGCGGACGAAAGTAAACAGTGGAAACAGTGAGTAGAAAAAACGAGACTCGGTGACGCTGAGATTTAGGTTATACAAAGGAAGGACGCCAGAAAGTAGGATAGTCCAGCGATAACAAAGCGGTGACTGGACGTTGACACACGTAAACAAAATAGAACAGACGAATAGAAAAGGTAGACACAATGAAAAGCGAGGACACAATAAAACCACCGACATGAAAGAGCAATATAATGACTTAGGTAAATAACAATTATATAGACGAAATTGATGCAGTCTGACACGCATGGCATCTGTTATGTGACACGCGTTAGGACTGTATTACACACAGTTTATAAATAAAGGAGTGACCAACTCGGCTAGCTGACAAATGAAATATTTAGAGGCGTGGCCTCTTGGACAGTTGACTTACGACATATAAGTCACGGGGCAGTTTGAATGACGGACAATCAGAACGCTCATGGTAACAAGTGGATATCTGAAGGGTGGAGCCAAAATACTTATTGGTTAATCCATCAAGCTTGACTTGAAGATAAAAAAGCGAGCGGAGAGACAGGAGAGGACGAAGAAGTACGGAAGTACAGGAAAGAGGAGACAGACGGGGAGCCCGAAGACGGAGGAACAAGGACGGTCACTGAATAGAGACGAGGAGCACGAGGAGGAAGGAGCCCCCAAGAAAAGGAAGTCCAGAGGCTAGCGGACAAGTGAAAGGGATCGTCAGAAGTAAACAGAGAAGAGAAGAACAGTAGACGAACAATCAGGGACAATCAGGCAATCAAGGATGAACAGGAAAGAGAACGAGGAGCTATAGAATCAGAAGTAGTATTAGACTGAAGATGTGGTTCAAGTGATTAAGAAGATTTGATACTTTTGGAGCTTCGAGTAAAGTGATTGTAGACGAGAAACTAGTTGACCACGTGTTGCAGATCTATTAGAAAACAGAGTTTAGAATCGTCCTAGTATCACGTGTAGAATATCTTGAAGTTGAGAACATTGACGAAATGCTGTATGTAGAATATGATAGAGTTTGATATTGTGAACAAATGATTAAGTGATTCAATCCAAATGATGTTGTCGACAATACATCTTGAACATATTTGTCAGAATTAAATAATGCAGTGAGCTTTTCATCAGACTTGCTCTGATCTAGTGAATGTGGTCAAGTTTCATAAAACCTATGATGTGTTATAATCGAAAGAAAAACTTAATCATCTTCAGTAATCATCAATAATATGATAGTTCATACCATTATATTGTTATACATCTACTAATATACACAAACCACTAATCGACATCTACTCACTCTCTCTCTCTCTCTCTCTCTCTCTCTCTCCCTCTGAACCTTAAGTGCCCAGGGCACATGGGGCTTCCGCAAGGGTTTTCCACAAATGCCTGTCCTTCGCCTTTTTTTCTGCTCTTGCCCAGGTGAGCCCTCTATTGCTCAACATCCTTTCTATTGTTCTTCTCCATGTCTCTTTTGGTCTACCCTTACTTCTGCTCCCCTGTGGTGTCCATCTTAGTGCTATTTTTGGTAGTGAGTTGTCAGTCATTCGGAGCACATGTCCCAACCATCGCCAGCGTCTTTCCTCAATAATTGTTGTCAGTGGTTTCATCTGCATTTCTGCTAATAAGATGTTATTTCTTATGGTGTTTGGCCAAAATATTTTTCTAATTCTTCGTAAACATTTAGTCTGGAAAGAATTCAACTTGTTTTCTATGGTTTTGGTGATTTTCCAGCATTCACTTCCATACAGTAGTACACTTAGAACATTACTCTTAAATATCCTGATTTTCATATTTATGCTTAGTTTTTTTTTATTTCCATATAGTCTGCAGCATTGCAAAAGCCTGGTTTGCTCTAGTAAGTCTGCTGTTGATGTCCTCTGTGCTGTCTCCATTTTCTACTACTCTGCTGCCAAGGTATACAAATTCGTTGACCTCCTCCACTAACTTGTTATCTACTCTGAGTACATTTCTGTTGTTCACATGTTGCTTCATTAACTTTGTCTTTCCTACGTTGATCTTTAGTCCTATGTTGTTTGCATTCTGAGTTAGCTTGTTTATTTTATCTTGCATATCTTTGTGACTGCTTGATAATAGACAAATGTCGTCCGCAAAGTCAAGGTCCTCCAGCACTGTGTCAAGGGTCCATTGTAATCCTCTGCGTTTGTCTGATGTTGCCTCCTTTATTAACCAGTCTACTGCCAAGATAAATAATGTTGGTGATAGTACACATCCCTGTTTCACTCCTGTTTGTACCCTAAAGCTGCTGGAGGTATGTTCTCCACAGATAACTTTGCACTGAAAACCCTCGTATAGGGCTTTGATTACATTAACTATTTTATGGGGGAGGCCATGCCATCTTAGGATTTTCCACAGTGCATCTCTGTTGACACTGTCAAAGGCTTTCTCAGAATCTATGAATAATGCATATGTTGTGCTATGCCACTCATTTGCCTGTTCTAATATTTGTCTAAGTACAAATATGTGGTCTATGCATGATCTTCCTTTCCTAAATCCTGCTTGCTCTTTCCGAAGTTTTTCCTCAAGTGCTGGTACAATTCTGTTGATGATTATTCTGCAAAATACTTTACTGGTGAGTGGCAGTAGGTAATGTCTCTCCAGTTCCCGCAATCTCTGAGGTCACCCTTCTTTGGTAGTTTTACTATAAGCCCAGTTTTCCACTCCTCTGGGGCTTTTTCTAGATCCCAAATTTTTTGTAATATCCGGCAAAGTTGTTTTGGTGTTTCTGTTTCTTCTGCTTTCAACATCTCAGCAGTCACTTCATCTTCACCTGGTGCCCTGTCTGATTTTAGCTTCTTTATCGCCTCCTTTACTTCATTTATTGTTATTGGTCCTGTATTGATGTTTAGTTCTGTTTTTGCTTCAGGTATGTCTATTGTTTGTGCTACTTGTGTTCTGTTTAGTAGGATGTTAAAGTGTTCCCTCCATCTTTCAATTTTTTCTCTTTCTCCACTGACCAGTTGTCCCTTGTGTGTTCTTACTGCACTCTCACATCTTGTATTGAAGTTACCTGTCATCTGCTTTGCCACATCTACTAATATATCTTTACAAGAAAAGCCTTGCATACTCTGCAGTACAGCTCTGGAACATCCTCCCCTACCATTTAAAATCCATTGGTAATACTTCATCCTTTAATTCAAACCTGTTTCATTATTTACTTGCTTGTAATTATATGCCTCCATAGAATAACCAGCGCTCTCTCAATCCATGACTCGCCAGCCATCAAGTACTAAAATGACATAGTTCGAAAAGTAAATTGTTAGATATTGTTAGAAATTATTTTAATGTTTGTTACATGTGTTAGAAAATCTGTTCTGATAATTTATATTTGTTTATGTATATGTCTGTGTGTGCACGTGTATGAGTGTGTGAGTGCTATTTTATTAGGTTAATTACTTCTTCTCTTTTATTTTGAATGTAATTGTTTAAACTTACACTCTTTCGATATATATTTTTTTTCTTATTTTAATTTGTATACTTGTATTAAATCGAGTGCGTGGGAAGACTGAAAGATGGAGTGACGAAGGGCAGAACGTAAGATGGGCCTAACTAACCAATTCTTTACCCTTTAAAAGTAAAGATTATTCATTCATTCATTTATTCAACATATACAATCTACATTTCTTTATATATGCACACTACTAATATACATCTATTTATATACATAAACTACTAGTCTACATCTATTTATATACACAAACTACTAATCTACATCTACTAACATACACAAACTAATAATCTACCTCTGTTTATATACATAAATTACCAAGCTGTGTCTACTTGTTCACAAATTACTCATCTACATTTATTTATTAATACAAACTACTAATCTACATCTATTTATATATACAAACAACTAATCTACATATATTTATACATACAAATTACTAATCTACATCTATTTATAAATACAAACAACTAATCTACATCTATTTATATATACAAACTACTAATCTACATCTAGTTATATATACAAACTACTAATCTAAATCTATTTATATGTACAAACTACTAACTTACATCTATTTATATATACAAACTACTAATCTGTACCTAATAATGTGCAAAAGCTACATCTACTAGTGTAAAAACTACTCCCAAAATGAGATCCTTAAATCTTTCAATAAAGATGATATTTAGAGGTAAACTTTTGAATATTTAGCTTTAGGATTTTGTTTATTTATCTCTCGCACCATTTTTGAGTGATCTGTAGCCAGTTTAGCTGTTTCGACAGTTAAAATGCATTTGCAAGCTAAAGATTGCTTGCATTCCACTTTTCGACCAGTTCCGGTTTTCGATCGAGTCGATTTTCCTAACCAGTTAAATAAATGGGGGACTTGCACGTACCTGGCCGGTAGAGGGAGGTTAGAGATGTGTAGGACTTGCATGTACCTGACCGTTAGGAGGAGGTTGGAGATGTGTAGGACTTGCATGTACCTGGCCGGTAGAGGGAGGTTAGAGATGTGTAGGACTTGCATGTACCTGGCCGGTAGAGGGAGGTTAGAGATGTGTAGGACTTGCATGTACCTGGCCGGTAGAGGGAGGTTAGAGATGTGTAGGACTTGCACGTACCTGGCCGGTAGAGGGAGGTTAGAGATGAGTAGCTTGGGAGAACGGGATATTTGTGAGTAATCAGATACACGATTTCTCAACTTTTCTCAAGGCAAGAAAAGACAGAGGAAATCAACTTTTAAACTTGATCTCTTCGACCTGGTCGATGCTGCTAAGACAAGCATTATTAACATCTGTACTAGTAGTAAGATCTTGGCCAAGCTGATAAGACAAGCATTATTAACATCTGTGCTAGTAGTAAGATCTTGGCCAAGCTGATAAGACAAGCATTATTAACATCTGTGCTAGTGGTAAGATCTTGCCCAAGCTGATGTTGCAGATGAAGCCATGCAGACTTTCCTGGAAATAAAGGTATGGGCATGTCTGTGAACAAGGTAAGGTTCATTGTTCTTCTAAAGGCAGGATCGAAGTGACGGGGATGAGTAGTGTCTGGACAAGGTATATATTCAGTATAAATGTGTGTCTGAGTGTGTGTGTCTATGTGTGTGTCTGTGTGTGTGTCTGAGTGTGTGTCTGTGTGTGTGTCTGTGTGTGTGTCTTTTCTAATTTAACAGCCCGTGATAAGCCTCGGAGGGTGTCTTTCCCTTTGGGTACGTTTGTAGGAGATTTAAATCATTTGTAATATATAGAGGTATGTATTGTAGGCGTTGAGTTACCTTTGTAATATATCAGGTAAGACATTCAGTGTATGTTAGTTGATGTAAGGATAATATAATGTGTCAGTTGATGCAAGGATAATATAATGTGTCAGTTGATGTAAGGATAATATAATGTGTCAGTTGATGCAAGGATAATATAATGTGTCAGTTGATGCAAGGTTGCTATAATGTATGTCAGTTGATGCAAGGTTGCTATAATGTATGTCAGTTGATGCAAGGTTGCTATAATGTATGTCAGTTGATGCAAGGTTGCTATAATGTATGTCAGTTGATGCAAGGTTGCTATAATGTATGTCAGTTGATGCAAGGTTGCTATAATGTATGTCAGTTGATGCAAGGTTGCTATAATGTATGTCAGTTGATGCAAGGTTGCTATAATGTATGTCAGTTGATGCAAGGTTGCTATAATGTGTGTCAGTTGATGCAAGGTTGCTATAATGTATGTCAGTTGATGCAAGGTTGCTATAATGTGTGTCAGTTGATGCAAGGTTGCTATAATGTGTGTCAGTTGATGCAAGGTTGCTATAATGTATGTCAGTTGATGCAAGGTTGCTATAATGTGTGTCAGTTGAGGTAATACTGATATAATGTGTCAGGTGATGTAAGACTGGTATAATGTGTGTCAGTTGAGGTAATACTGATATAATGTGTCAGGTGATGTAAGACTGGTATAATGTGTGTCAGTTGAGGTAATACTGATATAATGTGTCAGGTGATGTAAGACTGGTATAATGTGTGTCAGTTGAGGTAATACTGATATAATGTGTCAGGTGATGTAAGACTGGTATAATGTGTGTCAGATGATACAAGGTTGCTATAATGTGTGTCAGTTGAGGTAATACTGATATAATGTGTCAGGTGATGTAAGACTTGTATAATGTGTGTCAGATGATGCAAGGTTGGTATAATGTGTGTCAGTTGAGGTAATACTGATATAATGTGTCAGGTGATGTAAGACTGGTATAATGTGTGTCAGATGATGCAAGGTTGCTATAATGTGTGTCAGTTGAGGTAGTACTGATATAATGTGTCAGGTGATGTAAGACTTGTATAATGTGTGTCAGATGATGCAAGGTTGGTATAATGTGTGTCAGATGATGCAAGGTTGGTATAATGTGTGTCAGATGATGCAAGGTTGGTATAATGTGTGTCAGTTGATGCAAGGTTGCTATAATGTATGTCAGTTGATGCAAGGTTGCTATAATGTGTGTCAGTTGAGGTAATACTGATATAATGTGTCAGGTGATGTAAGACTGGTATAATGTGTGTCAGTTGAGGTAATACTGATATAATGTGTCAGGTGATGTAAGACTGGTATAATGTGTGTCAGTTGAGGTAATACTGATATAATGTGTCAGGTGATGTAAGACTGGTATAATGTGTGTCAGTTGAGGTAATACTGATATAATGTGTCAGGTGATGTAAGACTGGTATAATGTGTGTCAGATGATACAAGGTTGCTATAATGTGTGTCAGTTGAGGTAATACTGATATAATGTGTCAGGTGATGTAAGACTTGTATAATGTGTGTCAGATGATGCAAGGTTGGTATAATGTGTGTCAGTTGAGGTAATACTGATATAATGTGTCAGGTGATGTAAGACTGGTATAATGTGTGTCAGATGATGCAAGGTTGCTATAATGTGTGTCAGTTGAGGTAGTACTGATATAATGTGTCAGGTGATGTAAGACTTGTATAATGTGTGTCAGATGATGCAAGGTTGGTATAATGTGTGTCAGATGATGCAAGGTTGGTATAATGTGTGTCAGATGATGCAAGGTTGGTATAATGTGTGATGCAAGGTTGGTATAATATGTGTCAGATGATGCAAGGTTGGTATAATGTGTGTCAGATGATGCAGGATTGATATAACGTGTCAGTTGATGTAAGACTGGTATAATGTGTGTCACTTGAGGTAAGACTTCTAAAATGTGTGTCAGTTGATGTAAGACTTCTATAATGTGTCAGTTGATGTAAGACTTCTATAATGTGTCAGTTGAGATAAGACTGGTATAATGTATGTTAGTTGAGATAAGACTGATATAATGTATGTTAATTGAGGTAAGACTGATATAATGTGTGTCAGTTGAGGTAAGACTGATATAATGTGTGTTAGTTGAGGTAAGACTGATATAATGTGTGTTAGTTGAGATAAGACTGGTATAATGTGTGTTAGTTGAGATAAGACTGGTATAATGTGTGTTAGTTGAGATAAGACTGGTATAATGTGTGTTAGTTGAGATAAGACTGGTATAATGTGTGTTAGTTGATATAATGTGTGTTAGTTGAAATAAGGACTAGTATAATGTGTGTTAGTTGAGGTAAGACTGGTATAATGTGTGTTAGTTGAGGTAAGACTGGTATAATGTGTGTCAGATGATGTAAAGTTGGTATAATGTGTGTGAGATGATGCAAGGTTGGTATAATGTGTGTCAGATGATGCAAGGTTGGTATAATGTGTGTGAGATGATGCAAGGTTGGTATAATGTGTGTCAGATGATGCAAGGTTGGTATAATGTGTCAGATGATGCAAGGTTGGTATAATGTGTGTGAGATGATGCAAGGTTGGTATAATGTGTGTGAGATGATGCAAGGTTGGTATAATGTGTGTGAGATGATGCAAGGTTGGTATAATGTGTGTCAGATGATGCAAGGTTGGTATAATGTGTGTGAGATGATGCAAGGTTGGTATAATGTGTGTGAGATGATGCAAGGTTGGTATAATGTGTGTGAGATGATGCAAGGTTGGTATAATGTGTGTTAGATGATGCAGGATTGATATAACGTATCAGTTGATGTAAGACTGGTATAATGTGTGTCAGTTGATGTAAGACTTCTATAATGTGTCAGTTGATGTAAGACTTCTATAATGTGTCAGTTGAGATAAGACTGTTATAATGTATGTTAGTTGAGATAAGACTGGTATAATGTGTGTTAGTTTAGGTAATACTGGTATAATGTGTGTTAGTTTAGGTAAGACTGGTATAATGTGTGTTAGTTTAGGTAAGACTGATATAATGTGTGTTAGTTTAGGTAAGACTGGTATAATGTGTGTTAGTTTAGGTAAGACTGGTATAATGTATGTTAGTTGAGATAAGACTGGTATAATGTGTGTTAGTTTAGGTAAGACTGGTATAATGTGTGTTAGTTTAGGTAAGACTGGTATAATGTGTGTTAGTTTAGGTAAGACTGATATAATGTGTGTTAGTTGAGGTAAGGCTGATATAATGTGTGTTAGTTGAGGTAAGACTGATATAATGTGTGTTAGTTGAGGTAAGACTGATATAATGTGTGTTAGTTGAGATAAGACTGATATAATGTGTGTTAGTTGAGATAAGACTGATATAATGTGTGTTAGTTGAGATAAGACTGATATAATGTGTGTTAGTTGAGATAAGACTGATATAATGTGTGTTAGTTGAGATAAGACTGATATAATGTGTGTTAGTTGAGATAAGACTGATATAATGTGTGTTAGTTGAGATAAGACTGATATAATGTGTGTTAGTTGAGATAAGACTGATAATGTGTGTTAGTTGAGATAAGACTGATATAATGTGTGTTAGTTGAGATAAGACTGATATAATGTGTGTTAGTTGAGATAAGACTGATATAATGTGTGTTAGTTGAGATAAGACTGATATAATGTGTGTTAGTTGAGATAAGACTGATATAATGTGTGTTAGTTGAGATAAGACTGATATAATGTGCAATGATTTCACCTGGTGTGACGAGGCAGAGGAGAGAGTGTTTTGTTGTTGTTGTTGATGATGATGATGATGATGAATGCTTTCATAATTTAAAATGTTATATGTGTGATGATTTCCTGCATGTCAGAAAGGTGTTTACACACGCTGAATTATGTGTATGTGTAATATGTGAGTTGAAGAAGGAAGGACGAGAGAGAAAGGATTATGGCTAAGCGTAGCGTGCAAGGTTCATGGCAGGCTCAGAAATGGTGTTTAGACGTGGAGTAAGATGTGCTAATGTCTGGTGAGGAAGATGTTCGTGTGTTGAGCTGTGATGTTTTGGTGCGATGAGAGGACATTGTTGTGTCCTTGTTGTGTTTTGCTAATGTTTTATCTGGATGCTATGACGACCGTTGTCACGGACGCCGAGCTAACAAGTATCTGAAGCTGCGTAGTTACTGAAAAGAACGTGTGGAGTGAGGGAGACAGACTTTAGATCACCTCATCAAACTGTGGAGTGAGGGAGACAGACTTTAGATCACCTCATCAAACTGTGGAGTTAGGGAGACAGACTTTAGATCACCTCATCAAACTGTGGAGTGAGGGAGACAGACTTTAGATCACCTCATCAAACTGTGGAGTGAGGGAGACAGACTTTAGATCACCTCATCAAACTGTGGAGTGAGGGAGACAGACTTTAGTTCACCTCATCAAACTGTGGAGTGAGGGAGACAGACTTTAGTTCACCTCATCAAACTGTGGAGTGAGGGAGACAGACTTTAGATCACCTCATCAAACTGTGGAGTGAGGGCGACAGACTTTAGTTCACCTCATCAAACTGTGGAGTGAGGGAGACAGACTTTAGTTCACCTCATCAAACTGTGGAGTGAGGGAGACAGACTTTAGTTCACCTCATCAAACTGTGGAGTGAGGGAGACAGACTTTAGATCACCTCATCAAACTGTGGAGTGAGGGAGACAGACTTTAGATCACCTGATCACTTAACATGCAGACAAAGGAACCTGCATGAAAGGAGTTGCCTAGCAGCGTAGTGGAGTACCAGGGAGATTGTAGTACTTCATGATCTGTAAGCCAACAAAAACTGGACACGTCGTAAGTGGGTTATCAGTTGTTGTATAGAAGAGTTAGATGTTGTATAGAAGAATAGATGTTGTATAGAAGAGTTAGATGTTGTACAGAAGAGAGCTAGATGTTGTATATAAGTGAGTTAGATGTTGTACAGAAGAGAGCTAGATATTGTATATAAGTGAGTTAGATGTTGTACAGAAGAGAGCTAGATATTGTATATAAGTGAGTTAGATGTTGTACAGAAGTGAGTTAGATGTTGTACAGAAGAGAGCTAGATTTTGTATATAAGTGAGTTAGATGTTGTACAGAAGAGAGCTAGATATTGTATATAAGTGAGTTAGATGTTGTACAGAAGAGAGCTAGATATTGTATATAAGTGAGTTAGATGTTGTACAGAAGAGGGCTAGATATTGTATATAAGTGAGTTAGATGTTGTACAGAAGAGAGCTAGATATTGTATATAAGTGAGTTAGATGTTGTACAGAAGAGGGCTAGATATTGTATATAAGTGAGTTAGATGTTGTACAGAAGAGGGCTAGATATTGTATATAAGTGAGTTAGATGTTGTACAGAAGAGAGCTAGATATTGTATATAAGTGAGTTAGATGTTGTACAGAAGAGGGCTAGATATTGTATATAAGTGAGTTAGATGTTGTACAGAAGTGAGTTAGATGTTGTACAGAAGTGAGATGTTGTACAGAAGTGAGTTAGATGTTGTACAGAAGAGAGCTAGATATTGTATATAAGTGAGTTAGATGTTGTACAGAAGTGAGTTAGATGTTGTACAGAAGTGAGTTAGATGCTGTACAAAAGTGAGTTAGATGTTGAAAAGAAGAGAGTTAGATGTTGTACAGAAGAGAGTTAGATGTTGTACAGAAGTGAGTTAGATGTACAGAAGAGGATAAGAGAGATGAATGAGCAGCTAATGTTTGGCCTCCAGAGTACCCCCTCTCACCCACAAAAGAGGTGCTTACACATTGAAGGATTGACTTGTGCGCATCTGGAGTGGATAATATCTAGATAGGGAGTAACTCTTGAGGTAACCGTCCGTAGGCACGCTCAACTTTAGGCTAAACTCTACTTTGGGTGTGCTTCCTACCTGCTACATCAGTCACAAATTTGGCCATATGTCGACCTATGACTGTGTCGACCCATGACTGTGTCGACCCGTGACTGTGTCGACCCATGACTGTATGTCGACTCATGACTGTATGTCGACTCACGACTGTATGTTGACCCATGACTGTGTGTGTCGACTCATGACTGTATGTCGACTCACGACTGTATGTCGACCTATGACTGTATGTGTCGACTCATGACTGTATGTCGACTCACGACTGTATGTTGACCCATGACTGTGTGTGTCGACTCATAACTGTATGTCACTCATGACTACCTGTCTATACCTGGCTTGCTCAGACACTGCATGTTAGCACAGGTAAGACTCCCATATTGAGACTGCTGATCGAGTTAGTTTATCTGTCGCCTCGACAGCTCCTTGAGGCTTTTACTCGACAGACATGGCACAAGATGCATCTGCCAGTTTTCCTTCACTGATTTCAAATCCAAACATAACTGAACACACAAACAAATTCTAATCAATTGGTGGAACAGATTTTATAGATGTCTTAAGTTCGACTTTTTCTGGTCGAGAAAGATTTTGCTGAAGTAATAAAATTCGACTTTTTTATCTGGTCGAGTTGGTTATTGAACCTAGGACCCTCTTTCTGTGGTCTGGTGTTTTATCACTTAGTGATCCACACCTTACTGAGATGCGAACCCTTGACGCTTGGCGGGCGAACAACCGCTCATACTTACGGGAAGACAAATCACTAGCAGCTGCAGCAAGCTGTATTTAATAAATGGAAATATGTATGTATGGGCAACTGTGTGCTTCTGTGTGTGCATATGTATGTTTATCTATCTGTGTGTTTCTGTGTATTTATGTGTGTGATTCTGTATGTATATGTGTGTGCTTCTTTTTATGTGTGTATATATGTGTGCATCTCTATGTATGTATGTATGTATGTATGTATGTATGTATGTATGTATGTAGGTATGTATGTAGGTGTGTATGTAGGTATGTATTATGTATGTATGTATGTAGGTATTATGTATGTATGTATTAGCTATGCATGTAGGTATGTATGTATGTATGTATGTAGGTATGTATGTATGTATTAGCTATGTATGTATGTAGGTATGTATGTGTGTATGTATGTATGTATGTATGTATGTATGTATTAGCTATGCATGTAGGTATGTATGTATGTATGTATGTATGTATGTATGTATGTATGTATGTATGTATTAGCTATGCATGTAGGTATGTATGTATGTATGTATGATGTATGTATGTATGTATGTATGTATGTATTAGCTATGCATGTAGGTATGTATGTATGTATGTATGTAGGTATGTATGTATGTATGTATTAGCTATGTATGTATGTAGGTATGTATGTATGTATGTATGTATGTATTAGCTATGTATGTATGTATGTATGTATGTATGTATGTATGTATGTATGTATGTATGTATGTATTAGCTATGTATGTACATATATGTGTGTGTGTGAGTGAAGTAGGTGAAACGACCGATGTGTGAGTAACAAACCGCAAAAAGGTTTTAAAATGGATTTATCAGAAAAATACAAAAAAGATAAAAACCAAAGATTGGGTTAGGATGATTGTAGGAGGACAAAGAACAGCGAGAAATCTATTTGTCTATCTGTCTGATAGAAGAGACAGACTGTCTGTCTGAAAGTCAGTTTGTGTCTGATAGAAGAGACAGACTGTCTGTCTGAAAGTCAGTTCCTGTGTGATACAAGAGACAGACTGTCTGTACTGGTATTTCTGGTTATCTCTGGCTTTTGTTTTTCATATGTATGTCTGTGTGCATGTGTATGTGTATGTTATAACTTAAGAAACATATGAGAGCGAAATATTTTCTCGTTAATTGACGGGCCCATCCAGTTATTTTAACAGAGAAAGATAAACATTGAGGGGCCCACGTCATCCGTCACTGCCAGGTTCTGGAAATGTTACAGTCTTAAGTTCCACGATGTGGCGCGAGGGACTTGGGGGGGGGGGGGGGGCGGGGGGAACCTCCAGAAATATTTAAATAAAAAAGAGAGAGAGAAGAAGAGGAAGATTTCTTTCTATGTTGCACAAAGACAGAGAGCTTTCCTAGCCAGCAACAACTTGAGTTGCCTTGTTTTTTTTTTCCCCCGCGTCTCTATGGTTTGTTGTGCGTTTTTTAGAAAAGCTATAATATGCTTTAAGCATGTCTGAACGAGCATGTCTGAACGAGCATGTCTGAACGAGCTATGCAGAGTCGTGTAAGAGGCATTTGGCTGGCAGTCTGACTTTCTTGAAACTTTCTAACCTGCACAAGTGGCTCTTTTTCACGTGAGCTATTTATAGAGGCGTTCTTTACGGAATCTTTACGGAATCTTTGAGAAAATCTTCTCTTTCCTGAACGCCGTTTTTGTTTCGACTTCTCTATATCATCTATATATCAATCAGTACCATCTACATATCAACCAGTATCATCTATATATCAACGAGTATCAGTTACATATCAATCAGCTACATATCAACTAGAATCAGCTACATATCAACCAGTATCATTTACATATCAACAAGTATCATCTACATATCAACCAGTATCATCTACATATCAACCAGTATCATCTACATATCAACCAGTATCATCTACATATCAACAAGTATCATCTACATATCAACCAGTATCATCTACATATCAACAAGTATCATCTACATATCAACCAGATTCATCTACATATCAACCAGTATCATCTACATATCAACCAGTATCATCTACATATCAACCATTTTCTACACAGCAGCACTGGGGTTGAGGAAGAGACCCACGAGATCTTAAGACGGGTTGTACATTGTTTCACGAGTACCTAGGAACAGCACAGCAAGCTCATCTGAGGCGTTCCAGTGTCTTGGTGAAGTTCTGTTACCACAGCCTGGAACCAGCCTTTTGTCATCTGAAACCAGGAAACTGTTGTCGAATCTGACGATGAGCGGGACTTAAAGAAAATCACATGATCCCACACACCACCTGAAAGAGTGTCACTACCATGTCGGCTGCAAAAAGATCAACCAATCAGTCAATCAGTCAGTCAACTAATGGCATAAACACTTAATCCGTAACTCAAACTAATGAAATAACTCAACCACTCAAACGATTAAAAAAATCAAGTAACCAAATAATTAATCCACTAATTAATCGATCATTAAAAATCTAACCAATCAGTAAACAAATATTCAATGAAAAATCAGTCAATGAAACATCCAGTCAAATAATGAAGCAGTCAATCAAATATTCACTCAACCAGTGAGCAGTCTATCAAATAACCAATTAACCAATGAAAGAATCAACCAAATAAGCAATCAATCAAAGAAGCAATCAGTAAAACAGTCAATCACGCAATGAAGCATTCAAATAAACAACCACTCAATCATTGAAGTAATCAACCAAATCAACCAATGAAGCAATCAGTCAAACAATCCATGAAACAAATAAAAAACTTAGCAAACTTCACAAGACCCATGAACCAATCAAATCACTGATCATACAACCAATCACCGATAAGATAAACAAGTCTTGAACTATAAACATTACGACGTTTGAGTAGGGAATGTTCGATGCCATCGTGAGATACAAACTTCGGTCGTACGTAAACACTGCCCTTCAAATGACGTTGATCTGTGCTTATTTTAAAATACATCGCTTTTTTCCTCCACTTAACACGGTCCTGATGGTGTTCCCACCTTATTTATAGTGTCAATTCGTCGCATCAAATGAGACACATTTTAAACATTTGAAATCCTCGTAAAATTCTCACCCCGTATCTGTCCACACTTGCAACATCAGCAGAACTTACTGCAGGAATTCTCTGAAGTTTTCTCGCAGTTTGGGCCATCTAGAAAAAGTCAGATTTTCTGTTCTTGTGTTTCAGATTCATTTGTTCTACCCTACTCTCACCTGACATCTCCTCACCGGCGGATGAAGTTACTCGTGAGTGATGGCTTGGTGTCAGTGAATCTCCGAGTGATGGCTTGACGTCATTGAATCTCCAAGTGATGGCTTGACGTCATTGAATCTCCAAGTGATGGCTTGGCGTCATTGAATCTCCGAGTGATGGCTTGGCGTCAGTGAATTTCCGAGTGATGGCTTGGCATCATTGAATCTCCGAGTGATGGCTTGGCGTCAGTGAATCTCCGAGTGATGGTTTAGCGTCAGTGAATACCCGAATGATGGCTTGGCGCCAGAGAATCTCCGAATGATGTCTTGGCGTCAATGAATCTCTGAGTGATGGCTTGGCGTCAGTGAATACCCGAATGATGGCTTGGCGCCAGAGAATCTCCGAGTGATGGCTTGGCGCCAGAGAATCTCCGAGTGATCGCTTAGCTTTAGTGAATCTCCGAGTGATGGCTTGGCGTCATTGAATCTCCGAGTGATGGCTTGGTGTCAGTGAATTACCGAGTGATGGCTTGGCGTCAGTGAATCTCCGAGTGATGGCTTGGCGTCAGTGAATCTCCGAGTGATGGCTTGGTGTCAGTGAATTACCGAGTGATGGCTTGGCGTCAGTGAATCTCCGAGTGATGGCTAGGTGTCAGTGAATCTCCGAGTTATGGTTTGGCGTCAGTGAATCTCCGAGTGATGGCTTGACATCAGTGAATCTCCGAGTGATGGCCAGCAGCTGACGACAGCGCCACAAAATCGAATTATCAGACGCCGAACGGTTTCATGGACATTGAGAACAGAGCAGTTAAACTAGCAATAAATGCCAGGTTAAATATCTACATATAAATCACAACAGAGAAAGTAAGAAATATCTGCATATAAATCACAACAGAGAAAGTAAGAAATATCTGCATATAAATCACAACAGAGAAAGTAAGAAATATCTGCATATAAATCACAACAGAGAAAGTAAGAAATATCTGCATATAAATCACAACAGAGAAAGTAAGAAATATCTGCATATAAATCACAACAGAGAAAGTAAGAAATATCTACATATAAATCATAACAGAGAAAGCAAGAAATTTCTACATATAAATCATAACAGAGAAAGCAAGAAATTTCTACATATAAATCATAACAGAGAAAGCAAGAAATTTCTACATATAAATCATAACAGAGAAAGCAAGAAATTTCTACATATAAATAATAACAGAGAAAGCAAGAAATTTCTACATATAAATCATAACAGAGAAAGCAAGAAATTTCTACATATAAATCATAACAGAGAAAGCAAGAAATTTCTACATATGTCATAGCAGTGGAAAGAAGAAATATCTACATATAAGTCATAGCAGAGAAAGGAAGAATTATCTACATATAAATCATAGCAGAGAAAGAAAAAATATCTACATATAAATCATAACAGAGAAAAGAAGAAATATATATATATGTGTATATATATACATATGTGTGTACACATATGTAATATATTTGTATATACATATATATAGATAGATATTTATATATGTACATATATATAAGGCACAAGAGAACACAAAAAAAGAATTGTCTACTTGCAGGTCAGAACAAGACAGAGAAGAAATAACCACGGACAGGTCAGAACAGAACATAAAAGAGACAAAATACCTACATGAAAGTCAGAACAAAACAGAACAGAACATAAAAGAGACAAAATACCTCCATGAAAGTCAGAACAAAACAGAACAGAATAGAACAAAATGAAAACTTATTTTCAAAGGATGAAGAACTGGACATGAAGATCCATAAAGCATTGTAATAATTTGGCTATAATTAAGCACTGTAATAATTTGGGTATAATCAAGCATTGTAATAGTTTGGGTGTAATCAAGCACTGTAGTAGTTTGGGTGTAATCAAGCATTGTAGTAGTTTGGGTGTAATCAAGCATTGTAGTAGTTTGGGTGTAATCAAGCATTGTAGTAGTTTGGGTGTAATCAAGCACTGTAGTAGTTTGGGTGTAATCAAGCATTGTAGTAGTTTGGGTATAATCAAGCACTGTAGTAGTTTGGGTGTAATAAAGCACTGTAGTAGTGTGGGTGTAATCAAGCACTGTAGTAGTTTGGGTGTAATCAAGCACTGTAGTAGGTTGGGTAAAATTAAGCACTGTAGTAATTTGGGTGTAATCAAGCACTGTAGTAGTTTGGGTAAAATTAAGCACTGTAGTAGTTTGGGTGTAATCAAGCACTGTAGTAGTTTGGATGTAATCAAGCACTGTAATAGTTTGGGTATAATCAAGCACTGTAGTAGTTTGGGTGTAATCAAGCACTGTAGCAGTTTGGGTGTAATCAAGCACTGTAGTAGTTTGGGTGTAATCAAGCACTGTAATAGTTTGGGTGTAATCAAACACTGTAGTAGTTTGGGTAAAATCAAGCACTGTAATAGCTTGTGTATAAGTATCTATAAAACTGAACAAATAAATAAACACAGAGCCACTGTAGTAAAGCTCTGATAACAAAATTTCAAAACTGTTTAAGAAAAAATGTAGCAACAGCTTCATTATTTACTGAGCACACAGTTGTAGCATTTCGGTTCACACCTTAATCATCTCACACAAATGATATACAACAAACAGCAACGAAAAGGAAGAAAGGAGCTCTTAGCTGTAACCTGGAACAGGCTGTGTCTAGCATTCTGCCCTGTACATGACATCTTTCATTCTATCACAAACATCCTGCATCAGAAATAATAAAACATTTATGTTCTACTCTTACAGAACAGAACAGAATAACAGAACAGAAGGGAACAATTTTTCTCGCTAAGACATGGATTCAGGTTTCTATTAGTGAGCACGGCCCTGTCTGAGACCTTCTTCTTCTTCTTCTTCTTGCTGGAGAATGTGACCGTGTGTTGTAACAGGTCAGAAAATCTCCAGTTTTCATGTACACTGGGTTTTGCCTAGTCTTTGTTCTCTTTGCTCTTTCCACTTTTGAATAACACCGTAGAGTGTCTAAAGTACAGGTACAGGAGACCGTAGATTGTCTAAAGTACAGATGCAGGAGACCATAGAGTGTCTAAGTACAGGTACAGGAGACCGTAGAGTATCTAAAGTACAGGTATAGGAGACCGTAGATTGTCTAAAGTACAGGTCAGGAGACCGTAGAGTGTGTAAAGTACAGGTACAGGAGACTGTAGAATGTCTAAAGTACAGATGCAGTAGACCATAAAGTGTCTAAAGTACAGGTACAGGAGACCGTAGAGTGTCTAAAGTACAGGTACAGGAGAGTGTAGAATGTCTAAAGTACAGATGCAGGAGACTGTAGAATGTCTAAAGTACAGGTACAGGAGACTATACAGATTTTGTCTAAAGTACAGGTACAAGAGACTGCAGAGATTGTCCAACGTACAGGTACAGGAGACTGTAGAAGACTGTAGAGATTGTCCAAAGTACAGGTACAGGAGACTATACAGATTTTGTCTAAAGTACAGGTACAGGAGACTGCAGAGATTGTCCAAAGTACAAGTACAGGAGACTGCAGAGAGTGTCTAAAGTACATGTACATGAGACTGAAGTGAATTTCTAATGTACAGGTACAGGAGACTGTAGAGACTGCTAAAGTACAGGTATAGAAGACTAAAGAGATTGTCTAAAGTGCAGGTACAGGAAATGTAAAGTGTGTACAAGCATCTAAATTCAGATCTTCCCCTGCCCTCCCAACTATCTTCCCCGCTCCCCCAATTCTAAACCTGAAAACAAGGCGAAAACTACTTGAGGTATAAAGCAAACGAAACAGAAACAGAAAGGAAAACAATGAAACAGATCAGGTCATGAAATGCTTCTTTTGTCAAACATCTGCAAAATAATTTACATGGAATATAGGCGCTGTTGTCTGGTAAGTTATGGCCCTTGCAATAAAGATCCGCTTTGTTTGGCCCAGCACCTGGCCGCGTGGATTTACACAACAATAATCTACACAACACTCGCTTATAATTCATTCTCTGTAATAGTTGTCGAAACGTGAAATCTCTTCAATATTTTGTGCGCCTTTACACAGATGATTTGAGGGCAGTTTATACCAGGTTTGTATCACAGTTTATACCAGGTTTGTATCACAGTTTATATCAGGTTTGTATCACAGTTTATATCAGGTTTATATCACAGTTTATATCAGGTTTGTATCATAGTTTATACCAGGTTTGCATCATATGAAATCTGAAAAAACACAAGTGGAATCTGAAGCAACAGTAGAGAATGTAAGTTCTAAGGCAAGAAAGAATCTCATGTAACTTGTACACTGTTTGTCATTTTTTTTTGGTGAAATCTTTGAATGGTTAAAATAAGATTTTTTTAAAAAAATGAGCTTCACAATCCGTGAGTTTCTTTGCAGAGATTAGAGAGCATAAGGAATGTTAGGCCAAGGATCGAGTTTCTGTGTTTTGTTTTTGTAGGCTAAGCCACTTTCTTCGGCTTTAGCGAAAATAAGAAAGTGGCTTGTGACATTCATCAACAGCGTCTTAGCTTTGTGGTGGTGGATGTGTTGGTGGTGGTGGTTGTGGTGTTAATGACTGGCCCAGGAGCGTCAGTTTGGGTGGTCTCTTGCCTGACATTAAGTGAAGTTACAGTCTGGAGGAGGGGAGGGACAGGGAGAAAATTGTGAAGTAAATTTCTGAGATTACAAGCCAACAACTCAATAGTAGGTTCAGTTCTATGTCTGAGATTATAAGCCAACAGCTCACTAGTAGGTTCAGGTCTATGTCTGAGATTATAAGCCAACAACTCAATAGTAGGTTCAGGTCTATGTCTGAGATTATAAGCCAACAGCTCAATAGTAGGTTCAGTTCTATGTCTGAGATTACAAGCCAACAGCTCAATAGTAGGTTCAGTTCTATGTCTGAGATTATAAGCCAACAGCTCACTAGTAGGTTCAGGTCTATGTCTGAGATTATAAGCCAACAACTCAATAGTAGGTTCAGTTCTATGTCTGAGATTATAAGCCAACAGCTCACTAGTAGGTTCAGGTCTATGTCTGAGATTATAAGCCAACAACTCAATAGTAGGTTCAGGTCTATGTCTGAGATTATAAGCCAACAGCTCACTAGTAAGTTCAGTTCTATGTCTGAGATTACAAGCCAACAGCTCAATAGTAGGTTCAGTTCTATGTCTGAGATTACAAGCCAACAGCTCACTAGTAGGTTCAGGTCTATGTCTGAGATTATAAGCCAACAACTCACTAGTAGGTTCAGGTCTATGTCTGAGATTACAAGCCAACAACTCACTAGTAGGTTCAGGTCTATGTCTGAGATTACAAGCCAACAGCTCACCAGTAGGTTCAGGTCTATGTCTGAGATTAAAAGCCAACAGCTCAATAGTAGGTTCAAGTCTATGTCTGAGATTACAAGCCAACAGCTCAATAGTAGGTTCAGGTCTATGTCTGAGATTACAAGCCAACAGCTCAATAGTAGGTTCAGTTCTATGACTAAGATTACAAGCCAACAGCTCAATAATAGGTTCAGGTCTATGTCTGAGATTATAAGCCAACAGCTCAATAATAGGTTCAGGTCTATGTCTGAGATTATAAGCCAACAGCTCAATAATAGGTTCAGGTCTATGTCTGAGATTATAAGCCAACAATTCACTAGTAAGTTCAGTTCTATGTCTGAGATTATAAGCCAACAGCTCAATAGTAGGTTCAGGTCTATGTCTGAGATTATCAGCCAACAGCTCAATAGTAGGTTCAGGAAATGTAAAGTGTGTACAAGCATCTAAATTCAGATCTTCCCCTGCCCTCCCAACTATCTTCCCCGCTCCCCCAATTCTAAACCTGAAAACAAGGCGAAAACTACTTGAGGTATAAAGCAAACGAAACAGAAACAGAAAGGAAAACGATGAAACAGATCAGGTCATGAAATGCTTCTTTTGTCAAACATCTGCAAAATAATTTACATGGAATATAGGCGCTGTTGTCTGGTAAGTTATGGCCCTTGCAATAAAGATCCGCTTTGTTTGGCCCAGCACCTGGCCGCGTGGATTTATACAACAATAATCTACACAACACTCGCTTATAATTCATTCTCTGTAATAGTTGTCGAAACGTGAAATCTCTTCAATATTTTGTGCGCCTTTACACAGATGATTTGAGGGCAGTTTATACCAGGTTTGTATCACAGTTTATATCAGGTTTGTATCACAGTTTATACCAGGTTTGTATCACAGTTTATACCAGGTTTGTATCACAGTTTATATCAGGTTTGTATCACAGTTTATACCAGGTTTATATCACAGTTTATATCAGGTTTGTATCACAGTTAATATCAGGTTTATATCACAGTTTATATCAGGTTTGTATCACAGTTTATACCAGGTTTGCATCATATGAAATCTGAAAAAACACAAGTGGAATCTGAAGCAACAGTAGAGAATGTAAGTTCTAAGGCAAGGAAGAATCTCATGTAACTTGTACACTATTTGTCATTTTTTTTTTTCGTGAAATCTTTGAATGGTTAAAATAAGATTTTTTTTTTAAAATGAGCTTCACAATCCGTGAGTTTCTTTGCAGAGATTAGAGAGCATAAGGAATGTTAGGCCAAGGATCGAGTTTCTGTGTTTTGTTTTTCTAGGCTAAGCTATCTTCTTCGGCTTTAGCGAAAATAAGAAAATGGATTGTGACATTCATCAACAGCGTCTTAGCTTTGTGGTGGTGGATGTGTTGGTGGTGGTGGTTGTGGTGTTAATGACTGGCCCAGGAGCGTCAGTTTGGGTGGTCTCTTGCCTGACATTAAGTGAAGTTACAGTCTGGAGGAGGGGAGGGACAGGGAGAAAATTGTGAAGTAAATTTCTGAGATTACAAGCCAACAACTCAATAGTAGGTTCAGTTCTATGTCTGAGATTATAAGCCAACAGCTCAATAGTAGGTTCAGGTCTATGTCTGAGATTACAAGCCAACAGCTCAATAGTAGGTTCAGGTCTATGTCTGAGATTATAAGCCAACAGCTCACTAGTAAGTTCAGTTCTATGTCTGAGATTACAAGCCAACAACTCAATAGTAGGTTCAGTTCTATGTCTGAGATTATAAGCCAACAGCTCACTAGTAGGTTCAGGTCTATGTCTGAGATTATAAGCCAACAACTCAATAGTAGGTTCAGTTCTATGTCTGAGATTATAAGCCAACAGCTCACTAGTAGGTTCAGGTCTATGTCTGAGATTATAAGCCAACAACTCAATAGTAGGTTCAGGTCTATGTCTGAGATTATAAGCCAACAGCTCACTAGTAAGTTCAGTTCTATGTCTGAGATTACAAGCCAACAACTCAATAGTAGGTTCAGTTCTATGTCTGAGATTATAAGCCAACAGCTCACTAGTAGGTTCAGGTCTATGTCTGAGATTATAAGCCAACAACTCACTAGTAGGTTCAGGTCTATGTCTGAGATTACAAGCCAACAACTCACTAGTAGGTTCAGGTCTATGTCTGAGATTACAAGCCAACAGCTCACCAGTAGGTTCAGGTCTATGTCTGAGATTAAAAGCCAACAGCTCAATAGTAGGTTCAAGTCTATGTCTGAGATTACAAGCCAACAGCTCAATAGTAGGTTCAGGTCTATGTCTGAGATTACAAGCCAACAGCTCAATAGTAGGTTCAGTTCTATGTCTAAGATTACAAGCCAACAGCTCAATAATAGGTTCAGGTCTATGTCTGAGATTATAAGCCAACAGCTCAATAATAGGTTCAGGTCTATGTCTGAGATTATAAGCCAACAGCTCAATAATAGGTTCAGGTCTATGTCTGAGATTATAAGCCAACAATTCACTAGTAAGTTCAGTTCTATGTCTGAGATTATAAGCCAACAGCTCAATAGTAGGTTCAGGTCTATGTCTGAGATTATCAGCCAACAGCTCAATAGTAGGTTCAGGTCTATGTCTGAGATTACAAGCCAACAGCTCACTAGTAGGTTCAGGTCTATGTCTGAGATTACAAGCCAACAACTCAATAGTAGGTTCAGTTCTATGTCTGAGATTACAAGCCAACAGCTCACTAGTAGGATCAGCTCTATGTCTGAGATTACAAGCCAACAGCTCAATAGTAGGTTCAGTTCTATGTCTGAGATTATAAGCCAACAACTCACTAGTAGGTTCAGGTCTATGTCTGAGATTACAAGACAACAACTCACTAGTAGGTTCAGGTCTATGTCTGAGATTACAAGACAACAGCTCACTAGTAGGTTCAGTTCTATGTCTGAGATTAAAAGCCAACAGCTCAATAGTAGGTTCAAGTCTATGTCTGAGATTACAAGCCAACAACTCACTAGTAGGTTCAGTTCTATGTCTGAGATTACAAGCCAACAACTCACTAGTAGGATCAGCTCTATGTCTAAGATTATAAGCCAACAGCTCAATAATAGGTTCAGGTCTATGTCTGAGATTATAAGCCAACAGCTCACTAGTAAGTTCAGTTCTATGTCTGAGATTACAAGCCAACAGCTCACTAGTAGGATCAGCTCTATGTCTGAGATTACAAGCCAACAGCTCACTAGTAGGATCAGCTCTATGTCTGAGATTACAAGCCAACAACTCACTAGTAGGATCAGCTCTATGTCTAAGATTATAAGCCAACAGCTCAATAATAGGTTCAGGTCTATGTCTGAGATTACAAGCCAACAGCTCACTACTAAGTTCAGTTCTATGTCTGAGATTACAAGCCAACAGCTCACTAGTAGGATCAGCTCTATGTCTGAGATTACAAGACAACAACTCACTACTGGGTTCAGTTCTATGTCTGAGATTACAAGACAACAACTCACTACTGGGTTCAGTTCTATGTCTGAGATTACAAGACAACAACTCACTACTGGGTTCAGTTCTATGTCTGAGATTACAAGCCAACAGCTTTTTTTTTAAAATTACCAATAACAATTATTAGGATAAAAACAAAGAAAGAACTTCAGTCATCATAACAAGAAAGTTGACAGAAAAGAAAGAACTTCAGTCATCATAACAAGAAAGTTGACAGAAAAGAAAGAACTTCAGTCATCATAACAAGAAAGTTGACAGAAAAGAAAGAACTTCAGTCATCATAACAAGAAAGTTGACAGAAAAGAAAGAACTTCAGTCATCATAACAAGAAAGTTGACAGAAAAGAAAGAACTTCAGTCATCATAACAAGGAAGTTGACAGAAAAGAAAGAACTTCAGTCATCATAACAAGAAAGTTGACAGAAAAGAAAGAACTTCAATCATCATAAGAAGAAAGTTGACAGAAAAGAAAGAACTTCAATCATCATAATTAGAAAATTGACAGAAAAGAAAGAACTTCAGTCATTATAACAAGAAGTTGACAGAAAAGAAAGAACTTCAGTCATCATACCAAGGAAATTGACAGAAAAGAAAGAACTTCAGTCATCATAACAAGGAAGTTGACAGAAAAGAAAGAACTTCAGTCATCATAACAAGAAGTTGACAGAAAACAAAGAAAGAACTTCAGTCATCATAACAAGAAAGTTGATAGAAAATAAAGAACTTCAGTCATCATAACAAGAAATTTGACAGAAAAAAAACTTCAGTCATCATAACGAGAAAGTTGACAGAAAACAAAGAAAGAACTTCAGTCATCATAAGAAGAAAATTGACAGAAAGCTACCTCCAGAAACTGAAAAGCTGTAAGATTCCCAGCTGTCTGGACGACTGATGCAGATCTTCAGCAAGTAAAGTTTGTGTAGAGAACAGAACATTCTGTCAGATAACCCACTAATTCGAGGGTGCTTTATACACTGTATATTCTGTATAGACTTATGTTTATATGCTTTCAGTCAGTCAGACTGTCAGTCATTTCCATGTCCCTCGCGGAACTTTGCCTCCCTAACAGCTCTTCTGTAGGCCTCTCGGTTGTGAGCAAGATGGCCTGTTGCTGATGCATCCATTTGCAGATCATCAACGATGTCTTGCAGCCATCTTCGACTTTGTCTTCTTCTCTTTCTTTTTCCCATTATGCACCCTTCCAAGACTGTCTTCTCTAGATTATCATGGCGTTTAAGTTTCCTTTCTTTAATCCTCTTTACTAGCCAGCCTTCTTCAGTATTAAGTTCTTGTATTATGGATATATTAGTTATTTTTGTGTCCATGATATTTGATGAACTCTTTTGTAGCATTTACATTCAAGGACATCTATGTGTTTCTCGGCTGTTTTGTTAAGTGTCCAGGTCTCACAGGTGTTGCCATGGGAAAGATGCATGCCCTTAAAATTCTTACTTTTTTACTTCTGTCTGTTCCTCTCCATAGCTTCTTTAATTGTTTTACATTTTGAAGAGCGATAGATACCCTCATTTTCCCTCATTGTATCTCCATTATTAGTTAGTAGTTATCCAAGATATTCAAAACTCTCCACTTCTTCCAGTTTTTCCTCATTGATACATATTTCAGCTGCCTTGTTTGTTTTGTCAGTTGTCATCAATTTAGTTTTCTTCGCATTAAGGTAGAGGTTTTACTCTTCACTGTTCTTACAGACTGACATAATTAGTTTTTGCATTCCTTTTTGTATTGTGGACAGTAACACTGTGTCATCAGCATGTCTAATCTCTGGTATTTCATAACCTTCAATTGTTATGGCATCGTAATATTCTTTGTCTACATATTCTCTAACATTCCTCATTATATTTTCAGTATACAAGTTAAATAAGTAATACAAAGACTTACTTTGTGTAATGTATGTAATTACTATCTGCTGTAATTATTTTCTTTTCTGTCTTATTCTCTACAATCGATTCTCTCTCTTAGGTCTCTTATTATACTCTCTCTCTCTCTCTCTCTTATTTACTCTCTTCCTCTCTTTATTTCCTATCGATTCTAGATAGTGTAACTGGTGATGTTATCTGTGTACTTGCGTATACCACCTGTTTCTGTAACTGGCGATGTCATATTTTTTGCTTCCTGTGCTCGCAAGTATATGTACACTATGTGTACAAGTATGTGTATAATCTGCATTATTTGAAAAATAGTATCAGCGCACAGTTGTGTACACAATATACATACATACACGCGTGCGGACAAAGACAATGTTCCTTTTGTGTTCAGTCCCGACATGACAAATGTTTCGTGTCGTGTGCAGTAAATCAGTGTATGTTCCTGGCCAACAGAAACTTCAAACACAGGACAGAACAAACAGTCCCCCCCCCCACCCCCCACCCAGTAAAGATCTGACATTTAAGCATGTGTTCAACCTTTGAACAATAACGATCGCAACATCCACACAATTCTCTGTGTGGGTGTGAGTGAGTGAGTGAGTGAGTGAGAGCTGCTGAATACCAGGCCCACATTTCCCCACCCTTGTCCAAGGACGAGCAGGCACACAACAGCCTGACCAGATCTACAAATATTTCAGGCGTTCTAGCAGCTTTAGAATTCTCGCATCACTGACACACTCGAACAAAACATGATACAGGTAGCATGATACATCCTACAATAACATGATACGCTTTTACGAGTAACATGATACAGCCTACAATAAGATGATACACTTTACCAGTAACATGATACAGCTTACAAGTACTCGTACAAAAAAGAGATTAAGATAGTCCGCCTGTGAACTACATCACAGAAAAGAAAATTTGTTAACTATATTCTGTATAGACTTATGTTTATATGCTTTCAGTCAGTCAGACTGTCAGTCATTTCCATGTCCCTCGCGGAACTTTGCCTCCCTAACAGCTCTTCTGTAGGCCTCTCGGTTGTGAGCAAGATGCCCTGTTGCTGATGCATCCATTTGCAGATCATCAACGATGTCTTGCAGCCATCTTCGACTTTGTCTTCTTCTCTTTCTTTTTCCCATTATGCACCCTTCCAAGACTGTCTTCTCTAGATTATCATGGCGTTTAAGTTTCCTTTCTTTAATCCTCTTTACTAGCCAGCCTTCTTCAGTATTAAGTTCTTGTATTATGGATATATTAGTTATTTTTGTGTCCATGATATTTGATGAACTCTTTTGTAGCATTTACATTCAAGGGCATCTATGTGTTTCTCGGCTGTTTTGTTAAGTGTCCAGGTCTCACAGGTGTTGCCATGGGAAAGATGCATGCCCTTAAAATTCTTAATTTTTTACTTCTGTCTGTTCCTCTCCATAGCTTCTTTAATTGTTTTACATTTTGAAGAGCGATAGATACCCTCATTTTCCCTCATTGTATCTCCATTATTAGTTAGTAGTTATCCAAGACATTCAAAACTCTCCACTTCTTCCAGTTTTTCCTCATTGATACATATTTCAGCTGCCTTGTTTGTTTTGTCAGTTGTCATCAATTTAGTTTTCTTCACATTATGACAGAGGTTCTGCTCTTCGCTGTTCTTACGGACTGACATAATTAGTTTTTCTATTCCTTTTTGTGTTGTGGACAGTAACACTGTGTCATCAGCATATCTAATCTCTGGTATTTTATAACCTCCAATTGTTATGGCATCGTAATATTCTTTGTCTACATCTTCTCTAACACTCCTCATTATATTTTCAGTATACAAGTTAAATAAGTAAGGCGTTAAATAAGTAATACAAAGTCTTACTTTGTGTAATGTATGTAATTACTATCTGCTGTAATTATTTTCTTTTCTGTCTTATTCTCTACAATCGATTCTCTCACTTAGGTCTCTTATTATACTCTCTCTCTCTCTCTCTCTCTCTCTTATTTACTCTCTTCATCTCTTTATTTCCTATCGATTCTAGATAGTGTAACTGGTGATGTTATCTGTGTACTTGCGTATACCACCTGTTTCTGTAACTGGCGATGTCATATTTTTTGCTTCCTGTGCTCGCAAGTATATGTACACTATGTTTACAAGTATGTGTATAATCTGCATTATTTGAAAAATAGTATCAGCGCACAGTTCTGTACACAATATACATACATACACGCGTGCGGACAAAGACAATGTTCCTTTTGTGTTCAGTCCCGACATGACAAATGTTTCGTGTCGTGTGCAGTAAATCAGTGTGTTTTCCTGGCCAACAGAAACTTCAAACACAGGACAGAACAAACAGTTCCCCCCCCCCCCCAACCCCCCACCCAGTAAAGATCTGACATTTAAGCATGTGTTCAACCTTTGAACAATAACGATCGCAACATCCACACAATTCTCTGTGTGGGTGTGAGTGAGTGAGTGAGTGAGTGAGTGAGTGAGAGCTGCTGAATACCAGGCCCACATTTCTCCACCCTTGTCCAAGGACGAGCAGGCACACAACAGCCTGACCAGATCTACAAATATTTCAGGCGTTCTAGCAGCTTTAGAATTCTCGCATCACTGACACACTCGAACAAAACATGATACAGGTAGCATGATACATCCTACAATAACATGATACACTTTACGAGTAACATGATACAGCCTACAATAACATGATACACTTTACCAGTAACATGATACAGCTTACAAGTACTCGTACAAAAAAGAGATTAAGATAGTCCGCCTGTGAACTACATCACAGAAAAAGAAAATTTGTTAACTATAGCGTATAAACCAACTTTCCAGCTTTTATAGAAGACTAAGAGAGAGAGAGAGAGAGAAGGCACGTCCACAGAAGAGAGAGAGGGCACGTCCATAGAAGAGAGAGAGAGAGCACGTCCATAGAAGAGAGAGAAAGAGAGAGAGAGGGCACGTGCATAGAAGAGAGGGCACGTGCATAGAAGAGAGAGGGCACGTCCATAGAAGAGAGAGAGGGCACGTCCATAGAAGAGAGAGAGAGAGAGGGCACGTCCATAGAAGAGAGAGAGAGGGCACGTCCATAGAAGAGGGAGAGAAGACACGTCCATAGAAGAGAGAGAGGGCACGTTCATAGAAGAGAGAGAGAAGACACGTCCATAGAAGAGAGAGGGCACGTCCATAGAAGAGAGAGAGGGCACGTCCATAGAAGAGAGAGAGGGCACGTTCATAGAAGAGAGAGAGAAGACACGTCCATAGAAGAGAGAGAGAGGGCACGTTCATAGAAGAGAGAGAGAGAGGGCACGTCCATAGAAGAGAGAGGGCACGTCCATAGAAGAGAGAGAAGACACGTCCATAGAAGAGAGAGAGAGGGCACGTTCATAGAAGAGAGAGAGAGAGGGCACGTCCATAGAAGAGAGAGGGCACGTCCATAGAAGAGAGAGAGGGCATGTTCATAGAAGAGAGAGAGAGGGCACGTTCATAGAAGAGAGAGAGGAGAGGGCACGTTCATAGAATAGAGAGACAGAGAGAGAAGGCATGTCCATAGAAGAGAGGAGGGCACGTTCATAGAAGAGAGAGGGAAAGGGCACGTTCATAGAAGAGAGAGAAAGGGAGAGGGCACGTTCATAGAAGAAGAGAGAGAGAGGGGGAGAGGGCACGTTCATAGAAGAGAGAGGGAAAGGGCACGTTCATAGAAGAGAGAGAGGGCACGTTCATAGAAGAGAGAAAGGGTACGTTCATAGAAGAGAGAGAGAGAGAGGGCACGTTCATAGAAGAAAAAGAGAGGGCACATTCATAGAAGAGAGAGAGAGAGAGGGCACGTTCATAGAAGAGAGAGAGAGAGCACGTTCATAGAAGGAGAGAGAGAGGGGGGGCACGTTCATAGAAGAGAGAGAGAGAGAGAGAGGCGTTAAATAAGTAATACAAAGTCTTACTTTGTGTAATGTATGTAATTACTATCTGCTGTAATTATTTTCTTTCTGTCTTATTCTCACAATCGATTCTCTCACTTAGGTCTCTTATTATACTCTCTCTCTCTCTCTCTCTCTCTCTCTTATTACTCTCTTCATCTCTTTATTTCCTATCGATTCTAGATAGTGTAACTGGTGATGTTATCTGTGTACTTGCGTATACCACCTGTTTCTGTAACTGGCGATGTCATATTTTTTGCTTCCTGTGCTCGCAAGTATATGTACACTATGTTTACAAGTATGTGTATAATCTGCATTATTTGAAAAATAGTATCAGCGCACAGTTCTGTACACAATATACATACATACACGCGTGCGGACAAAGACAATGTTCCTTTTGTGTTCAGTCCCGACATGACAAATGTTTCGTGTCGTGTGCAGTAAATCAGTGTGTTTTCCTGGCCAACAGAAACTTCAAACACAGGACAGAACAAACAGTTCCCCCCCCCCCCAACCCCCCACCCAGTAAAGATCTGACATTTAAGCATGTGTTCAACCTTTGAACAATAACGATCGCAACATCCACACAATTCTCTGTGTGGGTGTGAGTGAGTGAGTGAGTGAGTGAGTGAGTGAGAGCTGCTGAATACCAGGCCCACATTTCTCCACCCTTGTCCAAGGACGAGCAGGCACACAACAGCCTGACCAGATCTACAAATATTTCAGGCGTTCTAGCAGCTTTAGAATTCTCGCATCACTGACACACTCGAACAAACATGAACAGGTAGCATGATACATCCTACAATAACATGATACACTTTACGAGTAACATGATACAGCCTACAATAACATGATACACTTTACCAGTAACATGATACAGCTTACAAGTACTCGTACAAAAAAGAGATTAAGATAGTCCGCCTGTGAACTACATCACAGAAAAAGAAAATTTGTTAACTATAGCGTATAAACCAACTTTCCAGCTTTTATAGAAGACTAAGAGAGAGAGAGAGAGAGGAGAGGGCACGTCCAAAGAAGAGAGAGAGAGGGCACGTCCATAGAAGAGAGAGAGAGAGCACGTCCATAGAGAGAGAGAGAAAGAGAGAGAGAGGGCACGTGCATAGAAGAGAGGGCACGTGCATAGAAGAGAGAGAGGGCACGTCCATAGAAGAGAGAGAGGGCACGTCCATAGAAGAGAGAGAGAGAGGGCACGTCCATAGAAGAGAGAGAGAGGGCACGTCCATAGAAGAGGGAGAGAAGACACGTCCATAGAAGAGAGAGAGAGGGCACGTTCATAGAAGAAGAGAGAGAGAGGGCACGTTCATAGAATAGAGAGAGAGAGAGAAGGCATGTCCATAGAAGAGAGAGAGGGCACGTTC
This sequence comes from Achatina immaculata, assembly GCA_009760885.1. NCBI lineage: Eukaryota > Metazoa > Mollusca > Gastropoda > Stylommatophora > Achatinidae > Lissachatina > Lissachatina immaculata. Next base: position 42,760,803 of record CM019718.1, read on the forward strand.
ATAGAAGAGAGAGGGAAAGGGCACGTTCATAGAAGAGAGAGAAAGGGAGAGGGCACGTTCATAGAAGAGAGAGAGAGAGGGGGAGAGGGCACGTTCATAGAAGAGAGAGGGAAAGGGCACGTTCATAGAAGAGAGAGAGGGCACGTTCATAGAAGAGAGAGAAAGGGTACGTTCATAGAAGAGAGAGAGAGAGAGAGAGAGAGGGCACGTTCATAGAAGAAAAAGAGAGGGCACATTCATAGAAGAGAGAGAGAGAGAGAGAGGGCACGTTCATAGAAGAGAGAGAGAGAGGGCACGTTCATAGAAGAGAGAGAGAGAGCACGTTCATAGAAGAGAGAGGAGGGCACGTTCATAGAAGAGAGAGAGGAGAGGGCACGTTCATAGAAGAGAGAGAGAGAGGGCAAGTCCATAGAAGAGAGAGAGAGAGGGAGAGGGCACGTTCATAGAAGAGAGAGGACACTTTCATAGAAGAGAGAGAGAGAGGGCACGTTCATAGAAGAGAGAGAGAGAGGGCACGTTCATAGAAGAGAGAGAGGGCACGTCCATAGAAGAGAGAGAGAGGGCACGTCCATAGAAGAGAGAGAGAAAGGGCACGTTCATAGAAGAGAGAGAGAGGGCACGTTCATAGAAGAGAGAGAGAGGGCACGTCCAAAGAGAGAGAGAGAAAGGGCACGTCCATAGAAGAGAGAAAGAATGAATGAATGAATGAATGAATAATCTTTATTTTTCAAGGGTAAAAAATTGGGCACGCAGGCCCGTCTTACATTCTGCCCTTCATCACTCCATTTTTCATTCTTCCCACACACTTGATTTAGTACAAAAATACAAATTAAATTAGGAAAAACATATCAAAAGAGTGTAAGATTTAACTATTACATTCAAGGTAAAAGAGAAGAAGTCATTAACCTAATAAAATAGCACTCACGCACACATACACACGCAGGCATATACATAAATAAAAATACATTGTAAATCATCTTCTAACATATGTTTTTTTAAAACAAACATTAAAATAATTTCTAACAATATCTAACAAGTTGTTTTTCTAACTATGTCATTGAAGTACTTGATGGTTTACGAGCCATGTGTTGAGAGAGTACTGGCTATTTTATGGAGGCATATAATTACAAGCAAGTAAATAATGAAACAGGTTTGAGTTAAAGGATGAAGTATTACCAATGGATTTTAAATTGTAGGGGAGGGTGTTCCAGAGCTGTACTGCAGAGTATGCAAGGCTTTTCTTGTACAGATCAATCCTGGGTTTAGGAAGAAGACAGTTTTTTAAACGCTGGCTATGTTTAGTGTTATACGTAAACAGTGACCACAAGTACGTATAACACTAAACATAGCCAGCGTTTAAAAAACTGTCTTCTTCCTAAACCCAGGATTGATCTGTACAAGAAAAGAGAGAGAGAGAGAGAGAGAGAGGGCAACCAAGAAGACAGACAGCAGACAGATAGACGCAAACTTTGCTAATCAGTGTAGACAGACAGAGACAAAATAAGGATGTAAAGAAATGAAATCGAAGACATAATATATGAAGCACATTTGATTATATTAAATGATATAGTAACATTATTTGGTGAAATAACGTAATAATATTTGGTGATATAAATGATATAGTAATAATATTTGGTGATATAAATGCTATAGTAATAATATTTGGTGATACAAATGATACGACAATAATATTTTATGACATACATGAAACGTTAATGGAAAAATGTTTGATATAAATGCAACCCCAGTCACCCAGCTGTAGAAATGGGTACCCGACTTCTTCTGGAGTTGGGGAAGGAAAGGCAGCCAGGCGTGATACTGACCACATCACCCTCTAGTGTGCTGACAGGTCAAGGAAAATATGGGCACTAACACCATATCCCTATGTGCCTCTAAGGCATGAGAGGGTTACCCTATAAATGCACACAAAAAGATCATTCATTCATTTGCATGTCCCTGGCGGAACTTTGCCTCCCAAACAACACTCCTGTAGGCCTCTCGGTTGTGAGCAAGATGGCCTGCTGCTGATGCATCCATTTGCAGATGATCAACGATGTCTTGCAGCCATCTTCACCTTGGTCTTCCTCTCTTTCTTTCTCCCATTATGTACCCTTCCAAGACGGTTTTCTCTAGATTATCGTGACGTTTAATGTGACCAAAATATTTAAGTTGTATTTAAAATCTTCATACAAAGATACGTTTTTTTTTAAAAATGCGACTCACATGAAAGTATTTGACACAAAGAAGAAATAGGATATCACTGGATCAGCCTTCTCCTGCTACAGAAGCGGTAGCTTGGACATCAGCTGACAGAAGTGTTTAGTTGGACATCAATATTCAGCTGACAGAATTATTCAAGGTCACCTAGACTACTACTACTACTACTACTACTACTACTACTACTACTACTACTGCTATACTACTATACTACTACTACTACTGTTTCCTTGGAAAACTGGTGTTCTATGCAGCCGGTGCAGTTCTCTGATGTGGTACCTGATACTGAGGCACAGCATTGTGTCGGGTTGGGGCAAGTTACGGTTGCTACTTTTTTCAGTTCCAGGTACAGTTAAGTGCAGGGAATGTGAAATACTTCTTTAGCAGACTCCACTACCATGGAGATTATGGCGATTCCTGCCCCGGAGTCTGGTTAGGTCTGTTATTGGGAGCACCAACGGAGATGTGGGATAGGGTGTTAGTTAGCTATGGTCCGCCAACCCTGAAGGTAGTATGTCAGTTATTGGTTGTTAAGTGCCCAGTCGGACGTCTCTGCCCTCACGTGAGTTCTTGTTTACATGGCCACGTGGCCACAATCCGATTATCTGAAATATCTGCATTATACAAATCACACGAACATCACGTGATACGATTTCAACCTGGCAGGTTACTTGAAAACCACATGTTAAGTTTATAGAAGGTAACATGGGCGTCACCTGGACATCATATGATAGGACATAGAGGTACCTGATAGATTATATCACCTGGACATCATATGATAAGACATAGAGGTACCTGACAGATTATATCACCTGGACATCATATGATAAGACAAAGAGGTACCTGATAGATTCTATTACCTGGACATCATATAATAAGACATAGAGGTACCTGATAGATTATATCACCTGGACATCATATGATAAGACAAAGAGGTACCTGATAGATTATATTACCTGGACATCATATAATAAGACAAAGAGGTACCTGATAGATTATATTACCTGGACATCATATAATAAGACAAAGAGGTACCTGATAGATTATATTACCTGGACATCATATAATAAGACAAAGAGGTACCTGATAGATTATATTACCTGGACATCATATAATAAGACATAGAGGTACCTGATAGATTATATCACCTGGACATCATATGATAAGACAAAGAGGTACCTGATAGATTATATTACCTGGGCATCATATAATAAGACAAAGAGGTACCTGATAGATTATATCACCTGTACATCATATAATAAGACATAGAGGTACCTGATAGATTATATTACCTGGACATCATATGATAAGACAAAGAGGTACCTGATAGATTATATTACCTGGACATCATATGATAAGACAAAGAGGTACCTGATAGATTATATCACCTGGACATCATATAATAAGACATAGAGGTACCTGATAGATTATATTACCTGTACATCATATGATAAGACAAAGAGGTACCTGATAGATTATATCACCTGGACATCATATAATAAGACATAGAGGTACCTGATAGATTATATTACCTGGACATCATATGATACGGCAAAAAAGTACCTGACAGATTATATCACCTGGACATCATATGATAAGACATAGAGGTACCTGATAGATTATATTACCTGTACATCATATGATAAGACAAAGAGGTACCTGACAGATTATATTACCTGGACATCATATAATAAGACAAAGAGGTACCTGACAGATTATATCACCTGGACATCATATAATAAGACATAGAGATACCTGATAGATTATATTACCTGTACATCATATGATAGGACAAAGAGGTACCTGATAGATTACATCATTCTCTCTGTTCTCTGTAGTGATTCTTAATCTGATCCCTGGGCCCCAGGGAAGAAATCTTGGGGCCCCACAGACCAGCAAATGGATTGTGTTGATGAAAGAAAAAGCACTGGTTCTATTTTTAGCTTTATTTTAATGAAGAGTCTACGGCTGTTCTCTGGGTGGAAAGTGGGTCCATGTGTGTTCTCACGGTGGAAAGTGGGTCTATAGCTGTTCTCACGGTGAAAAGTGGGTACATGTGTGTTCTCACGGTGGAAAGTGGGTCCATGTGTGTTCTCAGGGTGGAAAGTGGGTCCATGTGTGTTCTCATGGTAGAAAATGGGTCTATAGCTGTTCTCAAGGTGGAAAGTGGGTCTATGTGTGTTCTCACGGTGGAAAGTGGGTCTATGTGTGTTCTCACGGTGGAAAGTGGGTCTATGTGTGTTCTCACGGTGGAAAGTGGGTCTATGTGTGTTCTCACGGTGGAAAGTGGGTCCATGTGTGTTCTCACGGTGAAAAGTGGGTCCATGTGTGTTCTCAAGGTGGAAAGTGGGTCTATAGCTGTTATCAAGGTGGAAAGTGGGTCTATAGCTGTTCTCAAGGTGGAAAGTGGGTCTATAGCTGTTCTCACGGTGGAAAGTGGGTCTATAGCTGTTCTCACGGTGGAAAGTGGGTCTATAAATGTTCTCTGGGTGGAAAGTGGGTCTAAGCTGTTCTCAAGGTGTAAAATGGGTCTATAGCTGTTTTCACGGTGTAAAGTGGGTCTATAGCTGTCGTCAAGGTGGAAAGTGGGTCCGTGGCTGCTCTCTGGTAAAAAAAATGGAGTCCACCACCAAAAAATGTTAAGAGCCACTTCTCTAGAGGTTACTGGCCACTTCTCTAGAGGTTGCTGGCCTCGGTTGTTTGTCGTTTTCTTGTCATCCTGCTCATTGACACACATTCCCTCACTGACACACATTCTCTCGCTGACACACATTCCCTCACTGACACACATTCCCTCACTGACACACATTCTCTCACTGACACACATTCCCTCGCTGACGCATTCCCTCACTGACACACATTCCCTCACTGACACACATTCCCTCACTGACACACATTCCCTCGCTGACACACATTCCCTCACTGACACACATTCCCTCACTGACACACATTCCCTCACTGACACATTCCCTCACTGACACACATTCCCTCGCTGACACATTCCCTCACTGACACACATTCCCTCGCTGACACACATTTCCTCGCTGACACATTCCCTTGCTGACACACCACACATTCCCTCGCTGACACACATTCCCTCACTGACACATTCCCTCACTGACACATTCCCTCACTGACACACATTCCCTCGCTGATACATTCCCTCACTAACACACATTTCCTCGCTGACACACATTCCCTCACTGACACACATTCCCTCGCTGACACATTCCCTCACTGACACATTCCCTCACTGACACACATTCTCTCGCTGACACTTTCCCTCACTGACACACATTTCCTCACTGACACACATTCCCTCACTGACACACATTCCCTCGCTGACACACATTCCCTCACTGACGCACATTCCCTCGCTGACACACATTCCCTCACTAACACACATTTCCTCACTGACACACATTTCCTCACTGACACACATTCCCTCACTGACACACATTTCCTCACTGACACACATTCCCTCACTGACACACATTCCCTCGCTGACACACATTTACTCACTGACACACATTCCCTCACTGACACACATTCCCTCGCTGACACACATTTCTTCACTGACACACATTTCCTCACTGACACACATTTCCTCACTGACACACATTTCCTCACTGACATTCGCTCATTCACTGACACCCTCTCATTGACATCCACTCGCTCATTGACATTCCTTCTGTCACTGACACTCGCTCACTGATTCTCACTCACTCACTCGCTCACTGATTCTCACTCACTCACATTCGCTCAATCACTGAATCCCGCTCACTCACTCACTCACTCACTCACTCACTCACTCATTCACTCACTCAATGATTCTCACTCACTCACTCACATTCGCTCAATCACTGAATCCCGCTCACTCACTCACTCACTCACTCACTGATTCTCACTCACTCACTGACATTTGCTCAATCACTGAATCCCGCTCACTCACTCACTCACTCACTCACTGATTCTCATTCACTCACTCGCTGACTCCGGCTCACTGACTCTCACTCACTCACTGACCCCACCTCACTCACTGACTCCCACTCACTCACTGACTCTCACTCACTCACTGACTTTCACTAACTCACTGACACCCGCTCACTGACCCCCACTCACTCAATGACTATCTCTCACTCACTGATTCCCACTCACTCACTTCCTCTCACTCACTGACTCCTACTCACTCATTAACATTCGTTTATTCACTGACTTCCACTCACTCACTCCCTCTCGCTTATTGACTCCCTCTCACTCACTGCCTCCCACTCACTCACTCCCTCTGACTCAGTGACTCCTACTCACTCACTAACATTCGTTTACTCACTGACTCCCACTCATTCACTTCCTCTCACTCACTCCCTCTCACTCACTCACTTACTCCCTCTCACTCACTCACTCACTCCCCCTCATTCACTCACTCACTCACTCACTCCCACTCACTCACTTCCTCTCACTCACTCATTTCCTCTCACTCACTGACTCCCACTCACTCACTTACTCTCACTCACTCACTCCCTCTCACTCAATGACTCCCACTCACTGACTTCCACTCACTCCCTCCCTCCTTCTCAATCACTTACTTCCTCTCACTCACTCCCTCTCACTCACTGACTCCCACTCACTCACTCCCTCTCACTCACTGACTCCCACTCACTCACTCCCTCTCACTCACTCCCTCTCACTCACTGACTCCCACTCACTCACTCACTCCCTCTCACTCACTCACTCCCACTCACTCACTAACATTCATTTACTCATTGACTCTCACTCATTCACTGACTCCCACCTACTCACTGACTCTCACTCACTCACTGACTCCCAATTACTCACTGACTAATACTCACCCACACAGTCACTCAAAGAACTCAAGGAGACCACAAATTTGGTTGTTCAAGCCACAGAAATCCTGACAAGTCTACCAACTTCAGCTAAAAAAACTGTCTTTAGAACTAAATAAAGACAAGTGAGTTATAGTTTGTAAAGACAAGTGGGTTATAGTTTGTAAACACAACTGGGTTATGTTTTGTAAAGACAAGTGGATTATAGTTTTTATATAACCTTGGCAGAGACAGAGGAAATTCTAGAAAGATGGAAGGAATATTGCAGAGGAATGTATGAAAAAACCGACTGTGAAAGCAGGAATGAACAGTGTGAATTATTATTGGAGGAGAAAGAACCTGAACCGACAATAGAAGAAGTTTTATGGGCAATAAAGAATCTGAAAAATGGTAAATCACCAGGATGTGATGAGATAACAGCTGAATTTATTAAAGCAGAAGGAGAAGAATGTGCAACAATCTATCATGCACTATGAAAAAAGATATGGCATTAAGGTATTTGGTCAAAAGAATAGAAAAGAACTGTATTCATACCACTGCCAAAAAAGGGTAACCTGAAATTATGCACAAACTACAGAACTGTTGCCATGATTAGTCATGCCAGTAAAATTCTGTTAAAAATCATAATGGGTAGACTTCGTAAGAAAATAGAAGAAGTCAATATGATCCAAGCTGGTTTCAGGCAAGGAAGAGGATCAAGAGATCATATATTCAATATGAGATTAATAATAGAGAAATGCAGAGAGTTTAATGTGAATCTATATTTATTTTTATAGACTACTCAAAGGCATTTGATTGTGTACAACACCAGAAACTGGGAAATGTGTATCTAGACCAACAAGCAGCAGTAATAATAAATGGTGAAACAACAACTTGGTTTGACATCAAACAAAGGGTTTGACGTCATGATAATCAAGAGAAGACTGTCTTGGAAGGGTACATAATGGGAACAAAAGAGAAGACCAAGGCGAAGATGGCTGCAAGACATCGTTGATGATCTGCAAATGGATACAAAAGCAGCAGGCCATCTTGCTTATAAAAGCCTACAGGAGAGCTGTTAGGGAGGCAAAGTTCCGCAAGGGACATGCAAATGAATGAACATAAATGTTTAATAGGTGGGGTTAACTGGGTAAACAAAGAGAGCACATTTTTGTATATAAAAAAAAAGAAACAATTTTTCAAATAGGAAAAAAGTTCAAACATGGCCAGTCCTTGAGCCTGTGTTTCTACTGATTTCTTTTATGTGAGTGTTTGAGAAGTTCTCCGTCAATGGCCTGCCATCGATGTCTGCCTGTTATATTCTTGCCAAAATCGTCACCATAGCACGTGTTCTGGTGTCAAAGTTGAAGTCATTTATGTCAGTACTTCAGTGTAAACTTGTCTTTGTCTTGTCGAGTTCAGCCCAATATTTGTCTCAAACCCGAGATGTTGTTGCGGCCGGGAATTCTACGTTCCGTGTGGAACATTTAACATTTTGTTGTCAGATGTTACTTCAAAAGTCTGATGTTACTTTGAAGTCTGGTGTTACTTTGAAGTCTGATGATAAAAATATACGTGGTGTAGCGGGGTCAATCAATTTGCATACCTTGGCAGCTACATAGACCAGGATGGTGACACTAGAAAGGAAGTTAGGATCAGAATTGCAAAAGCAGCATCAATCTTCAAGAATCTTGAGAACATATGGAATTCAAAAGTTATAAGCACAAGGACCAAGTTAAGACTATTCAATTCAAATGTAATATCCACCCTCATTTATGCATGCGAAAGCTGGAAAACAACTAAAGAAATAGACAAGAAATTAGACTCTTTTGAAAACAAAGGCCTAAGGAAAATACTCGGCATCAAGTGGAATGAATTCAAGAACAATGCAGAGATAAGACAGATGACTGAACAACAACCAGTCTCATGGGTGATCAGGAAAAGGAGATGGACATATGTTGGCCACTTGATGAGAAGAAATGAGCAGAGAATCCCAAAACAAGCTATCAAGTGGAACACAACAGGCCGAAGAAAAAGGGGCAGACCGCGTGAAACTCTGAAGAGAACATTATTAAGAGAGGCCAAGTTAACAGGCATAAAATCCTTTGTTGAGGTTGAAAGACTCGCCGAGGACAGGAAAAATTGGCGAACTACTTTGCGAGCCCTATGTGACGTCTAACGGCACGGGAAGGATATAAGATATAAGAAGCGGGGTGGTCGTGCACTATGAACGCTGGCTTTGTTCAGCAGACATGGGTTCCAGTCATGACAGGTCAGTTTTATCTTATCTATTGGAGGCTCAGCCAGCACTGAGGCAAGGGAGGGACAGGTCCCCCGCCCCCACTCCCAGCCCACGCGGCGGATGCTGAAAAGCTGGTTTGTCATCACTATCATGTGCCGTCTTCAGAACGAAGGCTGGCGGTAAATAATCACCAAGTTCCCAGCTCTCTCGTCTTGATGCTGCACTCAGTCAGACGATACCCTGCCCACTCTGTTACCTTTCCGTCTACATCTCTGTTATCTTTCCGTCCACATCTCTGTTATCTTTCCGTCTACATCTCTGTTATGTTATCTTCCTGTCTACATCTCTGTTATGTTATCTTTCCGTCTACATCTCTGTTATGTTATCTTCCTGTCTACGTCTCTGTTATGTTATCTTCCCGTCTACATCTCTGTTATGTTATCTTCCCGTCTACATCTCTGTTATGTTATCTTCCCGTCTACATCTCTGTTATGTTATCTTCCCGTTTACATCTCTGTCTATCTCTCGCTCTTTTTCTTCTACCTTTCCTTCTAGTACGGTCTTCAGTATTTTCTTATGTCTTTTTGATATGACTAGAGTATTTTCTTATGTCTTTTGATATGACTAGAGTATTTCTTATGTCTTTTTGATATGACTAGAGTATTTTCTTATGTCTTTTGATATGACTAGAGTATTTTCTTATGTCTTTTTTATATGACTAGAGTATTTTCTTATGTCTTTTTGATATGACTAGAGTATTTGATTATGCCTTTTCATATGAACAGAGTATTTGGTTATGTCTTTTCATATGACCAGAGTATTTGGTTATGTCTTTTTATATGACCAGAGTATTTGGTTGTGTCTTTTTATATGACCAGAGTATTTGGTTGTCTTTTTGATATGACCAAATAATTTGGTTATGTCTTTTTGATAGGACCAAATAATTTGGTTATGTCTTTTGATATGACCAAAGTATTTGGTTATGTCTTTTGATATGACCAAAGTATTTGTTTATGTCTTTTGATATGACCAAAGTATTTTGTTATGTCTTTTGATATGACCAAAGTATTTTGGTTATGTCTTTTGATATGACCAAAGTATTTGGTTATGTCTTGTGATAAAAATATACGTGGTGTAGCGGGGTCAATCAATTTGCATACCTTGGCAGCTACATAGACCAGGATGGTGACACTAGAAAGGAAGTTAGGATCAGAATTGCAAAAGCAGCATCAATCTTCAAGAATCTTGAGAACATATGGAATTCAAAAGTTATAAGCACAAGGACCAAGTTAAGACTATTCAATTCAAATGTAATATCCACCCTCATTTATGCATGCGAAAGCTGGAAAACAACTAAAGAAATAGACAAGAAATTAGACTCTTTTGAAAACAAAGGCCTAAGGAAAATACTCGGCATCAAGTGGAATGAATTCAAGAACAATGCAGAGATAAGACAGATGACTGAACAACAACCAGTCTCATGGGTGATCAGGAAAAGGAGATGGACATATGTTGGCCACTTGATGAGAAGAAATGAGCAGAGAATCCCAAACAAGCTATCAAGTGGAACACAACAGGCCGAAGAAAAAGGGGCAGACCGCGTGAAACTCTGAAGAGAACATTATTAAGAGAGGCCAAGTTAACAGGCATAAAATCCTTTGTTGAGGTTGAAAGACTCGCCGAGGACAGGAAAAATTGGCGAACTACTTTGCGAGCCCTATGTGACGTCTAACGGCACGGGAAGGATATAAGATATAAGAAGCGGGGTGGTCGTGCACTATGAACGCTGGCTTTGTTCAGCAGACATGGGTTCCAGTCATGACAGGTCAGTTTTATCTTATCTATTGGAGGCAAAATAAAAAGCTCAGCCAGCACTGAGGCAAGGGAGGGACAGGTCCCCCGCCCCCACTCCCAGCCCACGCGGCGGATGCTGAAAAGCTGGTTTGTCATCACTATCATGTGCCGTCTTCAGAACGAAGGCTGGCGGTAAATAATCACCAAGTTCCCAGCTCTCTCGTCTTGATGCTGCACTCAGTCAGACGATACCCTGCCCACTCTGTTACCTTTCCGTCTACATCTCTGTTATCTTTCCGTCCACATCTCTGTTATCTTTCCGTCTACATCTCTGTTATGTTATCTTCCTGTATACATCTCTGTTATGTTATCTTTCCGTCTACATCTCTGTTATGTTATCTTCCTGTCTACGTCTCTGTTATGTTATCTTCCCGTCTACATCTCTGTTATGTTATCTTCCAGTCTACATCTCTGTTATGTTATCTTCCCGTCTACATCTCTGTTATGTTATCTTCCCGTCTACATCTCTGTTATGTTATCTTCCCGTTTACATCTCTGTCTATCTCTCGCTCTTTTTCTTCTACCTTTCCTTCTAGTACGGTCTTCAGTATTTTCTTATGTCTTTTTGATATGACTAGAGTATTTTCTTATGTCTTTTTGAAATGACTAGAGTATTTTCTTATGTCTTTTTGATATGACTAGAGTATTTTCTTATGTCTTTTTTATATGACTAGAGTATTTTCTTATGTCTTTTTGATATGACTAGAGTATTTGATTATGCCTTTTCATATGAACAGAGTATTTGGTTATGTCTTTTCATATGACCAGAGTATTTGGTTATGTCTTTTTATATGACCAGAGTATTTGGTTGTGTCTTTTTATATGACCAGAGTATTTGGTTGTCTTTTTGATATGACCAAATAATTTGGTTATGTCTTTTTGATAGGACCAAATAATTTGGTTATGTCTTTTGATATGACCAAAGTATTTGGTTATGTCTTTTGATATGACCAAAGTATTTGTTTATGTCTTTTGATATGACCAAAGTATTTTGGTTATGTCTTGTGATATGACCAAAGTGTTTGGTTATGTTTTGTTATATGACCACATTATTGTGTTATGTCTTTTGATATGACCAGAGTTTTTAGTTTTCTTGATTTTTTTTTTTTGAGAAGTTCACGTTGCACTTGGAGTTCTTCTAAAACTTGTATGTTTGTTCTTTTCATTGTGGCTGATGTGTGACTTAATTTTCTAAAGCTCAATATTTCTGCTGCATGAATTCAACTCTCCAACTTTCTGTTTAGGGTCCATGTTTCTGTCGTGCGCTCTGGTACAGAATAAATATAGTACTTTACAAATCTCATTTGTGTGTTTACGGGCATATTCCTGTATATCTGTCTTCTTGGTGTAAGATAACAGCACTGTCTTCATGGTGTAAGATAACACCACTGTCTTCTTGGTGTAAGATAACAGCACTGTCTTCATGATGTAAGATAACAGCACTGTCTTCTTTGTGTAAGATAATAGCACTGTCTTCTTTGTGTAAGATAATAGCACTGTCTTCTTTGTGTAAGATAATAGCACTGTCTTCTTTGTGTAAGATAATAGCACTGTCTTCATGATGTAAGATAACAGCACTGTCTTCATGATGTAAGATAGCAGCACTGTCTTCGTGGTGTAAGATAACAGCACTGTCTTCATGATGTAAGATAACAGCACTGTCTTCGTGGTGTAAGATAACAGCACTGTCTTCTTGGTGTAAGATAACAAGTCATTCTCTACACTGATTCACAGCGTTTGTGTCTGTCTATCTGTCTGTCTGTCTACACTGATTCACAGCGTTTGTGTCTGTCTGTCTGTCTGTCTGTCTACACTGATTCACAGCGTTTGTGTCTGTCTATCTGTCTGTCTGTCTACACTGATTCACAGCGTTTGTGTCTGTCTGTCTGTCTGTCTGTCTACACTGATTCACAGCGTTTGTGTCTGTCTGTCTGTCTGTCTGTCTGTCTACACTGATTCACAGCGTTTGTGTCTGTCTGTCTACACTGATTCACAGAGTTTGTGTCTGTCTGTCTGTCTACACTGATTCACAGAGTTTGTGTCTGTCTGTCTGTCTACACTGATTCACAGAGTTTCTGTCTGTCTGTCTGTGTACACTGATTCACAACGTTTGTATCTGTCTGTGTACACTGATTCACAACGTTTGTATCTGTCTGTGTACACTGATTCACAACGTTTGTATCTGTCTGTGTACACTGATTCACAATGTTTGTGTCTGTCTGTCTATATGTCTGTCTGTCTACACTGATTCACAACGTTTGTGTCTGTCTGTCTGATTCATAACGTATGTGTGTCTCTCTTCACGGATTCGTAACGTTTGTGTCTGTCTCCACTGATTCATAACTTTTTTATCTCTCACTATTGTTTGGACATCTTTATTTTGTCTGTTGCTACTGGAATCTGATGTATTTTTTTAGTAGTGTAAATTCGTTTTTTATGCACAGCTCTATATTTTTATTTTAACTTAATGTTTCTCACTCTTTGAACAAGTTCTGTATTTCTGTGTTAACTTTATGTTTCTAATTCTTTGAACAAGCTCTATATTTTTATGTTAACTTCACGTTTCTAAATCTTTGAACAACTTATTTATTTTTATGTTAACTTTGTTTCTCGTTCTTTGTACAAGCTCTATATTTTAACTTTATGTTTCTAATTCTTTGAACAAGTTCTATATTAACTTTATGTTTCTAAGTCTTTGAACAAACTCTGTATTTTTATGTTAACTTTATGTTTCTAAGTCTTTGAACAAGTTATATATTTTTATGTTAACTTTATGGTTCTAAGTCTTTGAACAAGTTATATATTTTTATGTTAACTTTATGTTTCTAAGTCTTTGAACAAGTTATATATTTTTATGTTAACTTTATGGTTCTTTGAACAAGTTATATATTTTTATGTTAACTTTATGGTTCTAAGTCTTTGAACAAGTTATATTTTTATGTTAACTTTATGGTTCTAAGTCTTTGAACAAGTTATATATTTTTATGTTAACTTTATGGTTCTAAGTCTTTGAACAAGTTATATATTTTTATGTTAACTTTATGGTTCTAAGTCTTTGAACAAGTTATATATTTTTATGTTAACTTTATGGTTCTAAGTCTTTGAACAAGCCCTATATTTTTATATGAACTTAATGTTTCTTTTACTTGCAAAGCTAAAATATCGTAATCAAACAGCAATGTCCTGTATCCACGTGAAAAATTACTTATAACGTACGAGGGGATGTAACCATGTAAAATTTCTCTCCTTGCATTAAACATGTTTCACTCCCCTCGATCAATGGGCGGCCCTTCTCATGCTACACACGTTACTTCCACTGTACTCGTGTCTCCATGGCAACTTCAATATCAAGTTCTACTAAAAAAAAAAAAAAAAGGAATAACTGGCTATTTTCTTTCTTTTCTCGGAATCTTACTGCCAGGGATCATATAAAGGCGTCCGTCATGACAGCAATCGAAAAATGTCTCACCTCAGTACAGAATTAGGCCGCTGAACCAAAACTTCCTAGGAGAACTTATTTGTTCCTAAGTAAATTCTTTGGTATGTTATTTCTTTCCTAGGTCGTGTTCTAGGAGAACTTGTTTGTTCCTAAGTACAATCTTTGATGTATTATTTCCTTCATAAGTCGCGGGGTAGGGGAATTTCTTTGTTCGTAAGTAAATTCTTTGATATATTATTTCCTAAGTGATTCTAAGGACTGCTATAGCCGGAGGTGGGGTGGAGGATACGCTCTCCACTTCAATTAAATGTCTCCAAGGTGTGCGTCTCAAATAGCCTCTGACAGTCAAGTCCAGCTCCTGGCCTTCTCGTGACGGAACTGTTCAAACTGACAGGAGAAGGGACGAAGGCGAATATCTGGCGCCTGAAAACCAGACGCTTCGTGTAGATGAGAGTCTTGTTTGGTAGCTCATCTGAGAGAAGGAAAATTCTTATATAAAACCTGCTGCTGGCGAGACTCTTCAGCTGCCGTGTGTGGAGTTGGGCTCCTCCTGGCCAGTGAAGAAAGGTGCGAATGGGATTGCCGCGCGGCGCCACAGTGGAAAAGGTGAAAGAAAGGATTAAGTGAAGTAATCAGTAGTCTTGAGGTCAAGACTGCTCAAATCATGGCACCTCTGCTCTGGAGGTCGGCCACGTCCTATGTGCACCCATACCGGTCTGAATCGGCTTAACCCAGGGGTTAAACTCAGACACTGCTGACGAGATTCTTCGGCTGCCGCGCGTGGGGTAAAATTCCTCACGGCCAATGAAGAAAATGCGATTAGGGTTGCCGACCGGTGCCGCTATGAAAAGGTGATGACAAGGACAAAGTGAAGATTAATCGGTATGTCTAGTAGTCTCGCGGCGAGAGCTGCTCATACCACGGCACCTCTGCTCTAGAGGCCGGCCACGCCCGTAATACAGCCATATTGGTGAAATATGCCTAAACCGGCTTAAATTAGGGGTGAGACTTGATGACTACTCATGTCATGGTACCTCTGCTCTATAGGTCGAACACGTCCTAAAAGCGCCCATACTGGGATAATACACCTAAACATGCTTAACCCAGGTGTGAAACCTACTAGTGGCGAGGATTCGTCCTGGACAAAAGCTCCGTTCTGATCACAACTAGAAAGGGTAGCGGTCACTACCACAAAATGCTGAAGTCGGAGACACTGGACCAGTGCAGTCTAGATTGGCAACCACCTCTCACCCTGTGGGTATATACTGATATCCAAAACACGTCGAGGTTTTCCAGTGAGAAAGTCCAACTCTGGATTAAACTGGTGGAACGAAAACCAGTGTCACGCAATCCTGCTTCTGTGACCCACCGAGAATACAGGCCCAAGCCCTGCGATACTCTGAACCTCTTGTGGTCCTCTTGGGGATCTCTTGTGGCCCTCTCAGGGACCACAGGACCAATCAAGGACCACAGGAGTAAATTCAGTAGAATCACGGGCGGTCTTGGTGATAGAAGCGAACGAAGAGGAAGAAGAAGAAGAAGAAGAAGAAGATTTCCAAAGTCGTGTTATAGCGCTGATGTGTATCAATGTGTCTATGTGTGTGTGTGTGTGTGTGTACTTCTGTGCAAGTCTACTGAGTTGTGTGTGTGAGTGTTTATGTCTGTGAATGCGACTGTGTCTGTGATTATGTCTGTGAGTGTGACTGTGTGTGTGTGTGATTATGTCTGTGAGTGCGACTGTGTGTGTGTGATTATGTCTGTGAGTGCGACTGTGTGTGTGTGATTATGTCTGTGAGTGCGACTGTGTGTGTGTGATTATGTCTGTGAGTGCGACTGTGTGTGTGTGATTATGTCTGTGAGTGCGACTGTGTGTGTGTGATTATGTCTGTGAGTGCGACTGTGTGTGTGATTATGTCCTAAGTGATTCTAAGGACTGCTATAGCCGGAGGTGGGGCGGAGGATACGCTCTCCACTTCAATTAAATGTCTCCAAGGTGTGCGTCTCAAATAGCCTCTGACAGTCCAAGTCCAGCTCCTGGCCTTCTCGTGACGGAACTGTTCAAACTGACAGGAGAAGGGACGAAGGCGAATATCTGGCGCCTGAAAACCAGACGCTTCGTGTAGATGAGAGTCTTGTTTGGTAGCTCATCTGAGAGAAGGAAAATTCTTATATAAAACCTGCTGCTGGCGAGACTCTTCAGCTGCCGTGTGTGGAGTTGGGCTCCTCCTGGCCAGTGAAGAAAGGTGCGAATGGGATTGCCGCGCGGCGCCACAGTGGAAAAGGTGAAAGAAAGGATTAAGTAAAGTAATCAGTAGTCTCGAGGTCAAGACTGCTCAAATCACGGCACCTCTGCTCTGGAGGTCGGCCACGTATTATGTGCACCCATACCGGTCTGAATCGGCTTAACCCAGGGGTTAAACTAAGACACTGCTGACGAGATTCTTCGGCTGCCGCGCGTGGGGTGAAATTCCTCACGGCCAATGAAGAAAATGCGATTAGGGTTGCCGACCGGTGCCGCTATGAAAAGGTGATGACAAGGACAAAGTGAAGATTAATCGGTATGTCTAGTAGTCTCGCGGCGAGAGCTGCTTATACCACGGCACCTCTGCTCTAGAGGCCGGCCACGCCCGTAATACAGCCATATTGGTGAAATATGCCTAAACCGGCTTAAATTAGGGGTGAGACTTGATGACTACTCATGTCATGGTACTTCTGCTCTATAGGTCGAACACGTCCTAAAAGCGCCCATACTGGGATAATACACCTAAACATGCTTAACCCAGGTGTGAAACCTACTAGTGGCGAGGATTCGTCCTGGACAAAAGCTCCGTTCTGATCACAACTAGAAAGGGTAGCGGTCACTACCACAAAATGCTGAAGTCGGAGACACTGGACCAGTGCAGTCTAGATTGGCAACCACCTCTCACCCTGTGGGTATATACTGATATCCAAAACACGTCGAGGTTTTCCAGTGAGAAAGTCCAACTCTGGATTAAACTGGTGGAACGAAAACCAGTGTCACGCAATCCTGCTTCTGTGACCCACCGAGAATACAGGCCCAAGCCCTGCGATACTCTGAACCTCTTGTGGTCCTCTTGGGGATCTCTTGTGGCCCTCTCAGGGACCACAGGACCAATCAAGGACCACAGGAGTAAATTCAGTAGAATCACGGGCGGTGTTGGTGATAGAAGCGAACGAAGAGGAAGAAGAAGAAGAAGAAGAAGATTTCCAAAGTCGTGTTATAGCGCTGATGTGTATCAATGTGTCTATGTGTGTGTGTGTGTGTGTGTGTGTGTGTGTGTGTACTTCTGTGCAAGTCTACTGAGTTGTGTGTGTGAGTGTTTATGTCTGTGAGTGCGACTGTGTGTGATTATGTCTGTGAGTGTGACTGTGTGTGTGTGATTATGTCTGTGAGTGCGACTGTGTGTGTGTGATTATGTCTGTGAGTGCGACTGTGTGTGTGTGATTATGTCTGTGAGTGCGACTGTGTGTGTGTGATTATGTCTGTGAGTGCGACTGTGTGTGTGTGATTATGTCTGTGAGTGCGACTGTGTGTGTGTGATTATGTCTGTGAGTGCGAATGTGTGTGTGATTATGTCTGTGAGTGCGACTGTGTATGCTGGTGCCTTTTTATGAGCATGATTTTTTTAAAAATCTCTACAAGTTGGTGCACTGTCTTCTCATGACAATATATTTGTTCGTCCTACGTGAGTCCAGGGTTCAAATCCAAGTCATTTTCTTGGAAAATTTTCTCACGTCTGCTTCGTCCTTTTCCAAGTCTTGCACTCCGGCCCCCACCCCCCCCCCCCCCCCCAACCCCACTCTAAAGTGACGTTCTCTTCACACTTAAAGAACTGTCATGCTCTGCTGCTGGCCTAAAGGTGGACCTCCTTGCACTCAGGACACTCCCTTATGTGCTGGACCTTTAACCTCAGTGCTGTTCGTGGTTATGTGCTGGACCTTTAACCTCAGTGCTGTTCGTGGTTATGTGCTGGACCTTTAACCTCAGTGCTGTTCGTGGTTATGTGCTGGACCTTGAACCCTCAGTGCTGTTCTTAGTGTAAGTAGGCTAAAGGTAGTCGCAGCTGTACACTGACTGTACACTTCACAAAGTTCTGATTGTCTTTCATTGTCTTTCAGCCTCTGTCATCCACAATTGACCTGTTACCGTTCGATAACCTTTTTCATTGTTCAGAATATAATTTTTTGTGGTAGACCCATGTTTGTTATCATTTTCAATGCTGCTAGGCCTTTCTCTGCTTTTGATATTGTCTCGTCCACCTGTTGCACGAAGGATAAGATCTGTTGAAGATGATACCCAAATATTTATTGCGTGACATCTTTCTATGCAGGTACTTTCAGAGTAAAACAGAATCACGGCGCCACTAAAACAGTATGTATGACTACTGGATTGATTGAATCTTCTTGTGGAGTACAGTTTCAACTTATAAGTTTCTTCTTGTTGCTGGTGTTCTAACCATCACCTAATTTTCTATATTATACACTAAGAAAATACAACAAGACACCCAGGCTTTCAACTCCACAAAAGATAGTACAATACAACAACTTGAACATAACTTGGCAGTCTTCCGACCAAAACAAACTGGTCAACAATGAGAATTTCCACAAAGCCGATTTGTTGTAGTTTATCATCAGACAACACACATTTATTACAGAAATTCACAGCAACAAATGCCCGGCGTGAAATGTCTACGCCACATGGGCAAGGAATACCTTACAATGATTTATTCATACCAAAAAAACCATACTTACAGGCTTACCAAGGACTGCAGCCACACAGAAAAAACAAACTAAACTAATTCTGACAACAAGACTCGCTCTACCCCATTCTCGTTCGCCCAAACACGTCCATCCAGTTCAACGTTCCACACATAGACTGCTCAACGACCGGCTTTTTCCACACGGACCTTTTTAACGACTTTTTGCACACGGGCCTTCCTAATGACGTAGTCTACGCAACACAATTTATTAGCGCTACACAATTAATCTCTGAACAGAATTGCTATTCTGTTACAGAATATCTCCCCACCCCCTAAAGGTAGATATTTGGCCATCAAATATCTCCAACAAAAAATTACTAACTTTTACAGAAAACTCTCCAAAAAAAAAAATTAATCAAACTAATCACTATCCAACACAACCTTAATTCTACCCACAAGGTGTACCAAGGTGTACAATATTCAAATAACTATCTACTCTTATGTGTATATTCAACGCTATGAGTAGTAACGTATAACATATGCAATCTCCATAACAACCCATCCTATATCTGGCGCATGAGACTGTCCGCAACATGGACATAACAGGAAAATGAGTAAAAGGCAATCAGCCTTACAATAAGTCCTATACACATGAAATCATACTCACAACATTCCACCTAAAACCTCAGCCATCAAGAAACCTAATTCCTCCACTACCAACAAATTTCCACTGCTAGAAACTCTTCCTAAATGAGATTCCATCTACATCAAAACGACAAAAATTCTTCCTACAACAAAACAAGTAAGGCTCTTGCTACACAAAACAAGTAAGGCTCTTGCCTTTAGACTAATCGTGAGTGGTATTTATACTATTCCTACCCACTCATTTTTCTCCATGCTGCAAGCTTTTCCCAAGACCCCCGCTCAATGGTCTCAACCAACCTACCTCTCAAACAAGGGTACTCACTCTATTAATTATTTCCTAAGTACCAATCCTGGGTATAACCCCTAGCTTATGCTGCTATAATATTCCCCTATCCCAAAAAGTAGAGTTTTGCCTGTCAAAACTTTCAAAAAAACCAATCTACTTATCTAAATTATAACTCCAGGCTAATTCAAAGATAAGAATCGACTCTCAACATAGAACTTCATACTCTGACTATACCCATAAACTGTTCGTGTGACATTCGGCTATACTCAGC
This sequence comes from Achatina immaculata, assembly GCA_009760885.1. Lineage (NCBI taxonomy): Eukaryota > Metazoa > Mollusca > Gastropoda > Stylommatophora > Achatinidae > Lissachatina > Lissachatina immaculata. The sequence continues at coordinate 42,781,301 of CM019718.1, forward strand.
CCATGTCCACTTCATATACAATCATCTATTTCTATTATGTGTGACTCCTCAATACACATACATAGAATAGGTAAACTCTGGTACCATAAATAATCTGCTATTACTGACAAATGCAGCTATATGCTGTACATACGCAGAACAGGTTCATCTGGGTTACAATTATTAATCATCCATTCTTAACATATGTAATTATCCATTAACATATGCAGAACAGGCAAAACTTTGGTATCATATATAATCATCCATTCTTAACATATGTAATCATCCATTAAACATATGCAGAATAGGCAAATCTTCAGGTATCATATATAATCATCCATTCTTAACATATGTAATCATCCATTAAACATATGCAGAATAGGCAAATCTTCAGGTATCATATATAATCATCCATTCTTAACATATGTAATCATCCATTAAACATATGCAGAATAGGCAAATCTTTAGTATCATATATAATCATCCATTCTTAACATATGTAATTATCCATTAACATATGCAGAACAGGCAAAACTTTGGTATCAGGCTAATCCACCTTTTATTTATCCCCAAAGGGACTGTGCCACGTACCACATGTACGCGCAACAAAACAATGTAATATCTAGGTCCTTAAAAAAAAGAAAGACCCCCTCTGGTAATTTCACCTTAGGCTCGGTTACATGGAATCTGCATGTTCCGGCCTGGGTACCCAATCAGAGAACCACACCTGTTTGTGTAATCTCCTCATAACATCACATCCGTGGTAATAATGTCACCTCCAAGGCAATGCTGTCACATCAAAGATAAATAACCAATTTGAACATGGAAAATGCCATAACAATTGGCTATTAATAAGTCATCATCAGTAATGTCACCTTATTCAAGGCTACATGATTTATCATCCATCCTAATTAACTACTAATAAATCCGTTATACAAAAAATAAACAGAGGGAAAAAAAATACATTCACTAATTGCTGCACAAGAACTATACAATCTATAAAAAATTATGCTTAATAGAATCTCCAACTGCAGCCTTCATCTCCCACGGAATTCTCATATGTAGCAATGATACTTCCAGGGCTTCTGGAACATTTCCAATGCACTGCATGACAAAGCCTAACCTCTTCCATAGTAACATGACTCTTTCTGGAAAAACTCAGACATGGAACCAATAATCTATAACAAAACAAAAAAAACAATATTAGCATTATCCAATCCACTCAAAATAATCCAACCATACTTGCACCTAATACAGTCCAGAATAATTACTGTACTTGTTAGCTAAATAAGTTATAACAGCAAATGGCAATCTTCCAGAAAGATTTTAACTCAGTTTTATAGCACCTATCAGAGTAAAAAACTGAAATTAATGACACATACACTAATGTCAAATATCAATATCATCCTTGCTAATGCAAAATCACAACAAAATGATAAACTAAATGCTAATTAATTGCAATCCAGAAAAATTCCACATCAGAACAAATTAACTGTCCCTAATGTATAAACACAATAATGTTCCTGAAATTTCTAGATAATCTATCCAGAAGAAGCATATCTGGCAACTTCCAATCAACAGAATGTTCATTTCCAAAAACAAATTTTTTCCACAGGTGAAGGTAGTCCAAAAAGTTACTATATCCCTCCGTATGAATGTCTGGTGACTGGATGAATCAGAACTACTCAATTGTCCAACAAACTTCCAAAGAGAATGACAGTAAATAAATCCAACATTCACTATTTGCTATAATTAATAATGTTCAGTCTGCATGATCTGGCTGGACTTCTTGCTGAAATTTCAGAGGTCACAGTTAAGTTACAAATTGTTACCTGTCCCTTCCTACATAGTACCAGCGAAATGTACCGTACAAGCTGCACTGGTTCCTGGCAGGATACTGGTTCAGGATCAGCTTCACTGGTATGGCTTCATCCACTATGCTGCCTAGGGGCCAGGAGCTAGAGGTGCCCCCCAAGATTCTGAGCAAGCTGGACATCGTCGCCGCCTTGAGTAGACGCCTCCAAGTCTCGCCAACACACCCCCGACGCCAATTCGAAGGAAGAAAAAGGACGCCAATGCAACTCAACTCTTTTCCTAATCTAGACTCCTTTTCTTCTCCGGCAGAAGATGTCGGGAAGCCAATGCCGACAGAACTACCAACCGAAATTCGAACGCTAGCTAACTAACCGAACTCCAATCTTGACTCCCTAAATAACTACAAACCTATCAACTCCTAATCTATCTGCAGTCAGCTTCCAACACCTAAGCTAGCTATCCTTACTCTACAACATATTTGCTGTTGACCAAAACAGAGTCTGCCATGTTTGATAGCCGAAACCGAGGCCAAGTAAACAGGTCATCGATCGACAATCGTAATCTAGGGCATGGTAACAATAGACAAAACTTTGTGTGTACTACACAACTGGAGACAAAAATACTACAACCTGGAGACTTGCCAAGACTTCACAATTAGAAGTATGAGCCGTGCATGAAACCAGCAGCCCACGAGCAACAACTAAAACACTTTGTGACAGACCGTGAAAGAAAGCGCTGGTCACGGCGCCAACTAAAACAGAATCACGGCGCCACTAAAACAGTATGTATGACTACTGAATTGATCGAATCTTCTTGTGGAGTACAGTTTCAACTTATAAGTTTCTTCTTGTTGCTGGTGTTCTAACCATCACCTAATTTTCTATATTATACACTAAGAAAATACAACAAGACACCCAGGCTTTCAACTCCACAAAAGATAGTACAATACAACAACTTGAACATAACTTGGCAGTCTTCCGACCAAAACAAACTGGTCAACAATGAGAATTTCCACAAAGCCGATTTGTTGTAGTTTATCATCAGACAACACACATTTATTACAGAAATTCACAGCAACAAATGCCCGGCGTGAAATGTCTACGCCACATGGGCAAGAAATACCTTACAATGATTTATTCATACCAAAAAAAACATACTTACAGGCTTACCAAGGACTGCAGCCACACAGAAAAAACAAACTAAACTAATTCTGACAACAAGACTCGCTCTACCCCATTCTCGTTCGCCCAAACACGTCCATCCAGTTCAACGTTCCACACATAGACTGCTCAACGACCGGCTTTTTCCACACGGACCTTTTTAACGACTTTTTGCACACGGGCCTTCCTAATGACGTAGTCTACGCAACACAATTTATTAGCGCTACACAATTAATCTCTGAACAGAATTGCTATTCTGTTACAAGAGTAAGCCCCTGGCATTTCTGTTTTTGGTGCTCGGTTGTCCAAGGAAGACCATAATAGTTTGGGTGTGGTTGGGTTAAATGACCCGTTGTGATATTTGCAGCTTGTGATGAGATTCACCTGTCTCTGTACTATGTTTGCTACGTCTTGGCAGTTTCTACCTTATGCAGATATATTGCTATATCATCCACAAAGGTTAAAAGCCGACAAGGGCCCATTTGATTAAGTTGAGACAGTCTCACTTTGTGTATGTTGGATAACATTGGTGAGAGGGGGTCTGTGGGGAGGCCTGGGTGGATCTTTGTTGGTTTGGGTGTCCAGGATCTGTACTTCATGGCCACAGTTCAGCTGAAGGGTGCTGCAGCTGTCCACCTGACAAGCCATGTGTCGGTAACTAGTTCCAGCATTACTGTGGGCAGAGTGCTGTAATCCAGTGTTTCTCAACCTTTTTTCGCCAGTGACCTTGCCTTTTTTCTGCCCCATCCCCCCTTCACATCCTGCCCGTCTCATAAACGGTGACAAAAATTAGCCGCGTGCAATAAACTTGCCTTGCAAACTGACTATATGTTTCTATTTGTACTGTGTTTATTGATGCAGCTTACAGCACACAGTTACATACATAAACTAACTATATGTTTCTATTTGTACTGTGTTTATTGATGCAGCCTACAGCACACAGTTACATACATAAACTAACTATATGTTTCTATTTGTACTGTGTTTATTGATGCAGCTTACAGCACACAGTTACATACATAAACTAACTATATGTTTCTATTTGTACTGTGTTTATTGATGCAGCTTACAGCACATAGTTACATAAACAATTTATTATTAATAGAATTTATTACTTGGTCAGCCTGACCCTTGAGCTTGGTGAAGTGATGTAAGTTTTTGTCAGGTTCTAGTCACGTGATAAGCGCAGATCACATCTTCTCACTATGTTCAGGCGTGTGCGCATTTGTTAACAAATAACTCATTCGATTGAAACCTGATTCTAAAAATTCTTTGTTAACAAATAACTCATTCGACTGAAACCTGATTCTAAAAATTCTTTGTTAACAAATAACTCATTCGACTGAAACCTGATTCTAAAAATCCTTTGTAAACAAATAACTCATTCGACTGAAACCTGATTCTAAAAATTCTTTGTTAACAAATAACTCATTCGACTGAAACCTGATTCTAAAAATCCTTTGTTAACAAATAACTCATTCGATTGAAACCTGATTCTAAAAATTCTTTGTTAACAAATAAATCACTCGACTGACACATGATTCTACCAATATTTATTAACAAATAAATCACTCCACTGACACATAATTCTACCAAATATTTGTTAACAAATAAATCACTCGACTGAAACCTGATTCTACCAAATGTCACGTGACAAACGCCGAGAGAAAGTTTTCCCTTCTCCCAAGGCTGTGAAAACTAAGGAAACTTAAAGATTGCTTGGGTTTGCACATCTTTCTGTAAGTCGATGAGCAGATCTTGCAGTTTACGTCAACATTAGCAGCGTTCACCACAATTTGTGTGAACCAGGCAATAAACACAAAATACTTCTGGCACAACACGTTTCAAGAATAAAGTAAATCCTCTTCATCTACCTGTCATGGAAGCAGCGTCCTCAGTATCACAAGCCATAATGTTTTCTAAAGGGGTATCATTTTCAGTGAAATAACTCTTTAATTCTTCCAAAATTGTTCCTCCTCTAGTGTCTGTGCTAAACTTTCGAGCGAAAAACATTTCATATCTTCTTATCGAACATACGCCATCAATATTGCCGTGTTATCTGCTAAACATGATTCATCATCTTGCAGTGAAAACTTCATAACTTGTAACCGGGGAACAGAAACTGAAATACAACAATGAACCAGATCTAACACACCAACTACAAAAACATCAGCAAACCATCCTCTTTCACCTAAGGACAGGCCACTGCAGACTACTGAGCCACCTGCATCGACTCAAAATGTCTCACACAGTGTCCATGTGGCAGTGGAGTCCAAACTCCAGAACATATCCTACAAGAGTGCCCAAACCATGCAGACCTGAGACGTGAGACATGGCCAGAGGACACAATCTTCGGGCAAAAGCTTTGGGGGTCCTATCAGGATCTGGAGAGGACTGTGGGCTTTGCCATGTCGACAGGGATCAGGATCTTGAGAAGACTGTGGGCTTTGCCATGTCGACAGGGATCAGGATCTTGAGAAGACTGCGGGCTTTGCATTGTCGACAGGGATCAGGATCTTGAGAAGACTGCGGGCTTTGCCATGTCGACAGGGATCAGGATCTTGAGAAGACTGCGGGCTTTGCCATGTCGACAGGGATCAGGATCTTGAGAAGACTGCGGGCTTTGCCATGTCGACATGGATCAGGATCTTGAGAAGACTGCGGGCTTTGCCATGTCGACATGGATCAGGATCTTGAGAAGACTGCGGGCTTTGCCATGTCGACAGGGATCAGGATCTTGAGAAGACTGCGGGCTTTGCCATGTGGACAGGGATCAGGATCTGGAGAGGAGTGCAGGCTTCACCATGTCGACAGGGATCAGGATCTAGAGATTAGTGCAGGCTTTACCATGTGGACAGGGATCAGGATCTGGAGAGGAGTGCAGGCTTTGCCATGTGGACAGGGATCAGGATCTGGAGAGGAGTGCAGGCTTTGCCCTATCGACAGGGATCAGGATCTGGAGAGGAGTGCGGGCTTTGCCCTATCGACAGGGATCAGGATCTGAAGTGACGAACAACCTCAAAGAAAGAAGAAGAACTGGGGAACAAGCTGATTTTAAACATCGTCTGCAATTTCATCGATACTGATGAGGTGCTCAAAGCACTGGATTCCTCCGGTGTGCTATGGTTAAGTATGGGTACTTATCCCATGGGTCTAGCCACTGTCGACTGGGCTCTGGTTAAGTATGAGTTCTTATCCAATGGGTCTGGTCACTATCGGGGCTCTGGTTAAGTGTGGGTTCTTACATAATAGATCTAGCCACTGTCTTGGGTCTGGTTTGGCTTGGGCGCTTATCCAATGGGTATAACCGTCGTCTGGGGTCTGCTTAAGAATCAGAGCTTACTCAATGGGACTAACCACTGTCTGGGGTCTGCTTAAGAATCAGAGCTTACTCAATAGTACTAACCACTGTCTGGGGTCTGCTTAAGAATCAGAGCTTACTCAAAGGTACTAACCACTGTCTGGGGTCTGTTTAAGAATCAGAGCTTACTCAATGGAACTAACCACTGTCTGGGGTCTGTTTAAGAATCAGAGCTTACTCAATGGTACTAGCCACTGTCTGGGGTCTGTTTAAGAATCAGAGCTTACTCAATAGAACTAACCACTGTCTGGGCTCTGGTTAAGTATACGTGCTTACTCAATTTGTCTAACCACTGTCTGGGCTCTGGTTAAGTATACGTGCTTACCCAATTTGTCTAACCACTGTCTGGGCTCCGGTTAGGATGGGTGTTTACCCAATGGGTCTAGCCACTGTCTTGGCTCTGTTTATATATGGGTGCTTGCCCAGTGGGTCTACCCACTGCCTGGGTTATGGTTAAGTATGGGTACTTACTCAATAGGTCTAGCCACTACATGGCCTCTGGTTAAGTATGAGTGATTACTCAATAGGTTTAGTCACTCACTGGGCTCTGGTTAAGAATGGGTGCATACACAATAGGTCTAGCCACTAGGTGGGCTCCAGTTACACATAGGTGCTTAGTCAAAAGGTCTAGCTAATGCCTGGTCTCTGGTTAAGTATGTGTGCTTATCCAATAGGTCTAGCCACTGTCTGGGCTCTGGTTAAGTATGATTTCTTACTCAGTAAGTCTAGCCACTGACTGCATTCTGGTTAAGTGTGGGTGCTTACCCAATAGGTTTAGCTACTGTCTGGGCTCTGGTTAAGTATGGGTTCTTACCCATTGCGTCTAGCCACTGCTAGGACTCTGGTTAAGTATGGGTTTTTACCCAGTGGGTCTAGCTACTGCCTTGGTTCTGGTTAAGTATGGGTTTTTACCAGTAGTTATAAACACTGTCTGGGCTCTGGTTAAGCATTGGTTCTTACCCAATGGGTACAGCCAGTTCCTTGGCTCTGGTTAAGTATGAGTTCTTACCCAAAAGATCTAGCCACTGTCTGCGCTCTGGTTAAGTATGGGTTTTTACCCAGTTGGTCTAGCTACTGCCTTTGTTCTGGTTAAGTATGGGTTCTTATCAGTAGTTACAAACACGGTCTGGGCTCTGGTTAAGTATTGGTTCCTACCTGGTGTGTCGGCCACTACCGAAGCTCTGTTTAAATATGACTTCCTACCAATTCTAGCCAATGTCTGGGATCTGGTTAAGATGGGTAATTACCCATTGGATTTATCCACTGTCTGTGCTCTGGTTAAGTATTGGTTCTAACTCAATAGGCCTAGGCGCTGTTTGGGTTCTGGTTAAGTATTGGGTCTTTACCAATAGATCTAGCAACTGCCTGCGCTCTTATTAAGTATCGTTTCTTACCCATTAAGTGTAGCCACTGCCTGAGCTCTGGTTAAGTATGGGTTCTTACTCAATAGCCCTAGCCACTGTCTGGACTCTGGTTAACTATGGGTTTTTACCAGCAGTTCTAAACACTGTCTGGGCTCTGGTTAAGCACTGGTTCTTACACAATGGGTCTAGCCACAGCATGGGCTCTGATTAAGTATAGGTTCTTCCTCAATAGTTCTAGCCACTTTATGAGCTCTGGTCAAATATAAGTGCTTACCTAATAGGTCTACCCCCTGTCTGGGTTCTGGTTAAGTATGGGTGCTTACCCAATAGGTCTAACCCCTGTCTGGGTTCTGGTTAAGAATGGGTGCTTACCCAATAGGTCTAACCCCTGTCTGGGTTCTGGTTAAGTATGGGTGCTTACCCAATAGGTCTAACCTCTGTCTGGGTTCTGGTTAAGAATGGGTGCTTACCCAATAGGTCTAACCCCTGTCTGGGTTCTGGTTAAGTATGGGTGCTTACCCATTAGGTCTAGCCACTCTCTGGACTCTGGTTAAAGATGGGTTCTTACCCATTAGGTCTAGCCACTCTCTGGACTCTAGTTAAAGATGGATTCTTACCCAATACGTCTAGCCTTAGTATAGGCTCTGGTTAGGTATGGGTGCTTACCCAATGGGTCTAACACTGTCGACTATGCTTTTGTTATGTATGGGTTCTTATTCAATGGGTCTAGCCAATGTTGAATTGGCTCTGGTTAAGTATAGATTCTTCTCCAATGGGTCCAGCTACTTTCGACTGGGCTCTTGTTAAGAATCGGTGCTTACCCAATAGTTCTAACCACAGTCTGGGGTCTGGTTAAGAACTTTTGCATCCCCAATGGGTCTAATCACTGTCTGGGCACTGGTAAAGAATCGGTGCTTACCTCATAGATCTAGCCACTGTCTGGGCTTTGGTTAAGTATGGGTGCTTGCCACCTAGCCACTGTCTGGGCTTTGGTTAAGTATGGGTGCTTGCCACCTAGCCACTGTCGACTGGGCGCTCATTAAGTATGGGTTCTTACTCAATGAGTCTAGCCACTGCCTGAGCTCTAGTTAAGTATGGGTTGAGTCTAGTTACTGTCGAGTGGGATCTGTTTAAGAATCGGCCTCTAAACCAGCTCTGGGGCTCCTAACAGGAGCTGGAGAGGACTCTGGGCTTTGCCATGTGGACAGGGATCAGGATCTGAAGTGACCAACAACCTCGAGCGCAGAAGAAGAAGAAGAAGAAGAAGAAGTTTATACAGTGGGTCTAATCACTGTCTGGGCTCTGGTTAAGAATCTATACTTACACAATGGATCTAACAACTGATTGGGCTCTGGTTAAGAATTGGCGCTTACCCAATGGATCTAGCCATTGTCTGGGCTATGGTTAAGTATGGGTTCTTATACACTGGGTCTAGCCGTTGTCTGGGCTCTGGTTAAGTATATGTGCTTACCTACTGGGTCTAGCCGTTGTCTGGGCTCTGGTTAAGTATGAGTGCTTATCCAATAATTCTAGCCGTTGTCTGGACTCTGGTTAAGTATGAGTGCTTATCCAATAATTCTAGCCGTTGTCTGGGCTCTGGTTAAGTATGAGTGCTTATCCAATAATTCTAGCCGTTGTCTGGACTCTGGTTAAGTATGAGTGCTTATCCAATAATTCTAGCCGTTGTCTGGGCTCTGGTTAAGTATGAGTGCTTATCCAATAATTCTAGCCGTTGTCTGGGCTCTGGTTAAGTATGAGTGCTTATCCAATAATTCTAGCCGTTGTCTGGACTCTGGTTAAGTATGAGTGCTTATCCAATAATTCTAGCCGTTGTCTGGACTCTGGTTAAGTATGAGTGCTTATCCAATAATTCTAGCCGTTGTCTGGACTCTGGTTAAGTATGAGTGCTTATCCAATAATTCTAGCCGTTGTCTGGACTCTGGTTAAGTATGAGTGCTTATCCAATAATTCTAGCCGTTGTCTGGGCTCTGGTTAAGAATAGGTTTTTAGTCATTGAGTCTAGACACTGTCGTCTGTGAGGTCATAGATGTCATCTTTTAATCACTCTTACCTGTAATTGTTTATTCGTCTCCCAGCCCACATTTGTTTCTCTTACTATTTATCAAGATAATTTGCTTGTCTGTTCTTTCTGGTGTGTCCTGACCTGAGCTTGACTAAGACCTGGGAGCTCCTCCTTCACTGATTCTAACCTGGAGACGACGAAAGGTTGATTGTTTCAGACACAGGTAGGGGAGGGTAACGGGTAGGGGAGGATAACAGGTAGGGGAGGATAACAGGTAGGGGAGGGTAACGGGTAGGGGAGGATAACAGGTAGGGGAGGATAACAGGTAAGGGAGGGTAACAGGATGGGGAGGGTAACAGGATGGGGAGGGTAACAGGATGGGGAGGATAACAGGATGGGGAGGGTAACAGGTAGGGGAGGATAACAGGTAGGGGAGGATAACATGTAAGGGAGGGTAACAGGATGGGGAGGGTAACAGGATGGGGAGGGTAACAGGATGGGGAGGATAACAGGTAGGGGAGGATAACAGTAGGGGAGGATAACATGTAAGGGAGGGTAACAGGATGGGGAGGGTAACAGGATGGGGAGGGTAACAGGATGGGGAGGATAACAGGTAGGGGAGGATAACAGGTAGGGGAGGATAACATGTAAGGGAGGGTAACAGGATGGGGAGGGTAACAGGATGGGGAGGATAACAGGATGGGGAGGGTAACACGTAGGGGAGGATAACAGGTAGGGCAGGATAACAGGTAGGGGAGGATAACAGGTAGGGGAGGATAACAGGTAGGGGAGAATAACAGGTAGGGGAGGATAACAGGTAGGGCAGGATAACAGGTAAGGGAGGGTAACAGGATGGGGAGGGTAACAGGATGGGGAGGGTAACAGGATGGGGAGGATAACAGGATGGGGAGGGTAACAGGTAGGGGAGGATAACAGGTAGGGGAGGATAACATGTAAGGGAGGGTAACAGGATGGGGAGGGTAACAGGATGGGGAGGGTAACAGGATGGGGAGGATAACAGGTAGGGGAGGATAACAGTAGGGGAGGATAACATGTAAGGGAGGGTAACAGGATGGGGAGGGTAACAGGATGGGGAGGGTAACAGGATGGGGAGGATAACAGGTAGGGGAGGATAACAGGTAGGGGAGGATAACAGGTAGGGGAGGGTAACAGGATGGGGAGGGTAACAGGATGGGGAGGATAACAGGATGGGGAGGGTAACAGGTAGGGGAGGATAACAGGTAGGGCAGGATAACAGGTAGGGGAGGATAACAGGTAGGGGAGGATAACAGGTAGGGGAGGATAACAGGTAGGGGAGGATAACAGGTAGGGCAGGATAACAGGTAGGGGAGGATAACAGGTAGGGCAGGATAACAGGTAGGGGAGGATAACAGGTAGGGGAGGATAACAGGTAGGGGAGGATAACAGGTAGGGGAGGATAACAGGTAGGGCAGGGTAACAGGTAGGGGATAACAGGTAGGAGAGGATAACAGGTAGGGGAGGATAACAGGTAGGGGAGGATAACAGGTAGGGGAGGATAACAGGTAGGGGAGGATAACAGGTAGGGGAGGATAACATGTAGGGGAGGATAACATGTAGGGGAGGATAACAGGTAGGGGAGGATAACAGATAGGGGAGGATAACAGGTAGGTCAGGATAACAGGCAGGGCAGGATAACAGGTAGGGCAGGATAACAGATAGGGGAGGATAACAGGTAGGGGAGGATAACAGGTAGGAGAGGATAACAGGTAGGGGAGGATAACAGATAGGGCAGGATAACAGGTAGGGCAGGATAACAGATAGGGGAGGATAACAGGTAGGGGAGGATAACAGGTAGGAGAGGATAACAGGTAGGGGAGGATAACAGGTAGGAGAGGATAACAGGTAGGACAGGATAACATGTAAGGGAGGATAACATGTAGGGGAGGATAACATGTAGGGGAGGATAACAGGTAGGGGAGGATAACAGGCAGGGCAGGATAACAGGTAGGGCAGGATAACAGGTAGGGCAGGATAACAGGTAGGAGAGGATAACAGGTAGGGGAGGATAACAGGTATGTTCTCTAATGTCAACAAGACAGTATTTACAGCGCAATACACTTAGATATTCTGTGCCCCCCTCACCTAGACAGTATTTACAGTATTACACTAAGATTTTCTGTGCCCTCCCCCTCACCTAGACAGTATTTACAGTATAGTACACTAAGATTTTCTGTGACCCCCTCACCTAGACAGTATTTACAGTATAGTACACTAAGATTTTCTGTGCCCCCCCCCCTCACCTAGACAGTATTTACAGTATAGTACACTAAGATTTTCTGTCCCCCCCCCCTCACCTAGACAGTATTTACAGTATAGTACACTAAGATTTTCTGTCCCCCCCCCCACCTAGACAGTATTTACAGTATAGTACACTAAGATTTTCTGTCCCCCCCCCCCTCACCTAGACAGTATTACAGTATAGTACACTAAGATTTTCTGTGGCCCCCCCCCCTCACCTAGACAGTATTTACAGTATAGTACACTAAGATTTTCTGTCCCCCCCCCTCACCTAGACAGTATTTACAATATAGTACACTAAGATTTTCTGTCCCCCCCCCCTCACCTAGACAGTATTTACAGTATTACACTAAGATTATCTGTGCCCTCCCCCCCCCCCCTCACCTAGACAGTATTTACAGTATTACACTAAGATTTTCTGTCCCCCCCCCCTCATCTAGACAGTATTTACAGTATTACACTAAGATTTTCTGTGCCCTCCCCCCCCCCTCACCTAGACAGTATTTACAGTATTACACTAAGATTTTCTGTCCCCCCCCCCTCATCTAGACAGTATTTACAGTATTACACTAAGATTTTCTGTGCCCTCCCCCCCCTCACTAGACAGCATTTACAGTATAGTACACTAAGATTTTCTGTGCCCCCCCCCCTCAACTAGACAGCATTTACAGTATAGTACACTAAGATTTTCTGTGCCCCCCTCATCTAGACAGCATTTACAGTATAGTACACTAAGATTTTCTGTGCCCCCCTCATCTAGACAGTATTTACAATATAGTACACTAAGATTTTCTGTGCCCCCACCTCAAATAGACAGTATTTACAGTATAGTACACTAATATTTTCTGTGCCCCAACCTCAACTAGACAGTATTTACAGTATAGTACACTAAGATTTTCTGTGCCCCAACCTCAACTAGACAGTATTTACAGTATAGTACACTAAGATTTTCTGTGACCTCCCTCACCTAGACAGTATTTACAGTATAGAACACTAAAATTTTCTGTGCCACCCTCACCTAGACAGTATTTACAGTATAGTACACTAAGATTTTCTGTGCCCCCCTCACCTAGACAGTATTACAGTATAGTACTAAGATTTTCTGTGCCCCCCCCCCTCACCTAGACAGTATTTACAGTATAGTACACTAATATTTTCTGTGCCCCAACCTCAACTAGACAATATTTACAGTATAGTACTAAGATTTTCTGTGCCCCAACCTCAACTAGACAATATTTACAGTATAGTACACTAATATTTTCTGTGCCCCAACCTCAACTAGACAATATTTACAGTATAGTACACTAAGATTTTCTGTGCCCCAACCTCAACTAGACAGTATTTACACTATAGTACACTTAGATTTTCTGTGACCCCTTGACAAGTTCCGTGGCTCCCGTTTTTCAAAATTTTCATCGATCTTCTTGTATCTTATATCCTTCCCGTGCTGTTAAACGTCACATAGGGCTCGTAAAGTAGTTCGCCATTTTTTCCTGTCTTCGGCGAGTCTTTCAACTTCATCAAAGGATTTTATGCCTATTAATTTGCCCTCTCTTAACAATGTCTTCTTCTGAGTTTCACGCGGTCTGCCTCTTTTTCTTTGGCCTGTTGTGTTCCACTTGACAGCTTGTTTTGGGATTCTCTGATCATTTCTCTGATTGTTTCTTCTCATCCCGTGACCAACATATGTCCATCTCCTTTTCCTGATCACCCATGAGACTGGTTGTTGTTCAGTCATCTGTCTTATCACTGCATTGTTCTTGAATTCGTTCCACTTGATGCCGAGTATTGTCCTTAGGCATTTGTTTTCAAAAGAGTCTAATTTCTTTTCTATTTCTTTTCGTCTATGCCCCCCTTAAACTATTCCATGGTCTCATGTTGAGAAACGCTGATGTAATCCACTCGACTGTAAGCATCCTCTAAGTCCAGGGTCACCACCAGCAGCATTTCACCTTTCCTTTGGAACCCCTCATATACTTCATATGCTCTTATGGCCGGGTTCATGTTGGGGTCTCTTCCTGGCCAACATCCTCACATTGTGTTAGGCAGTTTGCCGCTGTTTTCAGGGACTTGTGTGATTTTTCTGGCTACAGATTTTTTTCTCCATCAGTTTTCCGTATGTGTTTCGGAGAATTATGATTCTGTGACCTGACAGCTCTTTGTGGTTGCTGCTTGCTTCAGGCAGAGCTAGGAGGTGGCTATGGTTCCATTCGTTTGTTATTACCCCTGTTTTTATGCTGTGATTGAAGTCTGTGGTTATATTTTTATTATCTTGTTCCAGATTTTGTTTCATGTGTTTGTATCTTACTCAGTCGGGTCCTGGGGCACTGTCTTTAGAGAAACTGATGGCTTGTCTACCTCTTCTTCCCTCTGAGATCTTCAGCGTTGTTTGACAGGCTTTCCTGATGTTTGTAGTCAGCTTCTTGACAGTATTTACAGTATAGTACACTAAGATTTTCTGTGCCCCCCTCATCTAGACAGTATTTACACTATAGTACACTAAGATTTTCTGTGCCCCAACCTCAACTAGACAGTATTTACAGTATAGTACACTAATATTTTCTGTGCCCCAACCTCAACTAGACAGTATTTACAGTATAGTACACTAAGATTTTCTGTGCCCCAACCTCAACTAGACAGTATTTACAGTATAGTACACTAAGATTTTCTGTGACCTCCCTCACCTAGACAGTATTTACAGTATAGAACACTAAAATTTTCTGTGCCACCCTCACCTAGACAGTATTTACAGTATAGTACACTAAGATTTTCTGTGCCCCCCTCACCTAGACAGTATTTACAGTATAGTACACTTAGATTTTCTGAGCCTCCCCTCACCTATACAGTATTTACACTATAGTACACTAATATTTTCTGTGACCCCCTCACCTAGACAGTATTTACAGTATAGTACACTAAGATTTTCTGTGCCTCCCTCACCTAGACAGTATTTACGGTATAGTACACTAAGATTTTCTGTGACCCCCTCACCTAGACTGTATTTACAGTATAGTACACTAAGATTTTCTGAGCATCCCCTCACCTAGACAGTATTTACAGTATAGTACACTTAGATTTTCTGTGCCCCCCTCACCTAGACTGTATTTACACTATAGTACACTAATATTTTCTGTGACCCCCTCACCTAGACAGTATTTACGGTATAGTACACTAAGATTTTCTGTGACCCCCTCACCTAGACAGTATTTACACTATAGTACACTAAGATTTTCTGAGCCTCCCCTCACCTAGACAGTATTTACACTATAGTACACTTAGATTTTCTGTGCCCCCCTCACCTAGACTGTATTTACACTATAGTACACTAATATTTTCTGTGACCCCCTCACCTAGACAGTATTTACAGTATAGTACTAAGATTTTCTGTGCCCCCCCCCCTCACCTAGACAGTATTTACAGTATAGTACACTAATATTTTCTGTGCCCCAACCTCAACTAGACAATATTTACAGTATAGTACACTAATATTTTCTGTGCCCCAACCTCAACTAGACAATATTTACAGTATAGTACACTAATATTTTCTGTGCCCCAACCTCAACTAGACAATATTTACAGTATAGTACACTAAGATTTTCTGTGCCCCAACCTCAACTAGACAGTATTTACACTATAGTACACTTAGATTTTCTGTGACCCCTTGACAAGTTCCGTGGCTCCCGTTTTTCAAATTTTTCATCGATCTTCTTGTATCTTATATCCTTCCCGTGCTGTTAAACGTCACATAGGGCTCGTAAAGTAGTTCGCCATTTTTTCCTGTCTTCGGCGAGTCTTTCAACTTCATCAAAGGATTTTATGCCTATTAATTTGCCCTCTCTTAACAATGTCTTCTTCTGAGTTTCACGCGGTCTGCCTCTTTTTCTTTGGCCTGTTGTGTTCCACTTGATAGCTTGTTTTGGGATTCTCTGATCATTTCTCTGATTGTTTCTTCTCATCCCGTGACCAACATATGTCCATCTCCTTTTCCTGATCACCCATGAGACTGGTTGTTGTTCAGTCATCTGTCTTATCTCTGCATTGTTCTTGAATTCGTTCCACTTGATGCCGAGTATTGTCCTTAGGCATTTGTTTTCAAAAGAGTCTAATTTCTTTTCTATTTCTTTTCGTCTATGCCCCCCTTAAACTATTCCATGGTCTCATGTTGAGAAACGCTGATGTAATCCACTCGGTTGTAAGCATCCTCTAAGTCCAGGGTCACCACCACCAGCAGCATTTCACCTTTCTTTTGGAACCCCTCATATACTTCATATGCTCTTATGGCCGGGTTCATGTTGGGGTCTCTTCCTGGCCAACATCCTCACATTGTGTTAGGCAGTTTGCCGCTGTTTTCAGGGACTTGTGTGATTTCTCTGGCTACAGATTTTTTTCTCCATCAGTTTTCCGTATGTGTTTCGGAGAATTATGATTCTGTGACCTGACAGCTCTTTGTGGTTGCTGCTTGCTTCAGGCAGAGCTAGGAGGTGGCTATGGTTCCATTCGTTTGTTATTACCCCTGTTTTTATGCTGTGATTGAAGTCTGTGGTTATATTTTTAATATCTTGTTCCAGATTTTGTTTCATGTGTTTGTATCTTACTCAGTCGGGTCCTGGGGCACTGTCTTTAGAGAAACTGATGGCTTGTCTACCTCTTCTTCCCTCTGAGATCTTCAGCGCTGTTTGGCAGGCTTTCCTGATGTTTGTAGTCAGCTTCTTGAATGTATCTTGTGAAAAGTGCGCTGCCTCTCTCTGCATCAGAGTTTTAATCTTGGCATGTTTCATCTAGCATGGGCCCACTATATCCAGTCCTGTTCCCTAGACATGTTATTATGGAAAGGCCAGAATTTTTGCAGAGATCTGTCCTTTACTGTTTCATTGGTGAATTCTTCCCACTTCTAACGTATTCATCTGCGAAGGTTTTGAAGGCTTATGAGGCGCTTTTCATGTTTCCCTCTCCCACAGCCTTGAAGGATTGTGAGGTGCTTTTCATGATTCCCTCTGTCACAGCCTTGAAGGCTTGTGAGGCGCTTTTCATGTTTCCCTATGCCACAGCCTTGAAGGCTTGTGAGGCACTGTTCATGTTTCCCTCTCCCACAGCCTTGCTGTTGATGGGTGCGTTCCACATCTTCTGGAGTCTCTGTCACTCCTTAGCTCCTTCATTTTGTTCAGCCACGCCTTTTTTCCTGGCCACCATGGGGGTGGTGGCTAGTTCGTATGATGTGGCAAGGATGGTCTAACTCATGGCCTTTTCTTTGTTCTTCCAGGGCGTTGTCAGTGTTTCTATGTGAATGTGTTGTCAGTGTTTCAAGGCGTTGTCAGTGTTTCTATGTGAATGTGCTGTCACTGTTTCAGGGCGTTGTCAGTAGTTCTGTGTGATGGCGTTGGCAGTGTACCTATGTGAATGCGTTGTCAGTGTCTCTATGCGATGGCGTTGTCGGTGTATCTATGTGAATGCGTTGTCACTGTTTCTGTGTGACGGCGTTGTCAGTGTTTCTATGTGAATGAGTTGTCAGTGTTTCTATGTGATGGCGTTGTCAATGTTATAGTGTGATGGCATTGTCAGTGTCTCAAGACGTTGTCAGTGTTTCTGTGTGAATGCGTTGTCAGTGTTTCTATGTGAATGCGTTGTCAGTGTTTCAAGGCGTTGTCAGTGATTCTGTGTGATGGCATTGTCAGTGATTCTGTATGATGGGGTTGTCAGTGTTTCTGTGTGATGGCGTTGTCAGTGTTTCAAGGCGTTCTCAGTGTTTTGTGTGATGTCAGTGTTTCAAGGCATTGTCAATGTTTCTGTGTGATGGCGTTGTCAGTGTTTCTATGTGAATGTGTTGTCAGTGTTTCTGTGTGTGATGGCGTTGTCAGTGTTTCTATGTGAAGGCCTGGTGCTTTGTGGTGTTACTTTTTGCTTTTCATACAGAGCAAGAGAAGTGGCTACTTTCTTAGTGTGTTAGAGAAGTGGCTACTTTCTTAGTGTGTTAGAGAAGTGGTTACTTTCTTAATGTGTTAGAGAGGTGGCTACTTTCTTACTGTGTTTGAGAGGTGGCTACTTTCTTGGTGTGTTAGAGAAGTGGTTACTTTCTTGGTGTGTTAGAGAGGTGGTTACTTTCTTGGTGTGTTAGAGACGTGGCTACTTTCTTGGTGTGTTAGAGAGGTGGCTACTTTCTTACTGTGTTAGAGAGGTGGCTACTTTCTTGGTGTGTTAGAGAGGTAGTTACTTTCTTGGTGTGTTAGAGAGGTGGTTACTTTCTTGGTGTGTTAGAGACGTGGCTACTTTCTTGGTGTGTTAGATAGGTGGTTACTTTCTTGGGGTGTTAGAGAGGTGGTTACTTTCTTGGTGTGTTAATGAGGTGGTTACTTTCTTATTGTGTTAGAGTTTATCATTTTATTTTATGTCTAATAATTGAGGTGATTACTTTCTTGGTGTGTTATAGTTTACCATTTTATTTTTATGAGCTAATATTTGAGGTGGTAACTTTCTTGGTGTGTTAGAGTTTATCATTTTATTTTTATGAGCTAATATGGGAGATGGTTACTTTATGTTAGAGTTTATTTATTTATTTTATGAGCTAATATTGGAGGCTACAATGTCAAGTTGATGTGGAGTCTGTATCACGTCCGTGTTCGGCCAGTCGTGTGATTTTCATGTTTTTATTATCTCTTCTGACAATTTTATTACATTATTGCTGTTAAACGTGTAACACAACAGCTATAAGTCATGCTCAACAAAAGCAACACAACAAACATAACTAACACTCAACAAAAGTAACACAACAAACATAACTAACACTCAACAAAAGTAACACAACAAACATAACTAACACTCAACAAAAGCAACACAACAAACATAACTAACACTCAACAAAAGTAACAGAACAAAAATAAATAACACTCAACAAAAGTAACACAACAAACATAACTAACACTCAACAAAAGTAACACAACAAACATAACTAACACTCAACAAAAGTAACACAACAAACATAACTAACACTCAACAAAAGTAACACAACAAATATAATTAACACTCAACACAAGTAACACCTTGTCAAAAAGATAAGAGAGAGAAAATGTACTTTCATAGGACATGCAATGAGAAGAGGGGGCATTGAAAATATTATAACAACAGGAAAAATAGAAGGAAGAAAATCAAGAGGAAGACCAAGAGAAATGATACTGGACAGTCGGACGGGATGGTGTGAGAGGAGATCACCAACTGAGCTGATGGCCTGCATGAAGGATCGGGTACTCTGGAGAAGCATAATAGCCAACGCCAGTCGGCACGGCACCTGACGATGATGACAAGTAACACAACAAACATAACTAATACTCAACAAAAGTAACACAACATACATAACTAACACTCAACAAAAGTAACACAACAACATATTGTCAGTGATTCTGTATGATGGGGTTGTCAGTGTTTCTGTGTGATGGCGTTGTCAGTGTTTCAAGGCGTTCTCAGTGTTTTGTGTGATGTCAGTGTTTCAAGGCATTGTCAATGTTTCTGTGTGATGGCGTTGTCAGTGTTTCTATGTGAATGCGTTGTCAGTGTTTCTATGTGAATGTGTTGTCAGTGTTTCTGTGTGTGATGGCGTTGTCAGTGTTTCTATGTGAAGGCCTGGTTGTTTGTGGTGTTACTTTTTGCTTTTCATACAGAGCAAGAGAAGTGGCTACTTTCTTAGTGTGTTAGAGAAGTGGCTACTTTCTTAGTGTGTTAGAGAAGTGATTACTTTCTTACTGTGTTAGAGAGGTGGCTACTTTCTTACTGTGTTAGAGAGGTGGCTACTTTCTTGGTGTGTTAGAGAGGTGGTTACTTTCTTGGTGTGTTAGAGAGGTGGTTACTTTCTTGGTGTGTTAGAGACGTGGCTACTTTCTTGGTGTGTTAGAGAGGTGGCTACTTTCTTGGTGTGTTAGAGAGGTGGTTACTTTCTTGGTGTGTTAGAGAGGTGGTTACTTTCTTGGTGTGTTAGAGAGGTGGTTACTTTCTTGGTGTGTTAGAGACGTGGCTACTTTCTTGGTGTGTTAGATAGGTGGTTACTTTCTTGGGGTGTTAGAGAGGTGGTTACTTTCTTGGTGTGTTAATGAGGTGGTTACTTTCTTATTGTGTTAGAGTTTATCATTTTATTTTATGTCTAATAATTGAGGTGATTACTTTCTTGGTGTGTTATAGTTTACCATTTTATTTTATGAGCTAATATTTGAGGTGGTAACTTTCTTGGTGTGTTAGAGTTTATTTATTTATTTATTTTATGAGCTAATATGGGAGATGGTTACTTTATGTTAGAGTTTATTTATTTATTTTATGAGCTAATATTGGAGGCTACAATGTCAAGTTGATGTGGAGTCTGTATCACGTCCGTGTTCGGCCAGTCGTGTGATTTTCATGTTTTTATTATCTCTTCTGACAATTTTATTACATTATTGCTGTTAAACGTGTAACACAACAGCTATAAGTCATGCTCAACAAAAGCAACACAACAAACATAACTAACACTCAACAAAAGCAACACAACAAACATAACTAACACTCAACAAAAGTAACAGAACAAAAATAAATAACACTCAACAAAAGTAACACAACAAACATAACTAACACTCAACAAAAGTAACACAACAAACATAACTAACACTCAACAAAAGTAACACAACAAACATAACTAACACTCAACAAAAGTAACACAACAAATATAATTAACACTCAACACAAGTAACACAACATACATAACTAATACTCAACAAAAGTAACACAACATACATAACTAACACTCAACAAAAGTAACACAACATACATAACTAACACTCAACAAAAGTAACACAACATACATAACTAACACTCAACAAAAGTAACACAACATACATAACTAATACTCAACAAAAGTAACACAACAATACATAACTAACACTCAACAAAAGTAACACAACAAACATAACTAATACTCAACAAAAGTAACACAACATACATAACTAACACTCAACAAAAGTAACACAACAAACATAACTAATACTCAACAAAAGTAACACAACAAACATAACTAACACTCAACAAAAGTAACACAACAAACATAACTAACACTCAACAAAAGTAACACAACAAACATAACTAACACTCAACAAAAGTAACACAACAAACATAACTAATACTCAACAAAAGTAACACAACAAACATAACTAACACTCAACAAAAGTAACACAACAAACATAACTAACACTCAACAAAAGTAACACAACAAACATAACTAACACTCAACAAAAGTAACACAACAAACACAAAAACCAAAGTATTTTTTACAATCATTAAAAGACACTTCAGACACAGAAAAGATCAAGTGACAGCTTGAGAGAATTAAAAGACACTTCAGACATAGAAAAGATCAAGTGACAGCTTGAGAGAATTAAAAGACACTTCAGACATAGAAAAGATCAAGTGACAGCTTGAAAGAATTAAAAGACACTTCAGACATAGAAAAGATCAAGTGACAGCTTGAAAGAATTAAAAGACACTTCAGACATAGAAAAGATCAAGTGACAGCTTGAAAGAATTAAAAGACACTTCAGACACAGAAAAGATCAAGTGACAGCTTGAAAGAATTAAAAGACACTTCAGACATAGAAAAGATCAAGTGACAGCTTGAAAGAATTAAAAGACACTTCAGACATAGAAAAGATCAAGTGACAGCTTGAAAGAATTAAAAGACACTTCAGACACAGAAAAGATTAAATGACAGCTTGGGAGGATTAAAAGACACTTCAGACACAGAAAAGATTAAATGACAGCTTGAGAGAATTAAAAGACACTTCAGACACAGAAAAGATCAAGTGACAGCTTGAGAGGATTAAAAGACACTTCAGACACAGAAAAGATCAAGTGACAGCTTGAGAGGATTAAAAGACACTTCAGACACAGAAAAGATCAAATGACAGCTTGAGAGGATTAAAAGACACTTCAGACACAGAAAAGATCAAGTGACAGCTTGAGAGGATTAAAAGACACTTCAGACACAGAAAAGATCAAGTGACAGCTTGAGAGGATTAAAAGACACTTCAGACACAGAAAAGATCAAGTGACAGCTTGAGAGGATTAAAAGACCTTCAGACACAGAAAAGATCAAATGACAGCTTGAGAGGATTAAAAGACACTTCAGACACAGAAAAGATCAAGTGACAGCTTGAGAGGATTAAAAGACACTTCAGACACAGAAAAGATCAAGTGACAGCTTGAGAGGATTAAAAGACACTTCAGACACAGAAAAGATCAAGTGACAGCTTGAGAGGACAGGCACTACTCAAAAATAAATTGTTAACGGTGTTCACTGACTGGACATGCTTTCATCACAGTTACCACATTCACATACTTGCTCAGCCTCTCATTCTAACATCTCAGAGCAGGTGTCCCAGGTAGTAAAGATACTCAGACTGCCACTCATTCTAATACATCAGAGCAGGTGTCCCAGGCAGTAAAGATACTCAGACTGCCACTCATTCTAATACATCAGAGCAGGTGTCCCAGGCAGTAAAGATGATCAGACTGCCACTCATTCTAATACATCAGAGCAGGTGTCCCAAGCAGTAAAGATACTCAGACTGCCACTCATTCTAATACATCAGAGCAGGTGTCCCAGGCAGTAAAGATACTCAGACAGCCTATCAGAGCAGGTGTCCCAGGCAGAGACAGCCACTCATTCTAACACCTCAGAGCAGGTGTCCCAGGCAGTAAAGATGCTCAGACAGCCTATCAGAGCAGGTGTCCCAGGCAGCAAAGATGCTCAAGGTATCTCAAGTAACTTGTATGGTAGAGCTTTCTTAGGGTTTTGCCCATCTAGCAAATGTGTGATCTACTCTTCTTGTGATTTCTTCTTGTGATTTCTTCTTGTGATTTTTTCTTGTGATTTCTTCTTGTGATTTCTTCTTGTGATTTCTAACTGCCAGTGGATTTTTTTAACATGCCAGACAACGCCCTGAAACATTTGGTCCCACTACTTATAGACCAGGATGTTTGGTCTCACTACTTATAGACCAGGATGTTTGGTCTCACTACTTACAGACCAGGATGTTTGGTCTCACTACTTACAGACCAGGATGTTTGGTCTCACTACTTACAGACCAGGATGTTTGGTCCCACTACTTACAGACCAGGATGTTTGGTCTCACTACTTACAGACCAGGATGTTTGGTCCCACTACTTACAGACCAGGATGTTTGGTCTCACTACTTACAGACCAGGATGTTTGGTCTCACTACTTACAGACCAGGATGTTTGGTCTCACTACTTACAGACCAGGATGTTTGGTCTCACTACTTACAGACCAGGATGTTTGGTCTCACTACTTACAGACCAGGATGTTTGGTCCCACTAAGTAGAGATAATTTGCATATCTCAGCAGCTACATAGACCAGGATGGTAACACCAGAAAGGAAGTTAGAATTCAAACTGCAAAATCAGCATTGACCTTAAGAATCTTTAGAACACATGACATTCAAAACTTATGAGCATAAAAACCAAGTTAAGATTAATCAATTCAAATAAAATATCCATCCTCATTTATGCATGTGAAAGCTGGAAGACAACTAAAGAAATAGACAAGAAATTAGACTCTTTTCAAAACAAATGCCTAAGGAAAATGCTCGATATAAAGTGGAACAAATTAAAAAATAGCGCAGAGATAAGACAGATTAGCAAACAACAACCTGTCTCATAGGTGATCAGAAAAAGGACATATGTTGGACATGTGCTGAGAAGAAACAGTCAGAGAATCCCAAAACAAGCTATCAAATGGAACAGAACAGGCTGAAGAAAAAAGAGGTCAAACACAAGAAACTCTAAAGAGGACACTGTTAAGAGAGGCCAGTTTAGTGTGAATAACATCCCTTGATGAGGTTGAATAGCTCACTGAAGACAGGATATCTTGGAAAACTATTATGCGAGCCCTGTGTGACTTTTAATGGCATGGGAAGGATGTAAGATGGAGAGGCCAGGGAATTTATTGCTTGAGGATTCATTTTTTTTAAATCCCTGCCTTCTTTGGTGGGATTTTAACTCACGACCTCCAACATTGAGGCCAACATTTAACCCCCTAACAATGAACATAATTCAGAAATAAGAAAATACATGTTAACACAATAAAGAAATACAGATGCTTAACCACAAAGCACATAACACAGTTAATATTAAACTAAATAACTGCTTAACATAAACAAGTTAAAATTTTCATTATATAACGAAATCATCACAGCTCATCATTTATAACAAAAACAACATGATTCATAATCAAAAGCAAAATCAGGACAACTCATGTGTAACAAAAAAAAAAAACACAACTCATCATGTGTAACAAAAAGAACACAGCTCATCACATATATCAAAAACAACACAGCTCATCACATATATAAAAAACAACACAGTTCATCATATATCAAAAACAACACAGTTCATCATATATATCAAATTAAACACAGTTCATCACATATATCAAGAACAACACAGCTCATCATATATATCAAAAACAACACAGTTCATCATATATATCAAAAACAACACAGCTCATCACATATATAAAAAACAACACAGTTCATCATATATATCAAAAACAACACAGTTCATCATATATATCAAAAACAACACAGTTCATCACATATATCAGAAACACACAGTTCATCACATATATCAAAAACAACACAGCTCATCACATATATCAAAAAGAACACACCTCATCAGATATTTCAAAAAGAACACAGCTCATCACATATATCAAGAACAACACAGCTCATCATGTGTAAGAAAAACAAAACAACTCATCACATATAATTAAAGAAACAGTTCATCTTATATTTAATGAAAAGACAGCCACTCATTCTAACACCTCAGAGCAGATGTCCCAG
This sequence comes from Achatina immaculata, assembly GCA_009760885.1. Taxonomy (NCBI): domain Eukaryota; kingdom Metazoa; phylum Mollusca; class Gastropoda; order Stylommatophora; family Achatinidae; genus Lissachatina; species Lissachatina immaculata. Next base: position 42,806,152 of record CM019718.1, read on the forward strand.
GCAGTAAAGATGCTCAGACAGCCACTCAGAGCAGATGTCCCAGGCAGCAAAGATGCTCAAGGTATCTCAAGTAACTTGTATGGTAGAGCTTTCTTAGGGTTTTGCCCATCTAGCAAATGTGTGATCTACTCTTCTTGTGATTTCTTCTTGTGATTTCTTCTTGTGATTTTTTCTTGTGATTTCTTCTTGTGATTTCTTCTTGTGATTTCTAACTGCCAGTGGATTTTTTTAACATGCCAGACAACGCCCTGAAACATTTGGTCCCACTACTTATAGACCAGGATGTTTGGTCTCACTACTTATAGACCAGGATGTTTGGTCTCACTACTTATAGACCAGGATGTTTGGTCTCACTACTTATAGACCTGGATGTTTGGTCTCACTACTTACTGACCAGGATGTTTGGTCTCACTACTTATAGACCAGGATGTTTGGTCTCACTACTTACAGACCAGGATGTTTGGTCTCACTACTTACAGACCAGGATGTTTGGTCTCACTACTTACAGACCAGGATGTTTGGTCTCACTACTTACAGACCAGGATGTTTGGTCTCACTACTTACAGACCAGGATGTTTGGTCTCACTACTTACAGACCAGGATGTTTGGTCTCACTACTTACAGACCAGGATGTTTGGTCTCACTACTTATAGACCAGGATGTTTGGTCTCACTACTTACAGACCAGGATGTTGGTCTCACTACTTACAGACCAGGATGTTTGGTCTCACTACTTACAGACCAGGATGTTTGGTCTCACTACTTACAGACCAGGATGTTTGGTCCCACTAAGTAGAGATAATTTGCATATCTCAGCAGCTACATAGACCAGGATGGTAACACCAGAAAGGAAGTTAGAATTCAAATTGCAAAATCAGCATTGACCTTAAGAATCTTTAGAACACATGACATTCAAAACTTATGAGCACAAAAACCAAGTTAAGATTAATCAATTCAAATAAAATATCCATCCTCATTTATGCATGTGGAAGCTGGAAGACAACTAAAGAAATAGACAAGAAATTAGACTCTTTTCAAAACAAATGCCTAAGGAAAATGCTCGATATAAAGTGGAACAAATTAAAAAATAGCGCAGAGATAAGACAGATTAGCAAACAACAACCTGTCTCATAGGTGATCAGAAAAAGGACATATGTTGGACATGTGCTGAGAAGAAACAGTCAGAGAATCCCAAAACAAGCTATCAAATGGAACAGAACAGGCTGAAGAAAAAAGAGGTCAAACACAAGAAACTCTAAAGAGGACACTGTTAAGAGAGGCCAGTTTAGTGTGAATAACATCCCTTGATGAGGTTGAATAGCTCACTGAAGACAGGATATCTTGGAAAACTATTATGCGAGCCCTGTGTGATGTTTAATGGCATGGGAAGGATGTAAGATGGAGAGGCCAGGGAATTTATTGCTTGAGGATTCATTTTTTTTAAATCCCTGCCTTCTTTGGTGGGATTTTAACTCACGACCTCCAACATTGAGGCCAACATTTAACCCCCTAACAATGAACATAATTCAGAAATAAGAAAATACATGTTAACACAATAAAGAAATACAGATGCTTAACCACAAAGCACATAACACAGTTAATATTAAACTAAATAACTGCTTAACATAAACAAGTTAAAATTTTCATTATATAACGAAATCATCACAGCTCATCATTTATAACAAAAACAACATGATTCATAATCAAAAGCAAAATCAGGACAACTCATGTGTAACAAAAAAAAAAAACACAACTCATCATGTGTAACAAAAAGAACACAGCTCATCACATATATCAAAAACAACACAGCTCATCACATATATCAAAAACAACACAGTTCATCATATATATCAATAACAACACAGTTCATCATATATATCAAATTAAACACAGTTCATCACATATATCAAGAACAACACAGCTCATCACATATATCAAAAACAACACAGTTCATCATATATATCAAAAACAACACAGCTCATTACATATATAAAAAACAACACAGTTCATCATATATATCAAAAACAACACAGTTCATCATATATATCAAAAACAACACAGTTCATCACATATATCAGAAACAACACAGTTCATCACATATATCAAAAACAACACAGCTCATCACATATATCAAAAAGAACACACCTCATCAGATATTTCAAAAAGAACACAGCTCATCACATATATCAAGAACAACACAGCTCATCATGTGTAAGAAAAACAAAACAACTCATCACATATAATTAAAGAAACAGTTCATCTTATATTTAATGAAAACAATACATCTTATCATCAATAATGAAAACATCTTATCATCAGTAGTGAAAACAACACATCTCATCATCAATAATGAAAACAACACATCTCATCATCAATAATGAAATTGACACATCTCATCATCAATAATGAAAACAACACATCTCATCATCAATAATGAAAACAACACATCTCATCATCAATAATGAAAACAACACATCTCATCATCAATAATGAAAACATCTTATCATCAGTAGTGAAAACAACACATCTCATCATCAATAATGAAAACAACACATTTCATCATCAATAATGAAAACAACACATCTCATCACACACCTCAACAAAAAAAAAATTCTTTCTTTGGTGCCTTGGTTTTCAGGCTTGTTCCTGGGGTTATCTGGGAGGTGGAAGGGGGGGGGGGGGCTGATTCAGAAAACTGCATTGGATAGGCCGGATCAGCTCTAGTTTCTTAGATATGGTTGGCATCAGCTCTAGTTTCTTAGATATGGTTGGCATCAGCTCTAGTTTCTTAGATATGGTTGGCATCAGCTCTAATTTCTTAGATATGGTGGCATCAGCTCTTGTTTCTTAGATATGGTGGCATCTGCTCTAGTTTCTTAGATATCATTGGCATCAGCTCTAGTTTCTTAGATATCATTGGCATCAGCTCTAGTTTCTTAGATATGGTGGCATCAGCTCTAGTTTCTTAGATATCATTGGCATCAGCTCTAGTTTCTTAGATATGGTGGCATCAGCTCTAGTTTCTTAGATATCATTGGCATCAGCTCTAGTTTCTTAGATATCATTGGCATCAGCTCTAGTTTCTTAGATATCATTGGCATCAGCTCTAGTTTCTTAGATATGGTGGCATCAGCTCTAGTTTCTTAGATATCATTGGCATCAGCTCTAATTTCTTAGATATCATTGGCATCAGCTCTAGTTTCTTAGATATGGTTGGCATCAGCTCTAGTTTCTTAGATATGGTTGGCATCAGCTCTTGTTTCTTAGATATTGTGGCATCAGCTCTAGTTTCTTAGATATTGTGGCATCAGCTCTAGTTTCTTAGATATGGTTGGCATCAGCTCTAGTTTCTTAGATATGGTTGGCATCAGCTCTAGTTTCTTAGATATGGTTGGCATCAGCTCTGGTTTCTTAGATATGGTGGTATCAGCTCTAGTTTCTTAGATATGGTTGAATTTATAAAAATTTAGTCTGCCCTTTAACAGATATCTTCTGCAGAACTGGGATGTCACAACAAGCTGTCTTATTTGAATAGGAAATTTATGTCTTTAATTTACCCATATTTTTGTATGTACAATGACCTTTGTTTCAGAACTATTCGTCTACTTCTTTCCTATCCTATAATGCACACTGGTATAAAAATGTATAGCCCAAATGACAAAATCGCTTCTGTTCTGTTTTATTACATAATTATGTGCACAAAATTAAGATGGTAAATCATGTCTTTCGTTGACTACATAAATTTGTATTTCAAAGGTTTCTAAACCTGACCTGTTTAACAGAGTTGTGCTGTATAATAGTTATGATTTGAGGTGTGTGTATATTCCCACTCATATCATTTCATTTTTGCAATTCAAACACTGTAGAGTTTATGGTTACTTCAAGATGGAGCTGACTGAATCATCCCAAACTATTTTTCTATATTTGTGAGGAGTACACACTGAAAGCAAGTAAGAAACTTATTTCTGAGTTTGTAAAAAGAACATACATAGATTATTTTAGAGAACTAAAAGTTTAAGAACCTGGACTAGAAACCTGATAATTAAAAGTTTAAACACAAAGACTACATAGCTGAGGATTAAAAGTTTAATAACCTGGACTAGAAACCTGAGAACTAAATGTTTAAGAGCTTGGACTAAAAAACTGAGAACTAAAAGTTTAAGAAATTGAACTAAAAACCAGAGGACTAAAAGTTTATGAACCTGGAATATAGAGATGAAGACTAAACATTTTTGAAACTGGACTAGAAACCTGAAACCCAAGGAATAAAATTTAATTAAACTGGACTAAAGAACGGAGGACTAAAATTTTGTGAACCTGGATTAGAAATCTGAGGACTAAAAGTTTAAGAACCTGAACTAGAAACCTGAGAATTAAAAGTTTATGAATAAGGACTAAAGAGCAGAGGACTAAAAGTGTAAGAACCTGGAGCATAAAGTTGAGGACTAAAAGTTTAAGAACCTGGAGCATAAAGTTGAGGACTAAAAGTTTAAGAACCTGGAGCATAAAGTTGAGGACTAAAAGTTTAAGAACCTGGAGCATAAAGTTGAGGACTAAAAGTTTAAGAACCTGGAGCATAAAGTTGAGGACTAAAAGTTTAAGAACCTGGAGCATAAAGTTGAGGACTAAAAGTTTAAGAACCTGGAGCATAAAGCTGAGGACTAAAAGTTTAAGAACCTGGAGCATAAAGTTGAGGACTAAAAGTTTAAGAACCTGGAGCATAAAGCTGAGGACTAAAAGTTTAAGAACCTGGAGCATAAAGCTGAGGACTAAAAGTTTAAGAACCTGGAGCATAAAGCTGAGGACTAAAAGTTTAAGAACCTGGAGCATAAAGCTGAGGACTAAAAGTTTAAGAACCTGGAGCATAAAGTTGAGGACTAAAAGTTTAAGAACCTGGAGCATAAAGTTGAGGACTAAAAGTGTAAGAACCTGGAGCATAAAGCTGAGGACTAAAAGTTTAAGAACCTGGAGCATAAAGTTGAGGACTAAAAGTTTAAGAACCTGGAGCATAAAGCTGAGGACTAAAAGTTTAAGAACCTGGAGCATAAAGTTGAGGACTAAAAGTTTAAGAACCTGGAGCATAAAGTTGAGGACTAAAAGTTTAAGAACCTGGAGCATAAAGTTGAGGACTAAAAGTTTAAGAACCTGGAGCATAAAGCTGAGGACTAAAAGTTTAAGAACCTGGAGCATAAAGCTGAGGATTAAAAGTTTAAGAATCTTGATCTGAAACCTGAGGAACAAATGTTTATGAAACTGGACCAGACAGTTGAGGACTAAAAGTTTAAGAAACTTGACTAGAGAACTGAGGACTAAAAGTTTAAGAAACTTGACTAGAGAACTGAGGACTAAAAGTTTAAGAAACTTGACTAGAGAGCTGAGGACTAAAAGTTTAAGAAACTTGACTAGAGAGCTGAGGACTAAAAGTTTAAGAAACTTGACTAGAGAGCTGAGGACTAAAAGTTTAAGAAACTTGACTAGAGAGCTGAGGACTAAAAGTTTAAGAAACTTGACTAGAGAGCTGAGACATAAATTTTAAAATCTGGACTAGAAAGTTCATGGCTTTGTTTTAAAAACCTGGGACAATACAATAGATGACAAGAGAACTTAGAAATACATATATAAACCAGAATATGATGAGAATAAAACTGGATATAATCTTGATCAATTTTGGCCCCCCTAGTTCTCCCCCCACGCACTTGCGTCGTCGGATTAAAATAATTGATATAGCAAAGAATGCTAAGATACAGAAAATGGTCACTGACATGGCAAGTTCTCCTGCATGAACACGAAACTTCTGTCCCATAACTTCATGATATATGGCAGCAATCGTCCAGGCTATTCCAATACCCAAGAATACATTCACGGCATTGCTTCCATTTACATTTCCTATTGCAGCATCAGCATAGCGTTCATGAACAGCAGCAACTTTACTGGCAAATGTGTCTGTATGGAAGATAGTTTTATTACTGCAAGTATGTCTGTGTTTACATGAATCTTATTATGTTTGTTTGTATTTAAATGAATCTTATTATGTTTGTTTGTGATTGCATTAATCTTATTATGTTTGTTTGTGTTTACATGAATCTTATTATGGTTGTTTGTGTCTGTGTTTATAACAATCTTATTCATGTGATTGTGATTATGTTGACAACAATCTTATTTTGTGTGTCTGTTTCAAACAATCTCATTATGTGTATCTACAACAATCTTATTATGTGTGCTGTGTTGACAACAATTTTATAATGTGTGATTATCTGTGTTTACAACAATCTTATTATGTGTGACCATCTGTGTTTACAACAATCTTATATACATAGCAGAAATGTTGTTTATCAGAAGAATGTTGTGAATCCCCTGGACAGCAAAAATAACTAATGAAGAATGTATGAGAAGAGCTGGAGAGACAAAAAAATCTTGTCAAAAAGATAAGAGAGAGACAATGTACTTTCATAGGACATGCAATGAGAAGAGGGGGCATTGAAAATATTATAACAGGAAAAATAGAAGGAAGAAGATCAAGAGGAAGAACAAGAGAAATGATTGATACTGGACAGTCTGACAGGATGGTGTGAGAAGAGATCACCAACTGAGCTAATGGCCTGCATGAAGGATTGTGTACTCTGGAGAAGCATAATATCCAACACCATTCGGTACGGCACATGATGATGATGATGTGTTTACATCAATCTTATTATGTGTGACTATCTGTGTTTACAATATTTCTACTATAGTTGCACTATCTGTGTTTACAACAATCTTAGTATGTCCAACTGTGTTTACAACAATCTTATTATGTGTGACTATCTGTGTTTACAACAATTTTATTATATGTGATTATCTGTGTTTACAGCAATCTTATTATGTGTGATCATCTGTGTTTACAACAATCTTATTATGTTAAACTGTGTTTAAAACAATCTTATTATGTGTGACTATCTATGTTTACAACAACATTATTATGTGTGACTGTTTGTGTTTACAACAACATTATTATGTGTGACTGTCTGTGTTTACAACAATCTTATTATAAGTGACGATCTGTGTTTACAACAATCTTATTATAAGTGATGATCTGTGTTTACAACAATCTTATTATAAGTGACGATCTGTGTTTACAACAATCTTATTATCTGTGACCATGTTTCTTCTTCTGTGTTCAGTTTTATATCCTCATCTGCCCTGACATGGAGACAGGTAGCCGCCATGATTTCCATTATCAGATGTTCTTCTTGTGTGTCCTATCAGATGTTCTTCTTGTGTGTCCTATCAGATGTTCTTCTTGTGTGTCCTATCAGATGTTCTTCTTGTGTGTCCTATCAGATGTTCTTCTTGTGTGTCCTATCAGATGTTCTTCTTGTGTGTCCTATCAGATGTTCTTCTTGTGTGTCCTATCAGATGTTCTTCTTGTGTGTCCTATCAGATGTTCTTCTTGTGTGTTCTATCAGATGTTCTTCTTGTGTGTCCTATCAGATGTTCTTCTTGTGTGTCCTATCAGATGTTCTTCTTGTGTGTCCTATCAGATGTTCTTCTTGTGTGTCCTATCATTTTTCATCCTGTTCTTTTCTGGGCTCTTATATCTGTGTAGAGAGTGCTGGTATTCTGGGGCCAGGTTTGGGCTCTTATATCTGTGTAGAGAGTGCTGGTGTACTAGGGCCAGGTTTGCGCTCTTATATCTGTGTAGAGAGTGCTGGTGTACTAGGGCCAGGTTTGCGCTCTTATATCTGTGTAGAGAGTGCTGGTGTACTAGGGCCAGGTTTGCGCTCTTATATCTGTGTAGAGAGTGCTGGTGTACTAGGGCCAGGTTTGGGCTCTTATATCTGTGTAGAGAGTGCTGGTGTACTAGGGCCAGGTTTGGGCTCTTATATCTGTGTAGAGAGTGCTGGTGTACTAGGGCCAGGTTTGGGCTCTTATATCTGTGTAGAGAGTGCTGGTATACTAGGGCCAGGTTTGGACTCTTATATCTGTGTAGAGAGTGCTGGTATACTAGGGCCAAGTTTGGGCTCTTATATCTGTGTAGAGAGTGCTGGTATTCTGGGGTCAGGTTTGGGCTCTTATATCTGTGTAGAGAGTGCTGGTATACTAGGGTCAGGTTTGGGCTCTTATATCTGTGTAGAGAGTGCTGGTGTTCTGGGGCCAGGTTTGGGCTCTTATATCTGTGTAGAGAGTGCTGGTATACTAGGGCCAGGTTTGGGCTCTTATATCTGTGTAGAGAGTGCTGGTATACTAGGGCCAGGTTTGGGCTCTTATATCTGTGTAGAGAGTGCTGGTGTTCTGGGGTCAGGTTTGGGCTCTTATATCTGTGTAGAGAGTGCTGGTGTACTAGGGCCAGGTTTGGGCTCTTATATCTGTGTAGAGAGTGCTGGTGTACTAGGGCCAGGTTTGGGCTCTTATATCTGTGTAGAGAGTGCTGGTGTTCTGGGGCCAGGTTTGGGCTCTTATATCTGTGTAAGAGTGCTGGTGTACTAGGGCCAGGTTTGGGCTCTTATATCTGTGTAGAGTGCTGGTGTACTAGGGTCAGGTTTGGGCTCTTATATCTGTGTAGAGAGTGCTGGTGTTCTAGGGCCAGGTTTGGGCTCTTATATCTGTGTAGAGAGTGCTGGTGTACTAGGGCCAGGTTTGGGCTCTTATATCTGTGTAGAGAGTGCTGGTGTACTAGGGTCAGGTTTGGGCTCTTATATCTGTGTAGAGAGTGCTGGTGTTCTGGGACCAGGTTTGGCTCTTATATCTGTGTAAGAGTGCTGGTGTTCTAGGGCCAGGTTTGGGCTCTTATATCTGTGTAGAGAGTGCTGGTGTTCTAGGGCCAGGTTTGGGCTCTTATATCTGTGTAGAGAGTGCTGGTGTTCTAGGGCCAGGTTTGGGCTCTTATATCTGTGTAGAGAGTGCTGGTGTTCTGGGACCAGGTTTGGGCTCTTATATCTGTGTAGAGAGTGCTGGTGTACTAGGGCCAGGTTTGGGCTCTTATATCTGTGTAGAGAGTGCTGGTGTACTAGGGCCAGGTTTGGGCTCTTATATCTGTGTAGAGAGTGCTGGTGTTCTAGGACCAGGTTTGGGCTCTTATATCTGTGTAGAGAGTGCTGGTGTTCTAGGGCCAGGTTTGGACTCTTATATCTGTGTAGAGAGTGCTGGTGTACTAGGGCCAGGTTCGGGCTCTATATCTGTGTAGAGTGCTGGTGTTACTAGGGCCAGGTTTGGGCTCTTATATCTGTGTAGAGAGTGCTGGTATTCTAGGGCCAAGTTTGGGCTCTTATATCTGTGTAGAGAGTGCTGGTATACTAGGGCCAGGTTTGGACTCTTATATCTGTGTAGAGAGTGCTGGTGTACTAGGGCCAGGTTTGGGCTCTTATATCTGTGTAGAGAGTGCTGGTGTACTAGGGCCAGGTTTGGGCTCTTATATCTGTGTAGAGAGTGCTGGTATTCTGGGGCCAGGTTTGGGCTCTTATATCTGTGTAGAGAGTGCTGGTATACTAGGGCCAGGTTTGGGCTCTTATATCTGTGTAGAGAGTGCTGGTATACTAGGGCCAGGTTTGGGCTCCTATATCTGTGTAGAGAGTGCTGGTATACTAGGGCCAGGTTTGGACTCTTATATCTGTGTAGAGAGTGCTGGTATTCTGGGGCCAGGTTTGGGCTCTTATATCTGTGTAGAGAGTGCTGGTGTACTAGGGCCAGGTTTGGGCTCTTATATCTGTGTAGAGAGTGCTGGTATTCTGGGGCCAGGTTTGGGCTCTTATTCTGTGTAGAGAGTGCTGGTATACTAGGGCCAGGTTTGGGCTTATATCTGTGTAGAGTGCTGGTGTCTAGGGCCAGGTTTGGGACCTTATATCTGTGTAGAGAGTGCTGGTGTACTAGGGCCAGGTTCGGGCTCTTATATCTGTGTAGAGAGTGCTGGTGTTCTGGGGTCTGGAGAATGTTTTGTCATGGGTAGAGTGGAGTTTGGTGGCCCTCGGTTTGTGAAGATGGGTTTGCAGTCTGCAGTGTTCTGTTTGTAGTTTATTATGTTCTGTTTAACTTTAGAATGGGGTCTTTAGGATATTTGCTGTGAATGTTCAACAATTTTATGTGTAAGTGTGTCTGTATATGCAACAAACTGATGTGTGAGTGTGTTTTTATGTACAACAATTTTATTCAGTGTTCTCTCAATAAGTTATAGAAACATTTTTTGACACACAATTCAGAGCTTTATAAACATGACAATAGTACCAGAATATAAACTTTCTGACAATAGTACCAGAATATAAACTTTCTGACAATAGTACCAGAATATAAACTTTCTGACAATGGTACCAGAATATAAACTTTCTGACAATGATACCACAATATTTGTCTTTATGACAATGACAGCAGTATAATGACAAAAAAAAACAAGTACAAAACTTTCTTACATCTGAATCACATTATAATCTTACAGTGATTGCATACCTGGTAGCTGGACTTTGTCAAGTACAGCACTGTAGAAAACAATAACACACTTCATCATGTGACATGTAAGATTTACATTCTTACTTTTCATCAATACAAGTAAACATTACAGACAGGTAGATGTAATTTCATTAATACAAATAACATTACAGATATGTAGATGTAACACACATAATGCATGTATAGACATGACAGCAGAGTGTAGAAATAAAGATCGCTCTACAATCTTGATATAGAAATATACTTACCTGGAACTAGTTCCCATGGCTACCAATGAGATTGCAGTTACAGTATCCTCAGACCAACAGTACAACCAAACATGGCTGCTAGGTCACCAATGATGTTGTTAAATTCCGATCAGCAAGATGGACACAGTGAAGCTTGCCCAGCCACTATAATAACCTGTTTCAGATGGTGATAATTCGGTTTTGATACACAAAATAATCTGGTTAAAGATGGTGATAATTCGGTCTGATACATAAACTCTGAGATTAGAAAAACTGATATACCAGGCCTCTGCTAGCTGCATTGATACTTTCACTTTTACTGCAGAAGAGAAAGTTTTTTCTCTGATTTTTGAAGCATAAAGATCAGTTAACTAAATACTTCAGTTTTCTCTCTCTCTCTCTCTCTCTCTCTCTCTCTCTCTCTCTCTCTCTCTCTCTCTCTCTCTCTCTCTCTCTCTCTCTCTCTCTCTCTCTCTCTCTCTCTCTCTCTCTCTCTCTCTCTCTCTCTCTCTCTCTCTCTCTCTCTCTCTCTCTCTCTAGAGTGCTGGTGTACTAGGGCCAGGTTTGGGCTCTTATATCTGTGTAGAGAGTGCTGGTGTACTAGGGCCAGGTTTGGGCTCTTATATCTGTGTAGAGAGTGTTGGTGTTCTAGGGCCAGGTTTGGGCTCTTATCTGTGTAGAGAGTGCTGGTGTTCTAGGGACAGGTTTGGGCTCTTATATCTGTGTAGAGAGTGCTGGTGTTCTAGGGCCAGGTTTGGGCTCTTATATCTGTGTAGAGAGTGCTGGTGTTCTAGGGACAGGTTTGGGCTCTTATATCTGTGTAGAGAGTGCTGGTGTACTAGGGCAGGTTTGGGCTCTTATATCTGTGTAGAGAGTGCTGGTGTACTAGGGCCAGGTTTGGGCTCTTATATCTGTGTAGAGAGTGCTGGTGTACTAGGGCCAGGTTTGGGCTCTTATATCTGTGTAGAGAGTGCTGGTGTACTAGGGCCAGGTTTGGGCTCTTATATCTGTGTAGAGAGTGCTGGTGTACTAGGGCCAGGTTTGGGCTCTTATATCTGTGTAGAGAGTGCTGGTGTTCTAGGGCCAGGTTTGGGCTCTTATATCTGTGTAGAGAGTGCTGGTGTTCTAGGGCCAGGTTTGGGCTCTTATATCTGTGTAGAGAGTGCTGGTGTACTAGGGCCAGGTTTGGGCTCTTATATCTGTGTAGAGAGTGCTGGTGTACTAGGGCCAGGTTTGGGCTCTTATATCTGTGTAGAGAGTGCTGGTGTACTAGGGCCAGGTTTGGGCTCTTATCTGTGTAGAGAGTGCTGGTGTACTAGGGCCAGGTTTGGGACCTTATATCTGTGTAGAGAGTGCTGGTGTACTAGGGCCAGTTTGGGCTCTTATATCTGTGTAGAGAGTGCTGGTGTACTAGGGCCAGGTTTGGGCTCTTATATCTGTGTAGAGAGTGCTGGTGTACTAGGGCCAGGTTTGGGCTCTTATATCTGTGTAGAGAGTGCTGGTGTACTAGGGCCAGGTTTGGACTCTTATATCTGTGTAGAGAGTGCTGGTGTACTAGGGCAGGTTTGGGCTCTTATATCTGTGTAGAGAGTGCTGGTGTTCTAGGGCCAGGTTTGGGCTCTTATATCTGTGTAGAGAGTGCTGGTGTACTAGGGCCAGGTTTGGGCTCTTATATCTGTGTAGAGAGTGCTGGTGTTCTAGGGCCAGGTTTGGGCTCTTATATCTGTGTAGAGAGTGCTGGTGTACTAGGGCCAGGTTTGGGCTCTTATATCTGTGTAGAGAGTGCTGGTGTTCTAGGGCCAGGTTTGGGCTCTTATATCTGTGTAGAGAGTGCTGGTGTTCTAGGGCCATGTTTGGGCTCTTATATCTGTGTAGAGAGTGCTGGTGTTCTAGGGCCAGGTTTGGGCTCTTATATCTGTGTAGAGAGTGCTGGTGTACTAGGGCCAGGTTTGGGCTCTTATATCTGTGTAGAGAGTGCTGGTGTACTAGGGCCAGGTTTGGGCTCTTATATCTGTGTAGAGAGTGCTGGTGTTCTAGGGCCAGGTTTGGGCTCTTATATCTGTGTAGAGAGTGCTGGTGTACTAGGGCCAGGTTTGGGCTCTTATATCTGTGTAGAGAGTGCTGGTGTTCTAGGGCCAGGTTTGGGCTCTTATATCTGTGTAGAGAGTGCTGGTGTTCTAGGGCCAGGTTTGGGCTCTTATATCTGTGTAGAGAGTGCTGGTGTACTAGGGTCAGGTTTGGGCTCTTATATCTGTGTAGAGAGTGCTGGTGTACTAGGGTCAGGTTTGGGCTCTTATATCTGTGTAGAGAGTGCTGGTGTACTAGGGTCAGGTTTGGGCTCTTATATCTGTGTAGAGAGTGCTGGTATTCTTGGGCCAGGTTTGGGCTCTTATATCTGTGTAGAGAGTGCTGGTGTTCTAGGGCCAGGTTTGGGCTCTTATATCTGTGTAGAGAGTGCTGGTGTTCTGGGGTCTGGAGAATGTTTTGGCATGGGTAGAGTGGAGTTTGGTGGCCCTCGGTTTGTGAAGATGGGTTTGCAGTCTGCAGTGTTCTGTTTGTAGTTTATTATGTTCTGTTTAACTTTAGAATGGGGTCTTTAGGATATTTGCTGTGAATGTTCAACAATTTTATGTGTAAGTGTGTCTGTATATGCAACAAACTGATGTGTGAGTGTGTTTTTATGTACAACAATTTTATTCAGTGTTCTCTCAATAAGTTATAGAAACATTTTTTGACACACAATTCAGAGCTTTATAAACATGACAATAGTACCAGAATATAAACTTTCTGACAATAGTACCAGAATATAAACTTTCTGACAATAGTACCAGAATATAAACTTTCTGACAATGGTACCAGAATATAAACTTTCTGACAATGATACCACAATATTTGTCTTTATGACAATGACAGCAGTATAATGACAAAAAAAAACAAGTACAAAACTTTCTTACATCTGAATCACATTATAATCTTACAGTGATTGCATACCTGGTAGCTGGACTTTGTCAAGTACAGCACTGTAGAAAACAATAACACACTTCATCCTGTGACATGTAAGATTTACATTCTTACTTTTCATCAATACAAGTAAACATTACAGACATGTAGATGTAATTTCATTAATACAAATAAACATTACAGATATGTAGATGTAACACACATAATGCATGTATAGACATGACAGCGAGGAGTGTAGAAAATAAAGATCGCTCTACAATCTTGATATAGAAATATACTTACCTGGAAGACTAGTTCCCATGGCTACCAATGAGATTGCAGTTACAGTATCCTTCAGACCAACAGTACAACCAAACATGGCTGCTAGGTCACCAATGATTGTTGTTAGAATTCCGATCAGCAAGATGGACACAGTGAAGCTTGCCCAGCCACTATAATAACCTGTTTCAAGATGGTGATAATTCAGGTTTTGATACACAAAATAATCTGGTTAAAGATGGTGATAATTCAGGTCTTGATACATAAAATAATCTGGTTAAAGATGGTGATAATTCAGGTCTTGATACATAAACTCTGAGATTAGAACAAACTTGATAATACCAGGCCTCTGCTAGCTGCATTTGATACTTTCATTTTTACTGCAGAAGAGAAAGTTTTTCTCTGATTTTGAAGCATAAAGATCAGTTAACTAAATACTTCCAGTTTTCTCTCTCTCTCTCTCTCTCTCTCTCTCTCTCAATTTGCAAATGAGGTTGCCGCGCAGCATCACTGCGGAAAAGGTGGTTGAAAGAATAAAGCGAAGCAAACAGTCAAATCACGGCACCTCTGGTCTGGAGGTCGGCCACGTCCTGAGTGCAGTCATATCGGGTGAAATGCATGAACCGGCTTGTCCCAGAGGTTAAGACACTGCTGGCGAGACTCTTCAAATGCCGCGCGTGGAGTGAAGCTCCTCCCGGTTAAGGAAGTAAATGCGGAAATAAAAGTTGCTGTGCGGCGCCGATGGGAAAAGGTGGTGGAAAGTGAAGTTTAACCTGGTATATCCAGTAGTATCGCTACGAGAGCTATACCACGGCACCTCTGCTCTAGAGGCCGCCTACGTCCGAAATACACCTACACTGGTGAAATATGCCTAAACCGGCACACACCAGGGGTCGAACTCGATGGCTAGACATGTCATGCCACCTCCGCTCTAGAGGTCGGTAACGCCTGATAAACACCCATACTGGTGAATTTTGCCTAAACCGGCTCATACCAGGGGTGAATCTTGAAGGCTATGATTGTCACAGTACCTCTGCCCTAGAGGTCGGTCCCGTCCCAAACACGCCCATACTGGGAAATGCCTAAACCGGCTCAACCCAGGGGTAGAAGTCACTAGTGGCGAGGATTCGTCCTCCTGGACAAAAGCTCCATCCTGGTCACAACCAGGAAGGGTAGCGGCCACGACCGCAAAATGCTGAAGTCGGAGACACTGGACCAGGGAAGTCTAGATAGGCAACCACCTCTCACCCGGCGGGGATGTCTGCGTATCCTAATCACGCTGAGGTTTTCCGGTGAGAAAGTCCAACCCTGGACTGGATGGGCAACCACCTCTCACCCGGCGGTGATACACGGGTATCTCAAAACACGTCGAAGTTTTCCGGTGAGAAAGTCCAACTCTGGCCTGGGTGGGCTAACGCCTCTCACCCAGCGGGGATGCACTGATATTCCAAACACGTCGAGGTCTTCCGGTGAGAAAGTCCAACCCTAGACCAAACTGGTGCAATGAAAACCACGGTGTCACGCAATCCCGCTTCAGAGACCCACCAAGAATACAGGCTAAAGCACTGTGATACTCTGAACCCCTTGTGGTCCTTTCGTGGAACTCGTGTGGTCTATTTTGGACCACACAGGGGACCACGGGACCTAACGAGGACCACATGCGTGAATTCAGTAGGTTCACAGTGCGGTTTTTGGTGGTAGAAGTGAACGAAGAAGAAGAAGAAGAAGCTGATGACTGCACACTTTACACATGGACGAGTAGTATGTTAACATAGAATCATTTCATCAAATCAAAATAAATGATCTAATCAAATGAAGTAACAATAATGGCTGCTGATAAATACTGACACAACTAAATCTATGCTCAGGACAGAAACTGCAAAAAAAAAACCCCATCAAAAACAACACTACAACTTTGTGTTGAAACTTTGCTCATTCATTCATTCATTTGCATGTCCTTTGCGGAACCTTGCCTCCCTAACGGCACTCCTTCTAGGCCTCTTGGTTCTGAGCAAGATGGCCTGCTGCTGATGCATCCATTTGCAGATCAACAACGACGTCTTGCAGCCATCTTCGCCTTGGTCTTCTTTTCTTTCTTTTTCCCATTATGTAACCTTCCAAGACGGTTTTCTCTAGATTATCATGATGTTTAATATGTCCAAAATATTTAAATTTTCTCTCTTTAATCATCTTTACTAGCCAGCCTTCTTCAATATTAAGTTCTTGTAGTATGGATATATTTGTTCTTTTTTGTGTCCATGATATTTAAAGAACTCTTCTGTAGCATTTACATTCAAAGGCATTTATGTGTTTTTCAGCTGTTTTGTTAAGTGTCCAGGTCTCACAGGCATATGTTGCGATGGGAAAGATGCAGGCCCTTAAAATTCTTATTTTGGTAGTTCTGTTTGTTCCTCTCCACAGATTCTTTATTTGTTTTACTTTCTGAAGAATGATAGATGTCCTCCTTTTAATTTCCCTCATTGTATCTCCATTATTAGTTAACAGTGATCCAAGATATTCAAAACTCTCCACTTCTTCCAGTTTTTCCTCATTGATACATATATCAGCTGCCTTATTTGTTTTGTCAGTTGTCATCAATTTAGTTTTCTTTGCATTAAGATAGAGGTTTTGCTCTTCATTATTCTTACGGACTGACATAATTAGTTTTTGCATTCCTTTTTGTGTTGTGGACAGTAACACTGTGTCATCAGCATACCTAATCTCTGGTATTTCATAATCTTCAATTGTTATGGCATCGTAATATTCTTTGTCTACATCTTCTCTAACATTCCTCATTATATTTTCAGTATACAAGTTAAATAAGTAAGGCGACAATATGCACCCGTGACGGACCCCTTGTTTTATGTCAAACCAAGTTGTTGCTTCACCATTTACTCTTACTGCTGTTGTTCTAGATACAGCAGTGATGTTAATTGTATCAAATGTGTCGGAAATCTCATTTTTTCCATTATTTCCAAGTTTCTGGTGTTGTACACAATCAAATGCCTTTGAGTAGTCTATAAAGGATAAATATAGACTCACATTAAACTCTCTGCATTTCTCTAATATTAATCTTATATTGAATATATAATCTCTTGATCCTCTTTCTTGCCTGAAACCAGCTTGGACTATATTGACTTCTTCTTCTATTTTATTACGAAGTCTACCCATTATGATTTTTAACAGAATTTTACTGGCATGACTAATCAGGGCAACAGTTCTGTAGTTTGTGCATAATTTCAGGTTACCCTTTTTTGGCAGTGGTATGAATATAGTTCTTTTCCACTCTTTTGGCCAAATACCTGAATGCCATATCTTTTTACATAGTGCATGACAGATAGCCTGTCTTCACTTGAAATTAACAAGGACAAAACAAAAATAATGAAAATTCCCTTTAATCAAAATGGAAAAATACACATAGAAGGGACAGATATTGAAGAAGTCAATCAATTTGCATACCTTGGCAGCTACATAGACCAGGACGGTGACACTAGGAAGGAAGTTAGAATTAGACTTGCAAAAGCAGCATCGATCTTCAAGAATCTTGAGAACATATGGAAGTCAAAAGTTATAAACACAAAAACCAAGTTAAGACTATTCAATTCAAATGTAATATCCACCCTCATTTATGTATGTGAAAGCTGGAAAACAACTAAAGAAACAGACAAGAAATTAGACTCTTTTGAAAACAAATGTCTAAGGAAAATACTCGTCATCAAGTGGAACGAATTCAAGAACAATGCAGAGATAAGACAGATGACTGAACAACAACCAGTCTCATGGGTGATCAGGAAAAGGAGATGGGCACAGGTTGGTCATGTGATGAGAAGAAATGATCAGAGAATCCCAAAACAAGCTATCAAGTGGAACACAACAGGCCAAAGAAAAAGAGGCAGACCGCGTGAAACTCTGAAGAGGACATTGTTAAGAGAGGCCAAATTAACAGGCACAAAATCCCTTGACAAGGTTGAAAGACTTGCCGAAGACAGTAAAAATTGGTGAACTACTTTGCGAGCCGTATGTGACGTTTAACAGCACGGGAAGGATATAAGATAAGATGATAGATTGTTGCACATTCCCTTCCTTTCATTCAGCTAATCACATTCTGGTGATTTACCATTTTTCAGATTATTTATTGCCCATAAAACTTCTTCTATTGTCAGTTCAGGTTCTTTCTCTTCCAATAATAATTCACACTGTTGATTTCTGCTTTCACAGTCGGTTGTTTCATACATTCCTCTGCAATATTCCTTCCATCTTTCTAGAATTTCCTCTGTCTCTGTCAAGGTATTCCCCATCTTGTCACAAATTACATTTACTTTGCTGATAGAACGTTTTAATAAACATGGTCAGTTTTATTGAGAGTATGTAGACAAAAACTGTGTGACAAAGTTCTGTTGATGAATGATTAGGAGATGAATGTAAGAGTTTGTTAATTACATTTTTATGTATTCTTGTTATGTTCATTTAGTACCAAACTGAAAGTGAATGTGTATGGCAGTCTAATGTTGAGAAGAGTATATTTTAAAAGGGGCAACCAGCCAGCCAATCAGCTAGCCAACCAGCCTGCCAGCCAATCAGCTAACCAACCAGCCTGCCAGCCAATCAGATAACCAACCAGCCAGCCAACCAGCCTGCCAACCAATCAGCCAGCCAACCAGCCTGCCAGCCAATCAGCCAGCCAACCAGCTAGCCAGTCAACAAGTCAGCAACCCAACCAACCAGCCAGTAAACCATCCATCCAACCAGTTAGCCAGCCAACCAACCAGCCAGCCAACCAGCCAGTAAACCATCCAGCCAACCAGCCAGCCAAATAGGCAGCGAACCAACCAAAAAGACAACCAGCCAACCAACTAGTTAGCCAACCAGCTAACTAACCAGCCAGCCAGTCAAACAACCAGATAACCAGCCACCCAGTCAAACAACAACCCAGCCAACCAGCCAACCAACCAGCCAGCCAAAACACCAACCAGCAAACCAGCCAGACAACCAACCAGCCAGCCAACAAACAGGCCAATCAATCAGCTAGCCAATCAACCAGCCAGGCAATCAACCAGCCGGACAACCAACCAACCAGCCAGTCTGACAGCCAGCCAACAAACCAGCAAGCCAAACAACCAGCCAACCAGGTAACAAACCAGACAGCCAGACAACCAACCAGCCAGCCATCCAACAAACCAGCCAGACAACCAACCAGTCAGCCAAACAGCCAATCAACCAACCAGCCAGCCAACCAACCATCCAACAATCCATCTATATATTCAGCTATCCATCCATCCATCTATTCAGCTAGCCATCCATCCATCTATTCATCTAGCCATCCATCCGTCCATCTATTCGGCTATCCATCCATCCATTCATCTATTCAGCTAGCCATCCATCCATCTATTCATCCATTCATCCAACCATCCATCCATTTAGCTAGCCATCCATCCAGCTAGCCAGCCAGCCAGCTAAACAATGAGGGACTTGATTTCACAGCGGCATGAGTGAGAATGTGATATACTCTAATGTATTAGTTATTCTATATTTCTGAATGTATTGATAAGAGAATATTTGTGTGGTTATTTAAAATTTTATTCATGCTCATTATGTTTGAACATATTTAGATTTAATGATACGAGACAAATGGCAGAATATCACATGGGCCTGTGTGTTCAATTCTTCACTCTTACTTAAAGTGAATGATACGAGACAAATGGCAGAATATCACATGGGCCTGTGTGTTCAGTTCTTCACTCTTACTTAAAGTGAATGATACGAGACAAATGGAAGAATGTCACATGGGCCTGTGTGTTCAATTCTTCACTCTTACTTAAAGTGAATGATACGAGACAAATGGAAGAATGTCACATGGGCCTGTGTGTTCAATGCTTCACACTTTGCAAATAAAGTTGTATCAATGAATCCATCAATCAATCAGTCTCTCTCTCTCTCACACACACACATACAGCACATACACACAACGCATAATATGCAACAAATAATACAAACAACACATAACAAACAACACAACACAGACATAACAGACAACACAAAACGAACATAACAGAAAACATAACACACAATATACACAATGGACAAAACAACACATACACATAACAAACAACACAACAACCAACACAACACACACAACAAACAACACAACACACATTTAAAAAGCCAACACAACACACACGTAAAAGACAACACAACAAACAACACAACATACACATAAAAGACAACACAAAGAAAAAAACAGACAACACAACAAACAATACACATAGTGAACAAAACAACACACACAACAAACAATACAACATACACATAAAATACAACACAACACACAGCAGACAACACAACAAACAACACAACAAACACATAAAACACAACAGAAAACACAACAAACAATACATATAGTGAATAAAACAACAAACACACACAAGAAACAACACGCCATACATAAAAAGAAAACTCAACAAACAATACATATAGTGAACAACACAAGACAATACACAACAAACAACACAACAAACAACACATATAGTGAACAACACAACACATACAACAAACAACACAACACATACAAAACAAAACAAAACATACACAACAAACATATAAAAGACGATACAACGCACATAACAACAAACACATAAAACAACAAACAACACAACAAACAACGCATACAGGGACAACACAACACAACAAACAACGCATATAGGGAACAACACAACAACAAACAACACAACACACACAACCTACACATAAAAAAAAACAAAAACACACACAGCAGACAATACAAAAAACAACACAACAAACACATAAAAGACGACACAACGTACATAATACAACAAACAACGTATATAGGGAACAACACAACACGCACACAAAAGACAACATAACAAACAATACACATACAACAAACAACTATAACAGATAAGACATGACAGACAACACAACAAACAACACACACATAACAGACAGCACAACAAACAACACAATATACACATAAAATACAACACAAAGAAAACAACAGGTAACACAACAAACAATACACATAATGAACAACACAATACACACAAGAAACAACAAAACGCACCTAACAAACAAAACAACATAAACATAAAAGACAACACAACACACACAGCAGACAACACAACAAACAACACAACACACACATAAAATACAACACTAGACATACAACAGAAAACACAACAAACAATACATATAGTGAACAAAAGAACAAACACACAACAAACAACAAAACATACACAATAAACAACACAACATACACAAAAAGATAACTCAACAAATAACACATATAGTGAAAAACAAAACATACACAACAAACAGCACAACAAACAACACATATAGTGAACAACACAAAACAACACACATAACAAACAACACAACAACGCATATAGTGAACAACACAACACACACACAACCTACACATAAAGGACAACAAAACACACACAACAGACAACACAACACACAACACGACAAACACATAAAAGACGACACAACTCACATAACACACAACACAACAAACACATAAAAGACGACATTACCCTCACAACAAACAACACAACACAAAGACAACAAAACACACAAAACAACGCACACACAAAAAGACAAAACAAACAACACAACAAAGAACACAGCAAACAACACAACACTTACAACAGACAACACAACAAACAACACAACACATAGATAACAGACAACAAAACAAATAACACAGTAAACATTAAAACGCATACAACAACATAACAGACACCACAACACACACATAACAGACAACATAACAAACAACACAGCAAAAAACACAACACATATAACAGACAATACAGCAAACAACGCAACACACACAGCAAACAACACAACAAACAAAACAATACACATAAAAGACAACAGAACACACATAACAGACAACAGATTAAACAACACATGTAGTGACCAACACAATAAACACAACAAACAACACAACACATATATAAAAGACAACACAACACACACGCACATAAAAGACAACACAACAGACAACACAACAAACAACACAGCAAACAACAGAACACGCACACAACAGACAACACAACAAACAACACTACACATACAACAAACAACATAACAGACAAGACAACACATACATGACAGACAACACAACAAACAACACACACATAACAGACAACACAACAAACAACACAACATAGTTTACTGTTAAACGTTTTTCTGTCCTCGATTTACTGTGAGGTCACTTAGTTTTTTACAATCTCCTTATCAAAAGTTCCAGAGCTAAAATTCATTTTCACAGTCATCTAACAAATTACTAGAATTATTTTTTTTTAAAAAAGAAAAAAAGACATGAAGTTGAAATATACTGTCCAAAAAAAGAAACACACAGCTTATATAAGCTTCATTTTTTTATACGTTATGACAAAAATGTTTTTCCCGGATATCTCAAACCAAACCAAAAATTGTCACCAAGATATCAGGTCCATGATTTAGCATGAATTTTGCTATTCTCGTGTATAGTCAGAACGCAGTAGCTGCCCTTGCTAATCACGAATTTTTTTACCATAACTCACGCTGCGTTTATGGAAAAGTCGTGACTTTTGTGGTGAGCACAACTCACTTCCCACGCAAATGAAACCCTATAAAAGGATAAAGTTACACAAACAAATTCAGTTAATTTTCAAGCAGACAATTATGGCGCGTCTATCGTAAAATTTTCGAAACATTACTATTGGTCACTTGCAAGCAGGTGAAAGTCAAAGTCAGGTTGTCAGGCATTTAAACGTGCAGCAGAGTACCATCAGTCGACTTTGGCACCATTTCCAAGCCACTGGCTCAGCTGAAGACCGGCACTGCAGTGGACGACCCAGAATGACAACAGCAGCTGTTTATCGCTTTATTCTGGTTAATCACCTCAGAAACAGGTTTACAACAGCTTCCTCAAGTGCCCAGTCATTGCTTGCAGGACGTCGTGTGTCTGATCAAACTGTCCGTAACAGACTGCATGAAGCTGGACTGGTGGCACGGTGACCTCACCGAGGTCCTGTCTTAACGAGACGCCATCGTCAAAATCTACTTGTTTGGGCCAACCAGCAACTGGCAGTCAATGGAGACGTGTCTGGTTTAGTGACGAATCTTCCTTTTTTGTTGCACTGCCATGATATACAGAGAAGGATCTACCATAGGCCAAATGAACTTTTTGCCCAAAATTGCGTTGATGAAGCTCCGCCGCATGATGATGGAGGTATAATGGTATGGGGAATGATCAATGTCAAGGGAAGGAGTCCACTGGTGCAGACTGAAGGAGGCTTGAGTGCGCAACAACACGTCAGTGAAATTCTTCGACCCCATGTCCTTCCATTTTTAGCTGCGCAAAGGTCTGTGTTTCAACAGGACAACGCCAGACCTCATTCTGCACGGTTCACCACACAGTTCCTGACTACCAACAACATTCTCACCCTTCCCTGGCCAACTCTGTCTCCAGACATGAATCCGATCGAGGACTTATGGGATGAGCTGCAAAGACGTGTTTGTCGCCGAAACATTTCTTCAGTCAATCGTCGTGATCTGTGGCAGGCACTCCAGGAAGAGTGGGCAGCCATCCCACAGGCGCACATCAGACATCTGATCGCATCTATGCCCAGGAGATGCCAGTCGCTGATCGATGCAAGTGGAGGCCACACACCATACTAACTTGAGAACCCCTGGGACTAACAAATTCTCGTCACACAGATGCAAGAAACTGTCAAGTGAGTGTTTAAACTTTAGGTATCATTGTGTGCAAATTCTAATTTTTATTCATTCAATGTAAAAAGCTATAGAAATCAAGGTTATGGCTAAAATTGTGTCATCAGTGGTTATGCGTTTCTTTTTTTTTTTTTTGTTGGACAGTATATTAGCGTAAATAAGTACTTTAGGATGATGGAATGAGAATGGAAAAAAAATGAAAAGATATCAAAGAGTAACTCACGTGCTGGAGGGATAAAAGCAAACATGAGTTTCCAAAACAGGCAGATAAAATGTGTGGTGTACTCCATGAATGATGGGAGGTGGTCTTGTACAGTTATAATGAAGTTACCATCTGTCCAGGCAAAATATCTGCATTAAGCTCAAGATTAAGTACAAACTTGAATCTGCATCTTTATGCAGAGTAAGATAAATACTGATGTCTTTATGTAGAGAGATAAGTACTGAGTCACCTTCTTTGTGTAGAAAGATAAATAGTGATTGTTTATGCAGAATGAAATAAATATTGACTCAGTCTTTATGTACAGGTCATCAGCAACTCAGTGTCTACACAGACTGAGATAAATACTAATTCACTGTCTTTATGTAAAGTGAGAGAAATTCTGTGTCAGTCTTTATATGCAGAGTGAGATAAATACTAAGTCAGTTGTTTTTATGTAAAGTGAAACAAAAATGAGGCATGTTGAAAAAAAGAGAAAACTTTTTAAATAGTGTGGCCACAGGCACAGAAGCCATGATGAGGCTACCAAATGTAGGGGTTGACAACAAACTGCCGTCTGCCCCATTTCCCAGTGAACATTAGTAGTCAAGCTACATCTGCTGCATTGACCATATGCACAAGCTGTTCATCAGATTAGTGACAATGAGGGAAACCTGAAGAACAATGCATAGGTGTGAAAGTTTGCTGCAAACTTGATTACAGAGACACAGCAGTTGTTTAACCAAGCACACAGGGAGGACTGTATGAGCTGAATGCAATGCTGTAAGTGGTTCAAGCATTCTAAAGAGTGCAGAACATCAGTAGATTGAGGTTCTGGGCCTGGACAGACTACGACAACGTTGAGAGAGTTTGTGATTCATGGAAACTGTCGTTTAACTGTCTGAGAAGTTGCTGACAAAGTGGGCATCAGTACAGGGTTTTGTCAACAAATTTTAACTGAAAAAATTCTGATGCGTCACATCTGTACAACATTCTTGCCATATTTGCTGTCTTACAATCTGAAAGATTATATTGAAATCAGTAAGGAACTGCTTGCCAGTGAAAATGGTCATGGAAACTTCAGGAGATGAGACATGAGTTTATGGCTATGATGTTGAAACCAACCTGCAATCGAGGGTCTCTTCGATCCAAAAAAGTATGGATGAGTTGGTCAAAGATTAAAGTGGTGGTTGTGTTGTTTTTTTTTCTTTTAAATGCAAATTCAACTATGAATTTGTAGCATGTGGTCAGATGGTAAGCAAACAATTGTACTAGAAAGTTTTAGCACGTTTGAGGGATGCTATGTGCAGGAAGAGCCCTGAATTGTAAGAAAAGCAGACTTGGATGTTGCACCACCACACTGCTCCCGCTCATCCATCACTCCTCATCCGCAGTTATCTGACACAACATCAGACATCCATTATGCCCTGTCCACCCTATTCTCCAGACTTGGCCCCAGCAGACGTTTTCCTGTTTACAAAACTTAAAACTAATTTGAAAAGACATCTTTTCCAAACCGCAGAGATTTCGTAAAATGCGACAAGAGAACTGCACGCCATCACAGAAAGTGTGATCCAGGAAGCAATAAAATAACAGAAGAAACTTTGGGAATGGTGTATCATCAGTAGAATGGATTACTTTGAAGTTAATAGTATTTAAAATGTTGTCAAATCAGCATTTATGTCTTTATAAAAAAAGTTCACTTTTTTTCTTTGAACACACCTTGCATTGAACCAGTGTGCTCAGACTGAACTAATGAGTCAACATTTATGAGTTCTGAGCACTCCTTTGTAGTGTTTTTTTCCATTCATGCAATGTGGATTCACACATCATCTCTTTTATAAAGGACAGACTGTACAGTGAATATAGCCTCACATCCTTCTCAGACTTAAAGTTTTGACAAAACAGCAAGTGATAATAAATAATGCATTATCCTATTATAAACATTCTGCAGAAAAATACTGAAACAGAAAGATTGCTGCTAAAATACTGAAACAGAAAGATCACTGCTAAAATATCCACTTCCTGTACTGCCACAGTATGTCTTATGTCATATATCTAACAGACTAAATTCAAACTATCAAAATTAAGTCAAGATTTGAGCTTTTTTGCTGAGGTTTTATTGTGCATGTTTGTGTGTATATACAGAATGGTGTCAGCTCTTGCAGGTAGAAAAGTGCACATAATGAGTACTGGGTTTGGAGCTTCATACTCCTATCTAATAAAAAATATAACTCACACAAGCACAAACTCTTCACTTCTGTCTTATACAAATATAACTCCCACAAATTCTTCACTTCTATCTTACATGAACATAACTCCCACAAACTCTTCACTTCTATCTTACATGAACATAACTCCCACAAACTCTTCACTTCTATCTTACACAAACATAACTCTCACAACTCTTCACTTCTATCTTAAACAAACATAATTTCCACAAGCACAAATTCTTCACTTCTATCTTATACAAATAATACTCCCACAAGCTATTCACTTATATTTTACACAAACATAACTCCCACAAACACAAACTCTTCATTTCTATCTTATACAAACATAACCTTAACAAACACAAACTCTTCACTTCACTACTGAGATTTCTGACCAACCAGTAAAGAAACACAACACATCACACAACATACATCATATAACATACATCACACATCAGATTAAACACATCACACATCATATGACACACATCACATAACATACACAACACACATCACACGGTGCACATCATACTTCAAACATCATAAAACACACATTTCACATTATACAATACACATCACACAACACACATCATACAACACACAAAAAACAACACAGAGTATGGTATCCTATTACTGACACACTAAACTGAACATCTGCAAGACTTAATAAAAGATCTCTACAGAAAAAAAAACCCCACAACTTTATGATAATTAATGAAAGGTTTCTACAGAAAAATAACCCCACAACTTTATGATAATTAATGAAAAATTTCTACAGAAAAATAACCCCACAACTTTATGATAATTAATGAAAAATTTCTAAAGAAAAAAAAACCCACAACTTTATGATAATTAATGAAAGATTTCTACAGAAAAAACACCCTCACAACTTTATGATAATGAATGAAAGGTTTCTACAAAAAAATAACCCCACAACTTTATGATAATTAATGAAAAATTTCTACAGAAAAAAAACCCACAACTTTATGATAATTAATGAAAGGTTTCTACAAAAAAATAACCCACAACTTTATGATAATTAATGAAAAATTTCTACAGAAAAAAAACCCACAACTTTATGATAATTAATGAAAGATTTCTACAGAAAAAAAACCCACAACTTTATGATAATTAATGAAAGATTTCTACAGAAAAAAAACCCACAACTTTATGATAATTAATGAAAAATTTCTACAGAAAAAAAACCCACAACTTTATGATAATTAATGAAAAATTTCTACAGAAAAAAAAACCCCACAACTTTATGATAATTAATGAAAGATTTCTACAGAAAAAAACTCCACAACTTTATGATAATTAATGAAAAATTTCTACAGAAAAAAAACCCACAACTTTATGATAATTAATGAAAAATTTCTACAGAAAAAAATAACCCCACAACTTTATGATAATTAATGAAAGGTTTCTACAGAAAAATAACCCCACAACTTTATGATAATTAATGAAAAATGAAGAATCCACCAGCATGCAGTATTAAATTAAACGGAACTGTTCTAAAGCAGGTGCAGAAATTCAAATACCTTGGAGCAGTAATAACTTCAGATGGGAAATGCAGAACAGAAATTAGGAACAGAATAGGCCAAGCAAAGACTGCATTTCAGAGAATGAGAAACATATTGACCAACACATCCTTATCAATGAATGTTAGAAAACGAGTCCTAAAATGCTATATTGAACCTATCTTGTTATATGGAAGTGAATCATGGACAATAGGCAAGTCTGCACAAAAATCATTGGAAGCAGCAGAAATGTGGTTTATTAGAAGAATGTTGCGAATCCCCTGGACAGCAAAAATAACTAATGAAGAATGTAGGAGAAGAGCTGGAGAGACAAAAAACCTTGTCAAAAAGATAAGAGAGAGACAATGTACTTTCATAGGACATGCAATGAGAAGAGGGGGCATTGAAAATATTATAACAACAGGAAAAATAGAAGGAAGAAGATCAAGAGGAAGACCAAGAGAAATGATACTGGACAGTCTGACGGGATGGTGTGAGAGGAGATCACCAACTGAGCTAATGGCCTGCATGAAGGATCGTGTACTCTGGAGAAGCATAATAGCCAACGCCAGTCGGCACGGCACATGATGATGATGATGAATGAAAAATTTCTACGGAAAAATAACCCCACAACTTTATGATAATTAATGAAAGGTTTCTACAGAAAAATAACCCCACAACTTTATGATAATTAATGAAAAATTTCTACAGAAAAAAAACCCCCACAAATTTATGATAATTAATGAAAAATTTCTACAGAAAAAAAACCCACAACTTTATGATAATTAATGAAAAATTTCTACAGAAAAAAAACCCACAACTTTATGATAATTAATGAAAGATTTCTACAGAAAAAAAACCCACAAATTTATGATAATTAATGAAAGATTTCTACAGAAAAAAAACCCACAACTTTATGATAATTAATGAAAAATTTCTACAGAAAAAAAACCCACAACTTTATGATAATTAATGAAAAATTTCTACAGAAAAAAACCCCCACAAATTTATGATAATTAATGAAAGATTTCTACAGAAAAAAAACCCACAACTTTATGATAATTAATGAAAAATTTCTACAGAAAAAAACCCCCACAAATTTATGATAATTAATGAAAAATTTCTACAGAAAAATAACCCCACAACTTTATGATAATTAATGAAAGATTTCTACAGAAAAAACACCCCCACAACTTTATGATAATTAAAGTGAGACAGTGGAGATAATTAGGTCTAGATCTTGACACTGGACATAGAATAAAATGGGGTGGTGATGACAATGATAACGATTATTATTATTATATAATTCAAAGTGTTTGTTGGTGAACTTAGACTAATCATAACAAACTTTCAACATCATTTTCTTGAAAATGAAAAAAAACCTTCTGAAACTGAAGGCAGCCATTTATAGAATCACAGTTTCTTACTACAAAATATATACCACAGATTGTTGTCATAAAATATACACCACAGACTGTTATCACAAAATATATTTTATACCACAGACTGTTATCACAAAATATATACCACAGATTGTTATCACAAAATATGTTATAACACAGACTGTTATCACAAAATATATAAAGGTAGATAGAGGTGTATGGTGTAGTTTTACAAAGTGAGGGAGGGAGTGAGTAAAGTGAGAAAAAAATGAATAGAAAGTGTGAGAATGTATAAATGAAAAACATACAACACTCAATATTTCAGCATGAGCCTTTTTTGAGGATTACATGCACGAGACAAAAAAAAAACGTATCTTAATATGGCCTCCTCCAGAAGTAGGAAACAGAACTGCATGTCTTAGAAATGATGACAGTTTCTAATAGAAAAACACACACAGTTTAGCTTTGATCACACTGACCAGCAGTTACCAATGAAAAAGTGAAAAACCAAATCTTTTGAAGGTTACCAAAAGAGGTTTATATTATGAAAAACCTATTAAAAAGCAACCAGTCAAATCTGTTGGAGAAGAATCAGGCCAGCAGGATTTTTGATTATGGAGGAGAATCAGCCAGTTGTGACCTTGGTCCAAGATGTGATAATTTTGTAAATAGTAAATCTCACCACAAATAAGGTATGAAAAAAAATTCACACAAACATTTAATTCCTGCTGATGTTTGTGAAGTGTGTTTAACTTTGAAAAAAAAACAAACAAACAAACAAAAAAATCAGCATTTCCAGAAAGTACTTCATATAAGGCAAAGTCAGGTACAACTGTACTGGTTTCAAAAATTCCTAGTGTGATCACTGTACCAATGTTCTGTGACAGAAATACATACCTGGTGATATGTCATATTCTGCAGATGTGAAAAAAAAAGAAAATTTGTGTGAGGTTAATGTTTAAAATGAATCCTGTCTGACAGAAACCTGTAGAAAAGTGGTGATGACAGTGGCAGTAATATTCTGATACAAATTTACAAATAGGAAACGAGGCTTTTCTCACAGTAAATTAACAAAGCACAGTTTTGTATGGTTATACCTTGGAAAAAAAATCATAGACTAAGCACTTTTAGACATGAGAGACAGAAAAATGAGAATTACCTGGGACTTGAACCATGTACTCTGGTAGGATAAGCAACCGTTCAGCCACCAGAGAACAGTGCATTAATCATCTAGATCTCTCATGGCTAGATGGTTTCTCATTTTACCTGAATACATGGTTCAAGCCCCAGGTAATTCTTTTGTCATTTTTGTCTTTCTTTTTTCGACTAAAACTGCTTTGTTTATGATTTTTTCAAGGTCTAAGCATACAATACTATGCTTTGTTACAATAATATTTTGCAGCTTTACAACCACAAATGATGATGATGTTGACTGATGGTGCTGATAATGATGACAGATTAAACACTTACATTTTACTGTATTAAGTAGAATTAACTATGTTATTTTATTAAATTTAACTCTAATGCAAAGAACAATTTGTTTTGTGCCTGGTCCTACTATTTGTGTGTTTGTGAACATGCTGACAGCTTAAAGAAAACAATGACAAAGATTGGAACTCTATTTATCTTACATCTTACATTCTTCCCGTGCCATTAAACATCACAAAGGGGTCGCATGGTGGTTTGCCAAGATTTCCTTTTTCGGCAAGCTTTTCAACCTCATCAAGGGATGTTATTCCCACTAAACTGGCCTCTCTTAACAATGTCCTCTTTAGAGTTTCACGTGGTTGACCTCTTTTTCGTTGCCCTTTTGTGTTCCACTTGATAGCTTGTTTTGGTATTCTCTGATTGTTTCTTCTCATCATATGACCAACATATGTCCATCTTCTTCTTCTGATCACCCATGAGACAGGTTGTTGTTTGCTTATCTGTCTTATCTCTGCATTGTTCTTGAATTCGGTCCACTTTATACTGAGTATTTTCTTGAGCCATTTGTTTCAAAAGAGTCTAATTTCTTGTATTTTTCTTGAGTTGTTTTCCAGCTTTCACATACATAACTGAGGGTGGATATTACATCTGAATTGAATAATCTTAACTTGCTTTTGCGCTTCTAACTTTTGAATGCTATATGTTCTCAAGATTCTTGAAGGTCAATGCTGCTTTTGCAATTCTAATTCTAACTTCCTTTCTGGTGTCACCATCCTGGTCTATATAGCTGCCGAGGTATGCAAATATATTTACTTCTTGAACAGCTGTTCCTTCTGTGCATATTTTTCATTCATGGTTAATGAGAAGTTTTTTTATGTTTGTTTTTTCCTTACTAATTTCAAGTCCTATTTTACTAGCCATTAAAGACAGAGTATCTGTTTTTTCTTGCATTGATTTCACACTGTCACTGATAAGAGTTATGTCATCTGCAAAATCAAGATCTTCTAGTTGGGTCCCATGTACCCAATCAATGCTAGTTTTACCTGTGCAGCATTTTTTCATTATGAGTCTATGGCAATTCCAAAAAGCAAGGGATATAATATACATCCTTGTTTCATGCCTGTTTCAATCTGGAACCATTCACCCATCCCTTCTTCTGTTTTGACTGCACAAACATATCCATTGTAGAAGTCCTTAATGATGTTGACAGTCTTAGATGGTATTCCATATAGACTAAAAATTCTCCATAATGAATCTTTGTGTATGCTATCAAATGCCTTTTTAAAGTCTATGAAGTTCAGGATTAATTGTTTTTGCCTTTCAATATGTTCTTTGAGTATTATTCTTAGAGTAAAGATCTGGTCGAGACAGCGTCTCCCTTTTCGAAATCCTGCTTGTTCTTCTCTCATTGCATCATCCACTATATCTTTAATTCTGTTCAGAATAACTTTGCAAAATACTTTTGGCACAACTGAAAGTAAGATTACTCCTCTCCAGTTATTGCAGTCACTAAGGTTTGCCTATTTTTTTGGTATTTTAACAATAATTCCTTTTTTTCCATTTAGAAGGAGAATGTTACAGATAAAAGTGATGGCGACTGCAGTAAAATTGGTTCAAATAACAAAGATAGATAGAGGTGTATGGTGCAGTTTTACAAGGTGGCAGAGGGAGTGAGTAAGTGAGAAAAAAAGAATAGAAATTATGAGAGTAAGATGAGAATGTATAAATTAAAAACATACAACATCCAGTATTTCAGCGTGAGCCTTTTTCGAGGATTACATATACAAATAAACACGACATAAAACTAACAGAAAAACCTATATTAGTGGCATCCTTCTATGTAGGAAACACATGAACGCTGTCCCAATGATGAGGCATAGAAACCGGGGGGGGGTCACAAAAGATAGCAGATGAACCCAATCGGAAATAAGAGGCGGGGAAAGGGAGAGAAGCAGGTGGAGTGGGGGGGAGGAAAGGGCAAAAGACACCTGTAGGCCGCTAGAGAAGCAGGTGTCAGGTGGGATGGAAAGTGGAGAGATAATAAATGAAGAACTGCAGGAATGAAAAGAAGGGGCCATAAAACACCTATAGGCCGCTAGAGACGAAAATCATGGTTGGGAGATCGAAAGAAACGAGGAGATAATATGAAACTAGTGAATGAAGGACAAGACCTTTTGGGGCAATAAACACCTATAGGCCGCCAGAGAAGAAGAGAAGTTGGTGGTGGGAAGGGGAGGGAAGCTAGGAGAAAGAAACAAGAAAGTAGAGTATAGATCGAAGAAAAAAAGTGGAAAACTAAAGAAATTAAAGGAAGCTGAAGATATTGTTCATTCCAGCTAGGTGAAGACAGCCAGCCTAGAAAATAAGGTGCTGTTCTAGGACCCTCCGAGATCGTACATCAGGATTACAAGAGTGGATCACACTAATAGAAATGTCTTGTTTTCCCTGTGGTTGCTAAGACAAAAATATTTAGCCACTGGTGTCTATGCCCTTTTAGAAATGTTGTTAAGATGTTGACAAAAACGATCTCCTAAGCATAAACCAGTTTCCTCTATATACTTCATACCACAATGTTTGCACATAATAGCATAAATAACATTGCGTGAAGTGCAGGTGAAACCCTCCTAAACTGATAACGTGAATTTAGGGAAGGAGATCTGGCTAGCCTCGACAACAAATGGGCAAGTGTTGCATCTATGGCATCCACAACGTCTGGTACCATAAAAAGTGTCCTATGTCTTAAGGTAACTTCGAACTAAAAGGTGATTATTGGCATAGTCATTTGTAACTGTTCAGTAAACACGAGGAATTATGACACCGATTTTTTCAAAGTCTAATCCTACAAATTTGTGTTCTCTTACTTTACCGTATGAAAGCCTCGATGTTTCCTATTTATAAAAAAATTGTTTCTGAAACTATACCTGAAACTAACTTCATGTAATAAATATTCGTTCATTTGTTATTGTTGTTCAAGTATGCACCAGACATGGCTGGAGACCGTTTGTACGTTTGTCTAAAAGTTGGTACCTGCTAGAGAGACTGAATCTAAGCTACGGAATTTCTGTGTCACGATCTTTCGTGTCTACTGAACAGTTACTAATGACTATGCCAATAATCACCATTTTTTTTTGGTGGGGGGGGGGGTGCTAGTTGTCTAAGTTTATTAGTACGCTATTCTCTCATGGCTAGACGGCTGCTCGTCCTACCAGAGTCCGTGTTCAAGTCCCACGTAATTCTCTTGTGATTTTTCTTTCTCTCATGTCTCACTAAAGTGCTTTGTCTACAACTTTTTCAAGGTCCAATCTACAAAACTGTGTTAAAATACAGATACAATGCATTATCAGATTAAGAAATATTATTTCAAGATGTAAATGATAAATGAGAATCCTTAAAAGAATCATTTCACCAAGCATTAGAGGCATAGGTATAAAAGTCACAGAGACAGGGCAGGACAAAGTGGATAACAGATAATATTCTACAACTGTTAGAGGAGGAAGAACACAAATAACCAAACAATGTATGAAGATATTAACAAGCAAATAAGAAGGTGGTACAAGGAAGAGAAAGAGAGGTGGCTGCTAGAACAATGTGATGAGAAAGAAAAAGTTTCATAACTGCAAAAATCTGTATAAAAGGATACAAGAACTTTGTGGGAAAAGAACAAGCAAAGCAAAAGGCTCTTTGAAAACAAAGGAAAAAATCCAAGAGAAAATCATGGAGAAATGGTGAGAGAACATAAGAGACTTGTATAATGACCAGAGAGATGACCAGCTCAATGTCAGCATGAACAATGAAGGACCACCAATACTGGAAATGGAAAGTGAGAAACACACTCAAACAAATGTAGGCAAGGAGGACACCAAGACCTGATAACGTCACAGGATCTTGGTACTAGGAGATATCAGCATAGAAAAAGTTAACAGGCCTCTTAAATATGATCTATGATACAGGACATATATCACCAGACCTATGATACAGGACATATATCACCAGACCTATGATACAGGACATATATCACCAGACCTATGACACAGGACATATACTATCAGATCTGTGACACAGAATAAATATGCTTGAAGATTTAAAACTCTACTAGTTGATGCTTTAATTAAGCAATAAAACTATATTGTTTGATGCTTTAAGCAATAAAACTATATTGTTTGATGCTTTAAGCAATAAAACTCTACTAGTTGATACATGAAGTAAAAAAAAACTCTGCTAGTTGATGCTTGAAGGGAAAAAACTCTACTAGTTGATGCTTTAAGTAATAATCTCTACAAGTTGATGCTTGAAGTAATAAAACTCTACTAGTTGATGCCCTCCAGTGTGACGTGCAAAATGGCGGACGTATTTTTAACGCTCTCGATGGCATGCAGAAATCAGTGGAATTCCGCTTGATCTGTCACACATCATGTACCGGGAGTTGGGCATAAGGTTAACAACCTTATCCTAGGACCTATCTAGAGGCGACTTCAGATGGGAAAAAAAGATATCGTTACGAACATTTGCAGAGAAACCAACCGAGCATCAGGGATGCCAACTCCGATGAGCTCATTCGTCGGCCCCAAACATGTGACAAAGATTGGATTCTGGAATGTAAGAACGACGGCAGCACCAACAAAAACTACTCAGGTCATCAAAGAAATGGAGAAATACCATCTAGACGTACTGAGCATAATCGAAATGCGATGGCCAGAAGCAGGTAAATGATCGGCAGAAAACGGTAAGTTAATAATACATTCAGGCAGAAACGATGGTAAACATCGAGACGGGGTAGATATTATTATGTTAAATGTAGCTGCAAAGAGCCTTGTAGAATGGGAATCAGTGAACAGACGTATAATAAGAGCATGATACAACCTAAAAGACACAGAAGAATGACAATAATAAAATGTTAAGCACCCACGAACGATGCAGATGATGAGGTGAAAGATGACTTCTATCATCAATTACAACATATCATCAACAGAGTCCCTAAACACGACATCCTAATTCCTATGGGGGAGTTCAACGCTAAGGTAGGGAAAGATAACACCGACGTTGAAAAAGTAATGGGGAAAGAAGGAACTGACATGGTAAATCAGAACAGAGAAAGATTAATTGAAATATGTCTAACAGAGGGCATGGTCATTGGAAGCACAATATTTCCACACAGAGATATACATAAAACAACGTGGATATCTCCAGATGATAAAACTAGAAACAAGATAGATTATTTTTGTATTAGAAACCAATACAGAACATCTCTGATAGATGTAAGGGCTTACAGGGGTGCAGATGTTAACAGTTATCACAACCTGTGCACAGGGAAAATAAAACTAAAATTGAAAAGCCAACACAAGAAATCAGTACACAGAAAGATAGACAGCCACAGCCTACAAGAAGAAAATAATAACATTAATTTCAATCAGGAACTTGCTAATCATTCCAAAACACCCAGTGAAGTAGAGGAGATAGGTATAGATGAATTATGGAATTCTTACAGCACAGCCATAATCACAACAGCAAAAGCAAGTGCTGGACTGAAAAAAACAAATAGAAAAGCATAGATATCAGAAAACACATGGAAGTACCTACATGAAAGGCCAGCAGTCAAATTAGACATGTTGAATGTCAAAACAGATCTTCAAAAAGATATGGCAACATACAAAGAAATAGACAAGAAAGTAAAAAGTTCAGCTAGAAGGGATAAAAGAAAATACATAGACAATATGGCAAAAGAGGTAGAGAAACCAGCAAAAACAGGAGACAGCAAAACTTTATATAACTACAGAAGAGGCTAACAGGTACTATTACATCTAAAGAAAGACCAATCCTTAGCAAAACTGGAGCGCTATTAACATCAAATAAAGACCAAAAGCAAGGATGGGCTGAACACTTCCAAGAAATACTTAATCAACCACACCCAAAAGAATTGTTAAACCCTGAAACCGACTTACCAGCCCCACAACTAAATGTCAACCTAGATGAAATTAAATTGCATGAAATTGAAGCAGCAGTGAATCTAATAGCTAACAAAAAAAGCTGCAGGTGAAGATGAAATAACACCTGAAATACTAAAAGCTATCAATAGTGACAACATGAGACAACTACAGAGAATGTTTAACAAGATTTGGAAAGAAGAACAAATCCCTTCTAAATGGAAAAAAGGAATCATTGTGAAAATACCAAAAAAGGCAAACTTAGTGACTGTAACAATTGGAGAGGAGTAACCTTAATATTAGTTGTGTCAAAAGTATTTTGCAAGGTCATTTTGAATAGACATAAGGATATAGTGGATACTGCAATGAGAGAGGAACAAGCAGGATTTCAAAAAGGGAGAAGCTGTCTCGACCAGATCTTTACTCTAAGAATAATACTTGAAGAACATATTGAAAAGCAGAAACCATTAATACTGAACTTCATAGACTTTAAAAAGGCATTTGATAGCATACACAGAGATTCATTATGGAGAATTTTATGTCTATATGGAATACCATCTAAGATTGTCAGCATCATTAAGGACTTCTACAATGGATATGTTTGTGCAGTCAAGACAGAAGAAGGGATGAGTGAATGGTTCTAGATTGAAACAGGTGTGAAACAAGGATGTATACTGTTCCCAGTAGACTTCATAATGAAAAAATGCTACACAGGCAACACAGGTATTGACTGGGTACATGGGACCCAACTAGAAGATCTTGATTTTGCTGATGACATAACTCTTATCAGTAACAATGTGAATTCCATGCAAGAAAAAACAGATAGCCTGTCTTCACTGGCTAGCAAAATAAGACTTGAAATTAACAAGGACAAAACAAAAATAATAAATTTCAATTCCCTTTAATCAAAATGGAAAAATACACATAGAAGGGACAGATATTGAAGAAGTCAATCAATTTGCATACCTTGGCAGCTACATAGACCAGGATGGTGACACTAGAAAGGAAGTTAGAATCATAATTGCAAAAGCAGCATCGATCTTCAAGAACCTTGAGAACATATGGAATTCAAAAGTTATAAGCACAAAACCCAAGTTAAGACTATTCAATTCAAATGTAATATCCACCCTCATTTATGCATGCGAAAGCTGGAAAACAACTAAAGAAATAGAAAAGAAATTAGACTCTTTTGAAAACAAATGTCTAAGGAAAATACTCGGCATCAAGTGGAACGAATTTAAGAATAATGCAGAGATAAGACGGATGACTGAACAACAACCAGTCTCATGGGTGATCAGGAAAAGGAGATGGACATATGTTGATCACGTGATGAGAAGAAACAGTCAGAGAATCCCAAAACAAGCTATCAAGTGGAACACAACAAGCCAAAGAAAAAGAGGCAGATCGCGTGAAACTCTGAAGAGGACATTGTTAATAGAGGCCAAATTAACAGGCATAAAATCCCTTGATGAGGTTGAAAGACACTCCGAAGACAGAAAAAACTGGTGAACTACCTTGCGAGGACTATGTGACGTTTAATGGCACAGGAAGGATATAAGATATAAGTTGATGCTTTAAACAATAAAACTCTACAGGTTGATGCTTGAAGTAATACAGCTCTACTAGTTGATACTTTAAGTAATAGAGCTGTATTAGTTGATGCTTTAAGCAAAAAAAAACTCTACTAGCTGATACTTGAAGTAATAAAACCCTACTAGTTGATTCTTTAAGTAATAAAACTCTACTAGTTGATATATGTAGTAATAAAACTCTTCTAGTTGATGCTTGAAGTAATAAATCTATATTGTTTGATGCTTTAAGCAATAAAAATCTACAGTTTGATACATGAAGTAATAAAACTCTACTAGTTGATGGTTGAAGTAATAAAACTCTACTAGTTGATGGTTGAAGTAATAAAACTCTACTAGTTGATGGTTGAAGTAATAAAACTCTACTAGTTGATGGTTGAAGTAATAAAACTCTACTAGTTGATGGTTTAAGTAATAAAACTCTACTAGTTGATGGTTGAAGTAATAAAACTCTACTAGTTGATGGTTGAAGTAATAAAACTCTACTAGTTGATGCTTTAAGTAATAAAACTCTACTCTCTCTCTCTCTGAACCTTAAGTGCCCAGGGCACATGGGGCTTCCGCAAGGGTTTTCCACAAATGCCTGTCTTTCGCCTTTTTTTCTGCTCTTGCCCAGGTGAGCCCTCTATTGCTCAACATCCTTTCTATTGTTCTTCTCCATGTCTCTTTTGGTCTACCCTTACTTCTGCTCCCCTGTGGTGTCCATCTTAGTGCTATTTTTGGTAGTGAGTTGTCAGTCATTCGGAGCACATGTCCCAACCATCGCCAGCGTCTTTCCTCAATAATTGTTGTCAGTGGTTTCATCTGCATTTCTGCCAATAAAATGTTATTTCTTATGGTGTTTGGCCAAAATATTTTTTTAATTCTACGTAAACATTTAGTCTGGAAAGAATTCAACTTGTTTTCTATGGTTTTGGTGATTTTCCAGCATTCACTTCCATAGAGTAGTACACTTAGAACATTACTCTTAAATATCCTGATTTTCATATTTATGCTTAGTTTATTTGATTTCCATATATTCTGTAGCATTGCAAAAGCCTGGTTTGCTCTAGTAAGTCTGCTGTTGATGTCCTCTGTGCTGTCTCCATTTTCTACTACTCTGCTGCCAAGGTATACAAATTCGTTGACCTCCTCCACTAACTTGTTATCTACTCTGAGTACATTTCTGTTGTTCACATTTTGCTTCATTAACTTTGTCTTTCCTACATTGATCTTTAGTCCTATGTTGTTTGCATTCTGGGTTAACTTGTTTATTTTATCTTGCATATCTTTGTGACTGCTTGATAATAGACAAATGTCGTCCGCAAAGTCAAGGTCCTCCAGCACTGTGTCAAGGGTCCATTGTAATCCTCTGCGTTTGTCTGATGTTGCCTCCTTCATTAACCAGTCTACTGCGAAGATAAATAATGTTGGTGATAGTACACATCCCTGTTTCACTCCTGTTTGTACCCTAAAGCTGCTGGAGGTATGTTCTCCACAGATAACTTTGCACTGAAAACCCTCGTATAGGGCTTTGATTACATTAACTATTTTATGGGGGAGGCCATGCCATCTTAGGATTTTCCACAGTGCATCTCTGTTGACACTGTCAAAGGCTTTCTCAAAATCTATGAATAATGCATATGTTGTGCTATGCCACTCATTTGCCTGTTCTAATATTTGTCTACGTACAAATATATGGTCTATGCATGATCTTCCTTTCCTAAATCCTGCCTGCTCTTTCCGAAGTTTTTCCTCAAGTGTTGGTACAATTCTGTTGATGATTATTCTGCAAAATACTTTACTAGTGAGTGGCAGTAGGGTAATGCCTCTCCAGTTCCCGCAATCTCTGAGGTCACCCTTCTTTGGTAGTTTTACTATAAGCCCAGTTTTCCACTCCTCTGGGGCTTTTTCTAAATCCCAAATTTGTTGTAATATCCGGCAAAGTTGTTTTGGTGTTTCTGTTTCTTCTGCTTTCAACATCTCAGCAGTCACTTCATCTTCACCTGGTGCCCTGTCTGATTTTAGCATCTTTATCGCATCTTTTACTTCATTTATTGTTATTGGTCCTGTATTGATGTTTACTTCCGCTTTTGCTTCAGGTATATCTATTGCTTGTGCTGCTTGTGTTCTGTTTAGTAGGGTGTTAAAGTGTTCCCTCCATCTTTCAATTTTTTCTCTTTCTCCACTGACCAGTTGTCCATTTTGTGTTCTTACTGCACTTTCACATCTTGTATTGAAGTTACCTGTCATCTGCTTTGTGATTTTATATATGGTTTTCATGTCATTTGTATATGCTGCTTTCTCTGCTGTTTCTGCTAAGTTGTCATAATATTGACGTTTATCTTGACGGCATGATTCCTTCACTTCTTTGTCTTTTTGTGCATAATTACTTAAAACTCGTTCTTTAAGCCGTTGTGATTTGGTGTTCAGTAATTTTTTCTTGATTTCTTTTCTTTGCTCTATCTTTTCCCATGTGGTCTCACTTATCCATTCCTCTTTTCTCCTTTTCCGATATCCCAGCACCTCTTTTGCTGTTTCCTGTAGTGTTTTATTGAACTCTAGTATGGACATTTCTGCTTCATCTTGTAGGACACTGAAGCGGTTCTTAAGTATTATTGAGAATTCATTTCTTGTTTGCTGGTCTATCAGTTTTCTTGTATCAAAATGTATCTTTCTGTGTTCTCCGATTCTGGCTCTCCTTAATTTTAGTTTTATTTTTGCTACCAGAAGGTTGTGATCACTTCCTATATCTGCTCCTTTCCTTGCTCGCACATCTTGTAGTGACCGTTTCCACTTGTTGTTTATTAGTATGTGATCGATTTGGTTTTCTGTGGTTTTATCTGGTGACCTCCAAGTCACCTTATGGATGTTTTTGTGTTGGAAAATTGTCCCTCCGATGGTCATCATGTTTTCTTCACAGAAACTGCACAGTCTTTCTCCATTTTCATTTATTTCTCCGATTCCTTCTCTTCCCATGATTCTTCTTCTATCTTCATTAATAAAATAAAAGTAATAAAACTCTACTAGTTGATGGTTGAAGTAATAAAACTCTACTAGTTGATGGTTTAAGTAATAAAACTCTACTAGTTGATGGTTTAAGTAATAAAACTCTACTAGCTGATACTTGAAGCAATAAAACTCTACTGGTTGAGGGTTGAAATAATAAAACTCTACTCACTGATGACTGTTGTATTAAAACTCTACAGGTTGATGTTTTAAGCAATAAAACTCTACTAGCTGATACATTAAGTAATAAAACTACTATAGAACTACTATAAAACTACTATGTTCTAATAGTTTTCGCTTTTGGGTGACATAAAAGATGGCTGGAGCTTTTTAATGCTCTTGATGGCATACTTGCGTATGAATCTTCTGCATCAACACATATCTTAGAACGGGAGTTGGGCGTGAGGCCAACAACCTCATTTTGAGACCCATCTAGAGGGGACTCTGGGAAAAAACCCTGCCATTATGGAATCTCGCAAAAGTTGTAACCAAGCATCAAGGTCACCACCTCTGCATGCCACTGACAATGACTGAAAATTCATCGGCCCCAAATGCATAACAAAAATCGGATTTTGGAATGTAAGAATAATGGCTGCAACAAAAACCGCTTAGATAATAAAAGAAATGGATAGATATCACCTAGATGTGTTGGGCATTAGTGAAATGTGATGGCCAGAAGCAGGGAAAAGAACAGTGGAAAACCGTAAGTTAATAATATATTCCAGCAAAGACAATGGAAAGACATTTTTATCTTTTTCCTTGTTCTTCTCATAATGATTCTCAGAAGTAGCTTCGTTATGTGACATGAGAGGCTGATAGTCCGGTGGTCATCACATTCCTTTGCACCTGATTTATTTGGTATTGCTATAAATATGGATTTAAGCAGGTCACTGGGCATATAACCACTGTTGTAAGTGTCATTCAGTAACTTGGGTATTATTTTTATTCCTATCTCCTCTAGTGCCTCTATTTCTTCTATTGTTATATTATCAGACCCAGTTGCTTTTCCTTTCTTCATGTGTTTGATGGCATCTATGATTTCATCTTCAAGTATTGGTGGTCCATCACTGTTTTCAGTGTCTGGTGTTAATTCTGGTCTTTCTCTTCCATATATCTCACTGATGTACTCTGTCCACCTGTCCACAATGTCTTCTTTTCCCATTAACATTTTACCTTCTTTTGATTTCAGGCATCTTGTGGTATATTTTATCTTCCTGCCTGTGAGTTCACTAATTCGTTTGTGCATGTTTTTGCTGTGTTTATTATGGGAGTCCTCTATTTGTCTGCACTGTTCATTTAACCACACTTCCTTTGCTTCTCTGCATTTGCATCTTATTTCTTTATTTATCTTGCTATATTTTTCTTGGTTATTTTTACTCCTTCTCCTCTTGTCCATCACTCCTAAGATGTCGTCTGTCATCCATTTATTTTTAAGGGCTTCTTTTTTTGGTGGTATTATCTCCTTAACAGTCTGGTGTATAGAATCTCTCTTAACATTGTCCATTGTTCATCTATACTATTTATCTTTGCTATTTCACTGTATCTATTTCTTATAATAACTTTGTATTGTTCTTGCAGTTCTTGGTTATTTTTAAGGAGTTCTGTATTCAGTTTGATGTTTCTCACTTTTCTGCATGCTTTCTTTAGCTTTATTCTATTTTTTCCACAGAGTGGATCATGGTCACCATTGCAGTCGGCTTCTGGCATGGTTTTTGTTGTCAGCAATGCATTCCAGAATCGTTTGTTGATTAATACATAGTCTACCTGGTTAAAAGTCTTTTTGTCTGGGCTGCACCACATTGCCAGTCTTTGGGGATGTTGTTTAAACCAGGTGTTTCCTACAACCATGCTGTGTATTCTTGCCCATTCAATTAATTTACTACCTCTGTCATTCCTCTCCCCCGGTAAATAGTCACCAATGATGTCTGATGCTTTGGAATTAAAATCTCCCATGACTATAGTAACTTCATGTGACTTTGTGTGTTTTAGGGCTGTCTCTATGTCATTATAAAATAGCTGTACACCTTCTTCAGAACTTTCAGATGTTGGAGTGTACACTTGTATAATATTTATGTTTACTGGTTGTCCTTTCAGCTGGGCTAGCAGGACTCGGTCCGAGATGTTCAAATATCCTACAATTGTCCTTGCTGTTTGTTCATCAAACATTATTCCTACTCCTCGTTCAAGTTTCTCACTTAACATTGTCCATTGTTCATCTATACTATTTATCTTTGCTATTTCACTGTATCTATTTCTTATAATAACTTTGTATTGTTCTTGCAGTTCTTGGTTATTTTTAAGGAGTTCTGTATTCAGTTTGATGTTTCTCACTTTTCTGCATGCTTTCTTTAGCTTTATTCTATTTTTTCCACAGAGTGGATCATGGTCACCATTGCAGTCGGCTTCTGGCATGGTTTTTGTTGTCAGCAATGCATTCCAGAATCGTTTGTTGATTAATACATAGTCTACCTGGTTAAAAGTCTTTTTGTCTGGGCTGCACCACATTGCCAGTCTTTGGGGATGTTGTTTAAACCAGGTGTTTCCTACAACCATGCTGTGTATTCTTGCCCATTCAATTAATTTACTACCTCTGTCATTCCTCTCCCCCGGTAAATAGTCACCAATGATGTCTGATGCTTTGGAATTAAAATCTCCCATGACTATAGTAACTTCATGTGACTTTGTGTGTTTTAGGGCTGTCTCTATGTCATTATAAAATAGCTGTACACCTTCTTCAGAACTTTCAGATGTTGGAGTGTACACTTGTATAATATTTATGTTTACTGGTTGTCCTTTCAGCTGGGCTAGCAGGACTCGGTCCGAGATGTTCAAATATCCTACAATTGTCCTTGCTGTTTGTTCATCAAACATTATTCCTACTCCTCGTTCAAGTTTCTCACTTCCTGAATATATTATTGTATATTTATCAGAAGTTTATCTTCCCTGCACCTGTCTATCTAACTTCACTCATTCTTAATATGTTGATCTTCATCCTTTCCATTTCCCTCTTTACATTTTTTAATTTTCCAGCCTGGAATAAAGTTCTAACATTCCATATTGCTATTTTGAACTTGTTAGTTTTGCCACCAGTAGCTTGATGACGATCTGGCCTCACCTGTGGCTCGTGAGCTGCCCTACCGGACGAGGCTGTTCCAGATGAACATCCATTAACGTCGTTCATGACAAATCTATTACTCTGAATATGCATAATTGTTCTTGGGAGCTACAACAGTGGTTTCCTGTTGCCTTCTGTTGGTATGTGTATGGACTCTCCGCTAGTCTTTGGACTCGCTGTCCTACCTGCAAGGCAGCAGGAGCGAGAGGTTTTAAGGCGCTTCTTACCCACCTGGTATTCCCTTCACTGAGCACATGAGGCACTTTATAGGAGTAGCAGAGCCACCTACTACCCCACCTCGCTCTCTGAATCTACCGCCAGTTGGTCTGCACCTGCTTAACTGGGTAAAGAATTATTCACAGGGATCCTCCATATCTGGAGGACTTTCACCATCCGCCACCTGTGACGTGCTGGGTTGGGGATGGTCACCCCAGCTTTACCCAGAAAGGTTGATGCTTGAAGTAATAAAACTCTACTGGCTGATACTTGAAATAATAAAACTATAGTAGTTGATGCATGAAGTAATAAAACTCTACTAGTTGATGCTTTAAACAATAAAACTCTCTAGTTGATACATGAAGTAATAAAACTCTACTAGCTGATGCATTTAAGTAATAAAACACTACTAGTTGATGCTTTAAGTAATAAAACACTACTAGTTGATGCTTTAAGTAATAAAACACTACTAGTTGATGCTTTAAGTAATAAAACTCTACTAGTTGATGCTTTAAGTAATAAAACACTATTAGTTGATGCTTCAAGTAATAAAATTCCACTAGTTGATGCTTTAAGTAATAAAACTCTACTGGCTGATACATAAAGTAATAAAACACTACTAGTTGATGCTTGAAGTAATAAAACTCTACTAGTTGATGCTTGAAGTAATAAAACTCTACTGGCTGATACATAAAGTAATAAAACACTACTAGTTGATGCTTGAAGTAATAAAACTCTACTAGTTGATGC
This sequence comes from Achatina immaculata, assembly GCA_009760885.1. NCBI lineage: Eukaryota > Metazoa > Mollusca > Gastropoda > Stylommatophora > Achatinidae > Lissachatina > Lissachatina immaculata. The sequence continues at coordinate 42,851,075 of CM019718.1, forward strand.
TTTAAGTGATAAAACTCTACTAGTTGATGTGTTAGAATTCGAATTGCCAAAGCAGCATTGACCTTCAAGAACCTTGAGAACATATGGAATTCAAAGGTTATAAACACAAAAACAAAGTTAAGGCTATTCAATTCAAATGTAATATCCATCCTCATTTATGCATATGAAAGCTGGAAAACAACAAAAGAGATAGACAAGAAATTAGACTCTTTTGAAAGCAAATGCCTAAGGAAAATACTCGGTATAAAGTGGAATGTATTCAAGAACAATGCAGAGATTAGACAGATGAGCAAACAACAACCTGTCTCATGGTTGATCAAAAAAATATTGTGGACATATGTCGGTCACGTGATGAGAAGAAACAATCAGAGACTTCCCAAACAAGCTATCAAATGGAACACAACAGGCCAAAGAAAAAGGTCGACCACGTGAAACTCTAAAGAGGACACTGTTAAGAGAGGCCAATTCAGTGGGCATAACATCCTTTGATGAGATTGAAAAACTCGCCAAAGACAGGGCATCTTGGCGAACTATCATGCAGGTCTTATGCGATGTTTAACGGCACAGGAAGGATGTAAGTTGATGTGTGAAGTATAAAACTCTACAGGCTGATGCTTGAAGTAATAAAACTCTATTAGTTGATGCTTGAAGTAATAAAATTCTACTAGTTGATGCTTGAAGTAATAAAATTCTACTAGTTGATGCTTGAAGTAATAAAACTCTACTAGTTGATGCTTGAAGTAATAAAACCCCGCTAGCTAATGCATTAAGTAATAAAACTCTAAAGGTTGGTGCTTGAAGTAATAAAACTCTAAAGGTTGATGCTTGAAGTAATAAAACTCTATTCGTTAATATTTGAAGCAATAAAACTCTAGTAGCGGTTAATGATAACTTACCAGGGTTAACAGTAATGGCTTCTGTGAACTGATCTCGCCAAGTTCTTGGTCCCTCAGCAAGTGTTTCCTTCCTTTTCATCAATGAATCCACAGCTTGCTACAAGAAAGAGTGAATCTATTACTTGCTACAAGAAAGAGTGAATCTATTACTTGCTACAAGAAAGAGTGAATCTAATTTTTTGCTATGTGACAAGATAAGTTCATGATTTGCTACAAGAAAGAGTGAATGTGACTTGTTAAATGAATGAATGAATCTATGTTTTGCTATATGACAAGATAAGTTCATGATTTGCTACAAGAAAGAGTGATTGTGCCTTGCTACAAGAATGAGTGAATCTCTTTTGCTATATGACAAGATAAACTCATGATTTGCTACATGGCCAATTAAATAATTTGCTATAAACGGTACTCGTTAGTGTTTCAAGTTTTTAAATTTTCCACAACAATTGTCTTTTCATCTCTTTCCTATCTTCTTTTTTTCCCATTCCTTTTTAAGTGATTTTCGTCCACTATTGCATTATGTTCCAAAACTAGAAAGTTGTTTATTTTTTGTTGTATTTATCTCCCCTGTGTTTCTTATATCTTGCATCCTTCCCATACCATCAGGGGTCACACAGGGCTCACAGTGTGTTTCATCATGGATCTGTATTCTCTGCAAGCTTCTCATTCTCCTTACAGGATTTGATGGCAGTCATCTTAGCCTCTCTGTGTTCTCCTTAGGGTCTCTCATGGTTGATCTTTTTCTTTTTACAGATGTTTCCCATTTCTGGACTCCAGCTACTGCTTGCTATGTGATTCTCTAACTGCTTCTTCTCATCACCTGGCCCACATATGCCCACCTTCTTTTCTTGATCACTGCTGAGACAGCTGTATGGTCATTTCTCTTATCTCTGCTTTAGTCTTGAATTATTTTTCTTAGACATTTGTTTTCAAACGTATCCAATTTGCTCTCTACTTCTTTGGCCGTTTTCCAACTTTCACATGCGTACCTAAGGAAGGGTGTTGCATGTGAGTCAAATATCCTAAACTTTGTTCTTGTGCTTAGGAGGTTAGACTTCAATATTTTCTCCCCTATCTTCTCCTCTCATTTATCTTTGTTATGTTTATTTTTTTGTAGTTGTGGTTCTTGTATTTATCTCTTTCACTTACGTACCTCTACTGTTTACATCAAGAGAACATCAGTCATGGTTGTAAGTCACAACTATGAGATATGTGGAGAAAAATGTGCCAGTGTCTGTATGTTAAATTTTCACCAACCTTTAAGGAATGTGACTCTTTGATGTAGACAGTTAGTGTAGAACATATCCCCACAACTGGCAAAGGTGGTTCCAGGCCTGTGTCATATGCAGTATCTACATGCAAGAAATTTTTTTTTAATTACCAGATTACTCAAGTTCCATTGCTACAAATTCTAGTATTACTACTATTATTTGTTTTATAACATAGCTACAGTTAAAAACATCACATAATAATGAGTGTGATCAACTTCACATATAATAAAAGCCATGTACTTAAAATTTTAGTACTACCGGCTTTGTCTGGAACATAATGAACATGAACAAAAGATATAAAATAGCAACAAATACAATGATCAAAAGCTGAATAAGATAAACAAGGAAAAGAAATAGTTCACATTAGTACATATCCCACTGATACAAACTAACAACGACTTGTCCTGCCAGTCAAGATGCCACAAAATGTTATGCCAGGATGGCAGTCAATCAGCAAACTCTGATTACTAAAGTGAAGCTGAACTAGTTGTAAGCTATGTGACAAGATAAGTTCATGATTTGCTACAAGAAAGAGTGAATGTGACTTGTTAAATGAATGAATGAATCTATGTTTTGCTATATGACAAGATAAGTTCATGATTTGCTACAAGAAAGAGTGATTGTGCCTTGCTACAAGAATGAGTGAATCTCTTTTGCTATATGACAAGATAAACTCATGATTTGCTACATGGCCAATTAAATAATTTGCTATAAACGGTACTCGTTAGTGTTTCAAGTTTTTAAATTTTCCACAACAATTGTCTTTTCATCTCTTTCCTATCTTCTTTTTTTCCCATTCCTTTTTAAGTGATTTTCGTCCACTATTGCATTATGTTCCAAAACTAGAAAGTTGTTTATTTTTTGTTGTATTTATCTCCCCTGTGTTTCTTATATCTTGCATCCTTCCCATACCATCAGGGGTCACACAGGGCTCACAGTGTGTTTCATCATGGATCTGTATTCTCTGCAAGCTTCTCATTCTCCTTACAGGATTTGATGGCAGTCATCTTAGCCTCTCTGTGTTCTCCTTAGGGTCTCTCATGGTTGATCTTTTTCTTTTTACAGATGTTTCCCATTTCTGGACTCCAGCTACTGCTTGCTATGTGATTCTCTAACTGCTTCTTCTCATCACCTGGCCCACATATGCCCACCTTCTTTTCTTGATCACTGCTGAGACAGCTGTATGGTCATTTCTCTTATCTCTGCTTTAGTCTTGAATTATTTTTCTTAGACATTTGTTTTCAAACGTATCCAATTTGCTCTCTACTTCTTTGGCCGTTTTCCAACTTTCACATGCGTACCTAAGGAAGGGTGTTGCATGTGAGTCAAATATCCTAAACTTTGTTCTTGTGCTTAGGAGGTTAGACTTCAATATTTTCTCCCCTATCTTCTCCTCTCATTTATCTTTGTTATGTTTATTTTTTTGTAGTTGTGGTTCTTGTATTTATCTCTTTCACTTACGTACCTCTACTGTTTACATCAAGAGAACATCAGTCATGGTTGTAAGTCACAACTATGAGATATGTGGAGAAAAATGTGCCAGTGTCTGTATGTTAAATTTTCACCAACCTTTAAGGAATGTGACTCTTTGATGTAGACAGTTAGTGTAGAACATATCCCCACAACTGGCAAAGGTGGTTCCAGGCCTGTGTCATATGCAGTATCTACATGCAAGAAATTTTTTTTTAATTACCAGATTACTCAAGTTCCATTGCTACAAATTCTAGTATTACTACTATTATTTGTTTTATAACATAGCTACAGTTAAAAACATCACATAATAATGAGTGTGATCAACTTCACATATAATAAAAGCCATGTACTTAAAATTTTAGTACTACCGGCTTTGTCTGGAACATAATGAACATGAACAAAAGATATAAAATAGCAACAAATACAATGATCAAAAGCTGAATAAGATAAACAAGGAAAAGAAATAGTTCACATTAGTACATATCCCACTGATACAAACTAACAACGACTTGTCCTGCCAGTCAAGATGCCACAAAATGTTATGCCAGGATGGCAGTCAATCAGCAAACTCTGATTACTAAAGTGAAGCTGAACTAGTTGTAAGCTATAACAAATGGTGGAAAAAAACAAAAAAATGTTGCTGATAACAATGTTTCCAAAAAATGTTACCTTTGAAAACATATCTAATCCCAACAATTTCAGTTCTGTCTTAGAAATGTGAAGATGTCTATATGAAGTATCCACAGTTAGTTCATTGCAAATCTGTTATGTCATCAAAATATGTCTAAAATTTGCCAAAAATAATAATAAAACTGGACTTTTGGCATTTATTGTACATAACTGTGTAATGTAAAATATGCTGATGTGATGATTCATCACATTTCTTAGCACTTCACTGATCACCTGACCTTTCATGGTAGTTTCAGTGAGCTCTATGTATAGGCTTTCCAGATGTCCTGCTTTGACTGGGACTGTCCTGGTTTGATGATGTGGTCCCTGCATCCTGGCCAGTTTGTCATTTTGTCCCGGTTATTTGGTAAAACTTTTAAAGTGCCGAATATACAAGAAGTAAAAAAATATTGCAGCCTTTGGTAAAATGGCAATTTGGCAACTAAAATATCCCTTCTGTTACACTCACTGTTGCCAATCTACATAGATCAGCTGTTTGATGAAGTAGTGATTGCAAAAGCTTTTTGGTCAGCAAACTATGAAATTTGGAAAAATACAAGTTGTGAAGAAAAATTAATACAACTTTTCAGTCATTTCAAAGAAAAGAACATTTCATTGCCCAATCTTGTTCAAATTATAGAATACACTTTCAGCATGCCAGGCGTATCTGCACCAGTGGAAAGAGTATTCTCAATAATGAATATCGTATGGTCTGAAGAAAGAGTTAGAATGGTTGAATCAACCATCAAAGCTTTACTATGCTGCAAAATTAACAGTGAACTAAATTGCAGTGAAATTTTTTATGCCATTAAAAATAACAAAGAATTTTTACAGAAAGTTCACACTAGTGATAAATATTAATTAATAACTTCTTAATAATAAGCTATGTTCAGTTGAGGTGTTAAAAATTGCTTTTAATTCATTGTTTTTTTTAACAACTTCTTTATTTAGCATTTTCAATCACAGGTAGTTATCCTAGTAGGCTTTACTTTCTGTTGTGAGTATTTTCTCAAAACTGTCCCAGTTTGAGAAAAAAATATTATGATAGGCATCCCAGTTTGAGAAACAAATATTATGATAAGCCAATCTATGTACAACTTGACATAATGTGAGATAATTCTTAGTGCTATTGTGAACATACACACACACACAGAATTAGAAAGCTACATTACAACTTTTATAGAACTTCAGAGCTGAGGATGTACTTACCCTCCTCTAGGTCCATTTTTTGAGGTGTTTCAAGACTCAGTATAAAATATTCTTTCTTCTCATAATTCCCATCATCAATAATTGTGATCAAAATATTCTTTCTGAAAAGAAATGATTTCACTATAAGTTCTCAGAAACTTGATACAATAGGCTTTTTCAATTCTGTTCACCCAAATTGTGCAACTGCTGGGTATGATGATTCTATACATTGCAGCTGTTCCATATACTGCTGCTGTTAGTTCTATACACTGCAACTGTTAGTTCTATACATTGCAACTGTTAGTTCTATACATTGCAGCTGTTCTATATATACTGCTGCTGTTAGTTCTATACACTGCAACTGTTAGTTCTATACATTGCAACTGTTAGTTCTATACATTGCAGCTGTTCTATATATACTGCTGCTGTTAGTTCTATACACTGCAACTGTTAGTTCTATACATTGCAACTGTTAGTTCTATACATTGCAGCTGTTCTATATATACTGCTGCTGTTAGTTCTATACACTGCAACTGTTAGTTCTATACATTGCAACTGTTAGTTCTATACCATGCAGCTGTTAGTATGAAGTTTTTAGTAAAACAGCAGGGAATGAGAGAACAGTTTCAACTGTGGCAACTATGACAAGAAAGACTTGCTAAGAGTGTAGCTTTTATCAACATGTGTTTCTTGATGAAATGAAGCAAATGGTGCTATTATGTTTTGTTTCTTTAGTCTAGGAGATCATCATCATCATGTGCCATGTCTGAAGACACTGGCATCCATGTCTCTCCATAGTTTCCAATATTTCAGGTTATTTATAAGTTCTGTTGTGTCTCTCCCATGCTATTTTGGTTAGGAAGATTCTGTTCACAAAAAATAAACATTCTGCATCTTATGTCTCTGAAAACATTAATTTGTGTCTTCTCTTGCTGATACTGCAATGACCATGAGACACCTACAAAGTGGAGCTGCTTGCTCCAAGTTCTTGACTAAACCAAGAAGAAGCTTTGACCACCAGCAAGTGCACCAAGAAGAAGTTTTGACCACTAACTAGTGCACCAAGAAGCTTTGACCACTAACAAGTGCACCATGAAGAAGTTTTGACCACTAGCAAGTGCACCAAGAAGAAACTTTGACCACTAGCAAGTGCACCAAGAAGAAGCTTTGACCACTAGCTGGTGCACCAAGAAGAAGCTTTGACCACTAGCTGGTGCACCAAGAAGAAGCTTTGACCACTAGCTGGTGCACCAAGAAGAAGCTTTGACCACTAGCTAGTGCACCAAGAAGAAGCTTTGACCACTAGCTAGTGCACCAAGAAGCTTTTACCACTAGCAAGTGCACCAAGAAGAAGCTCTGACCACTAGCAAGTGTATCAAGAAGAAGTTTGAACCACTAGCAAGTGCACCAAGAAGTTCTGACCACTAGCAAGTGCATCAAGAAGAAGCTTTGACCACTAGCAAGTGCACCAAGAAGAAGTTTTCACCACTAGCAAATGGATCACGTTGATACATATCCAGTGATGGACTGAAGTGATGCAACAATCTGTTTTGCAGTGTACCAAGAAGAAGCAAGATATAATAAATGCCTTATTGCTGGCACTGATTAAAGTATTGTCAATCTGCCTCAGCTATCTTTGTTTCCAGACAAAGCGGCAAACTTTGTTTCTAGACAAAATGACAGTACAGTTGTATTTACACTTCTTTGTGCGAGAAACTCTCATGTATGTTTTGGTAGATAAAAATATCATGACACTAAGCAAGCAGTTTTATCACACAGCTAACAAAGACAAATATCATGACACTAAACAAATGGCTTATCACACAGCTGACAAAGATAAATATCATGACACTAAGCAAGCAGCATATCACACAGTTAACAAAGATAAATATCATGACATTAAGCAGCTGTCTTATCACACAGCTAAGAAAGATAAATATAACGGTGCTAAGCAAGCAGCCTATCATACTACTGACAAAGATAAATATCATGACACCAAGCAAGCAGGTGACAAAGATAAATATCATGACACCAAGCAAGCAGGTGACAAAGATAAATATCATGACACTAATCAAGCAGCTAACAAAAATAAATATGACACAAAGCAAGCAGCATATCACACAGCTAACAAAGATAAATATCATGACACTAAGCAAGCAGCATATCACACAGCTAACAAAAATAAATATCATGACACTAAACAAGCAGATTATCACACAGCTAACAAAAATAAATATCATGACACTAAACAAGCAGCATATCACACAGCTAACAAAGATAAATATCATGACACTAAACAAGCAGCATATCATACAGCTAACAAAAATAAATATCATGACACTAAACAAGCAGCATATCATACAGCTAACAAAAATAAATATCATGACATTAAGTAAGCAGCTGAAAAAGATCATTTGAGAAGACACTCTACACCCTACGTCTGTGTCAGCAACTAATTAAGGACAGTAAATTTGATATCTGTTGTTTCATTATTATGTTGATGACAAATTGAGGACAGTAAAATTTACATGCACTGAAAAAAGGTGTAGTTTTATCATTTCAACAGAAATATACATCTTTATTTGTCTTAAACATAAACAAATGTAATAAGACTAGGTATATTTGAAATATTTACTACAAGAAGTAAATTTCACAAAACTATACAACCATTACTGCACACTGTACAGTTTTGTAAATGATAATTTTAGAGAACATACAATGATTTTAAAGCATAAATAAATTACCAATTCTAGAATTTTATAGGAAGTTTTGAGAGGGTACGCTTTTGGTGACTCTGATGAGATTTATGTTTGTCAAGTCACATTTATAGATCCTAGCTAATGAAGAACTAGCTGAACCAAGTAGATAAGTGTCTGCTTAGGAGAACACGAAAGATGAATCAGCAAACCCAGCAGAATAAAACAGCTTTAACAACACATAATTCTTAGTATGTTGTTAACCATATTCTGCAGAGTTGTGATCACTTGCCTGATCATTCTGCTAAGCTAGCATGACTCATTAGCTACAATTTATCCTTCTATCCTGAGCTTTCTGACTCCAGATTCTTGGCAACAAGAAAATAAAGTTAGGCTCACTCTTTAAGAAAAAAACAATAATACAAGAATCTCAGTCATACCAGGCAAATACCAGCCACAAGCAACAATAGGAGCTTATGCTATGGCAACAACTTCAAGTGCTGCAACAACTTCAGCAACTTCAACAATTCCAACTGTTGCAAGAACAACTCAAACTATTGCAACAACTTCAAGTGCTACAACAACTTCAACTACTCCAATAACTTCAAATGTGTCAACAACAACAACAGCTGCAACCACTTCAAGTGCTGTGCTACAACAAGTGTTGTAACAACTTCAAGTGCTCCAACCACTTTAAGTGCTACAACAACTTCAAATGCAGCAACAATTTCACTTACTGCAAAATTTCAAACTACTACAACAACTCCAAACTACTACAACAACTCCAAACTACTACAACAACTCCAAACTACTACAACAACTCCAAACTACTACAACAACTCCAAACTACTACAACAACTCCAGTTTATGGATGGTCTAGGTAATAACTTATTTAACTTGTATTCATTCATTTATTTGCATGTCACTTGCGGAACTTTGCCTCCCAAACAGCACTCATGTAGGCTTCTCGGTTGTGGGCAAGATAGCCTGCTGCTGACGCATCCATTTGCAGATCAACAATGATGTCTTGCACCCATCTTCACCTTGGTCTTCCTCTCTTTCTTTTTCCCATTATGTATCCTTCCAAGACGGTTTTCTCCAGATTATCATGATGTTTAATATGTCCAAAATATTTAAGTTTTCTCTCTTTAATCCTCTTTACTAGCCAGACTTCTTCAATATTAAGTTCTTGTAGTATGGATATATTTGTTTTTTTCTGTGTCCATGATATTTGAAGAACTCTTCTGTAGCATTTACAGTAAAATGCATTTATGTGTTTCTCAGCTGTTTTGTTAAGTGTCCAAGTCTCACAGGCATATGTTGCGATAGGAAAGATGCATGCCCTTAAAAATCTTACTTCTGTAGTTCTGTCTGTTCCTCTCCACAGATTCTTTAGTTGTTTTACTTTCTGAAGAGCAATAGATGTCCTCCTTTTAATTTCCCTCATTGTATCTCCATTATTAGTTAGCAGTGATCCAAGATATTCAAAATTCTCCACTTCTTCCAGTTTTTCCTCATTGATACACATATCAGCTGCCTTATTTGTTTTGTCAGTTGTCATCAATTTAGTTTTCTTTGCATTAAGGTAGAGGTTTTGCTCTTCACTATTCTTACAGACTGACATAATTAGTTTTTCCATTCATTTTTGTGTTGTGGACAGTAATACTGTGTCATCATCATATCTAATCTCTGACATTTCATAACCTCCAATTGTTATGGCATCATAATATTCTTTGTCTACATCTTCTCTAACATTCTTCATTATATTTTCAGTATACAAGTTAAATAAGTAAGGCGACAATATGCACCCCTGACGGACTCCTTGTTTTATGTCAAACCAAGTCGTTGTTTCACCATTTATTCTCACTGCTGCTTGTTGGTCTAGATGCAGCAGTGATGTTAATTGTATCAAATGTGTTGGAAATCCCATTTTTTTCTATTATTTCCCAAAGTTTCTGGTGTTGTACACAATCAAATAAGATATCTCTGGCCTTTAACTTGTACACTGAAAATATAATGAGGAATGTAAGAGAAGAATATTATGATGCCATAACAATTGGAGGTTATGAAATACCAGAGATTACATATGCTGATGACACACTATTACTTTCCACAACACAAAAAGAAATGGAAAAAATAATTATGTCGGCCCGTAAGGATAGTGAAGTGCAAAACCTCTATCTTAATGTGAAGAAAACTAAACTGATGATAATTGACAAAAGAAACAAGGCAACTGAAATATATATCAATGAGTAAAAATTGGAAGAGGTGGAGAGTTTTGAATATCTTGGATCATTACTAACTAATAATGGAGATACAATGAGGGAAATTATAAGGAGTGCATCTATAGCTCTTCAGAAAGTAAAACAACTAAAGAATCTGCGGAGAGGAACAGACAGAACTATAAAAGTAAGATTTTTACGGGCATACATCTTTCCCATCGCAACATATGCCTGTGAGACCTGGACACTGCTGAGAAACACATAAATGCCTTTTACTGTAAATGCTACAGAAGAATTCTTCAAATATCATGGACACAGAAAAGAACAAATATATCCATACTACAAGAACTTAATATTGAAGAAGGCTGGCTAGTAAAGAGGATTAAAGAGAGAAAACTTAAATATTTTGTATACATGTCATGAAAATTTAGAGAAGACCATATTAGAAGGATACATAATGGGAAAAAGAAAGAGAGGAAGACAAAAATGAAGATGGCTGCAAGACATTGTTGACGATCTGCAAATGGATGCAGCAGTGGCAGGCCATCTTGCTCACAACCGAGAAGCCTACAGGAGTGCTGTTTGGGAGGCAAAGTTCCACAAGGGACATCCAAATGAATGAATGAATGTCATGAAAATTTAGAGAAGACCATCTTGGAATGGTACATAATGGGAAAAAGAAAGAGAGGAATACCAAGGCGAAGATGGCTGCAAGACATCATTGATAATCTGCAAATGGATGAATCAATAGCAGGGCAACTTGCTTACAACCGAGAGGCCTACAGGAATGCTAATAGGAAGGAAAAGTTCAGCAAGAGACAAGCAAATGACTGACTGACTGACTGACAGAGTGTAATGACATAATAAAGCTAGGCTGATGGAAAATATCAAGGACCAAGATCTATGGGGAGTATGGTTGTCAGTGATTACAGTACACCTAATGATTTGTTACTACTACTACTACTACTACTACTTCTGCTACTGCTACTATTACTACTACTGCTACTACTACTACCACTACCACAGCTACTACTACTACTACAATTACTACAAATACTACTACTACTATGGCTACTGCTACTACTACTACTATCACCACCACCACCACCACTACTACTACTACTACCACCACCACTACTACTACTACTACTACTACCACTACTACTACTACTACTACCACTACTACTACTACTACTACCACTACTACTGCTTCTCCTATTACTATGACCACTACTACTACTACTGTTGGTGCTGCTACTACTACTGCTACTACTACTACTACTACTACTACTACTACTATTACTACTACTACTGCTACTACTACTTCTGCTACTACTGTTACTACTACTACTTCTGCTACTATTACTGCCGCTGCTGCTATTGCTACAACTACCACTACTACTATTACTACTGCTACTACTACAACAGCTATTACTGCTGCTACTACTACTGTTACTGCTACTACTACTGCTGCTGCTGCTATTATTACTAGTACTACTGCTGCTGCTACTACTACTTATATCTTCTTATATCTTATATCCTTCCCGTGCCGTTAAACGTCACATAGGGCTCACAAAGTAGTTCGCCAATTTTTCCTGTCTAGGGAGAGTCTTTCAACTTCATCAAATGATTTTATGCCTGTTAATTTGGCCTCTCTTAACAATGTTCTCTTCAGAGTTTCATGCGGTCTGCCTCTTTTTCTTCGGCCTGTTGTGTTCCACTTGATAGCTTGTTTTGGGATTCTCTGATCATTTCTTCTCATCGAGTGACCAACATATGTCCATCTCCTTTTTCTGATCACCCATGAGACTGATTGTTGTTCAGTCATCTGTCTTATCTCTGCATTGTTCTTGAATTCATTCCACTTGATGCCAAGTATTTTCCTTAGACATTTGTTTTCAAAAGAGTCTAATTTCTTTTCTATTTCTTTAGTTGTTTTCCAGCTTTCGCATGCATAAATGAGGGTGGATATTACATTTGAATTGAATAGTCTTAATTTGGTTTTTGTGCTTATAACTTTTGAATTCCATATGTTCTCAAGATTCTTGAAGATCGATGCTGCTTTTGCAATTCTTATCCTAACTTCCTTTTTAGTGTCACCATCCTGGTCTATGTAGCTGCCAAGGTATGCAAATTGATTGACTTCTTCAATATCTGTCCCTTCTATGTGTATTTTTCCATTTTGATTGAGAGGAATTTTCATTATTTTTGTTTTGTCCTTGTTAATTTCAAGTCCTATTTTGCTAGAAAGTGAAGACAGGCTATCTGTTTTTTCTTGCATGGAATTCACATTGTTACTGATAAGAGTTATGTCATCAGCAAAATCAAGATCTTCTAGTTGGGTCCCATGTACCCAGTCAATACCTATGTTACCTGTGCAGCATTTTTTCGTTATGAAGTCTATTGTAATCCCAAAAAGTAAAGGAGACAGTATACATCCTGCTAGTGCTACTACTACTAATGCTGCTATTATTACTACTATTACTACTGCTGCTACTACTGCTATTACTACTACTACTATTGCTGCTACAGCTATTACTACTAATACTACTACTGCTACTGCTATTACTACTACTACTACTGCTGTTGCTGCTACTTTTATTATTACTATTACTACTACTGCTGCTATTACTACTACTTTTATTACTACTGCTGCTACTGCTATTACTACTACTACTCTTGCTGCTACTGATATTACTACTACTACTACTGCTACTGATATTACTACAACTACTACTACTATTACAGCTGATGCTGCTATTACTATTGCTACTACGACTACTACTACTACTGCTACTGATATTGCTACAACTACTACTACTATTACAGCTGATGCTGCTATTACTACTGCTACTACGACTACTACTACGACTACTACTTCTACTACTGCTGCTGCTATAACTACTACTGCTGCTGCTGCTACTGCTGCTGATTCTATTACTATTACTACTATTACTATTACTACCACCACTAATAGTACTACTACTGCTGCTACTACTACCACTGATACTACTGCTGCTATTACTACTACTACTGCTGCTGCTATTACTATTAATGCTGCTGCTGCTATTACTACTAATACTACTACTACTACTACTACTACTACTACTGCTACTGCTAGTATTATTACTACTATTACTACTACTACTACTAATACTACTACTACTACTATTGCTACTACTACTTCTACTATTGCTGCGGTTTTTACTACTAATACTAATACTACTACTACTGCTACTACTAGTGCTATTACTGCTGCTGTTATTGTTATTAATAATACTACAGCTGGTGCTTCTGCTATTATTATTATCACTACTACTGCTACTATTATTACAACTACTACTACTACTGCTGCTGCTACTACTACTACAGCTGCTACTGTTGCTATTACTACTACTGCTGCTGATATTACTACTACTGCTACTGCAGCTGCTGCTTTTACTAATACTACTGCTGCTGCTATTACCACTAATTCTACTGCTGCTGCTATTACTACTACTTCTACTGCTGCTGCTATTGCTATTACTACTACACTACTACTTCTACTGCTATTATTACTACTGCTACTGCTGCTGCTATAATTGTTACTACTGCTGTTGCTATTACTCTATTACTACTGTTGCTGCTGCTATTACTACTACTACTACTACAATTGCTGCTGCTAGTACTACTACTGCTGCTGCTGCTATTACTACTATTGCTGCTGCTATTACTACTACTAATTCTGTTGCTATTAATACTACTACTACTTCTGCTGCTGCTGCTATTACTGCTACTACTGCTGTTGCTATTACTCTACTGCTACTGTTGCTGCTGATATTACTACTACTAGTGCTGCTGCTATTACTACTGCTACTGCTGCTGCTGCTGCTGTTACTACTATTGCTGCTGCTATTACTACTACTAATACTAATTCTGCTGCTGCTATTACTACTACTGCTACTGCTTCTGTATTATTACTACTACTATTATTGCCACTACTACTGCTCCTGCTATTACTACTGCTAGTACTGCTACTGCTGCTGCTGTTACTACTGTTACTACTATTACTGTTGCTGCCGCTATTACTACTACTACTACTACTTCTGTTACTACTGCTATTACTACTACTATTACTACTGCTGCTGCTGCTGCTGCTACTACTACTACTACTAATAATAATAATAATAACAATAATAATACTTCTACTACTAATACTACTACTACTAATACTACTACTGCTTATAAGTAACATCATCTTTCATGACGTTATATTTAGACATATAAACATCCCTCACCATGTAATGAGTACTAAACATACAAATTTCACCATATAATAAGTATTAAACATCTCTCATCATGTGATGAGTACTATATAAACAACTCTTACCATGGGATGAGTACTATACAAACATTGTTTACTATATGATGGATGCTAAACAAACATCTAGGACAGGCACTATCAACTGCAGGACACCGATGGATATGTTGGGAGGGGGGAGGGGAGAACCTGAGCACATGTTCTGAGTGCACTGACCATGACCCAGACCATAAACAAACATCTCTCATTATATGATGAGTACTAAACAAACATCTCTCATTATATGATGAGTACTAAACAAACATCTCTCATTATACGATGAGTACTAAACAAACATCTCTCATTATATGATGAGTACTAAACACACATCTCTCATTCTGTGATGAGTACTAAACACACATCTCTCATTCTGTGATGAGTACTAAACAAACATCTCTCATTAAGTGATGAGTACTAAACAAACATCTCTCATTGTATGATGAGTACTAAACAAACATCTCTCATTATATGATGAGTACTAAAACAAACATCTCTCATTATATGATGAGTACTAAACAAACATCTCTCATTATATGATGAGTACTAAACAAACATCTCTCATTATATGATGAGTACTAAACACACATCTCTCATTCTGTGATGAGTACTAAACACACATCTCCCATTGTATGATGAGTACTAAACAAACATCTCTCATTATGTGATGAGTACTAAACAAACATCTCTCATTGTATGATGAGTACTAAACAAACATCTCTCATTATATGATGAGTACTAAACAAACATCTCTCACTGTATGATGAGTACTAAACAAACATCTCTCATTATATGATGAGTACTAAACAAACATCTCTCATTGTATGATGAGTACTAAACAAACATCTCTCATTGTATGATGAGTACTAAACAAACATCTCTCATTGTATGATGAGTACTAAACAAACATCTCTCATTGTATGATGAGTACTAAACAAACATCTCTCATTGTATGATGAGTACTAAACAAACATCTCTCATTGTATGATGAGTACTAAACAAACATCTCTCATTGTATGATGAGTACTAAACAAACATCTCTCATTGTATGATGAGTACTAAACAAACATCTCTCATTATGTGATGAGTACTAAACAAACATCTCTCATTGTATGATGAGTACTAAACAAACATCTCTCATTATATGATGAGTACTAAACAAACATCTCTCACTGTATGATGAGTACTAAACAAACATCTCTCATTATATGATGAGTACTAAACAAACATCTCTCATTGTATGATGAGTACTAAACAAACATCTCTCATTGTATGATGAGTACTAAACAAACATCTCTCATTGTATGATGAGTACTAAACAAACATCTCATTGTATGATGAGTACTAAACAAACATCTCTCATTGTATGATGAGTACTAAACAAACATCTCTCATTGTATGATGAGTACTAAACAAACATCTCTCATTGTATGATGAGTACTAAACAAACATCTCTCATTGTATGATGAGTACTAAACAAACATCTCTCATTGTACGATTAGTACTAAACAAACATATCTCATTGTATGATGAGTACTAAACAAACATCTCTCATTGTATGATGAGTACTAAACAAACATCTCTCATTGTATGATGAGTACTAAACAAACATCTCTCATTGTATGATGAATACTAAACAAACATCTCTCATTGTATGATGAGTACTACACAAGCATATCTCATTATGTGATGAGTACTAAACAACCCCCCCCCCCGTTTGGTACCCGGGATCTGCAAAGAATAGGACCTCTGTACCCTACCATGCATGATCGTAAAAGGCGACTAAGGAGGGTTCGGCATAGGGCCAGCAACCCTATATGGTAAGAAAACTATCAGACTGCTACAGAAATAGAAGCAAGGGAAATAACAAATGCAGGTGGAAGGAGAAATGCTTATCAGGAAACTAAGCCCATGAAGGTTGTGGATGAAAGCCAGCCACTGGAAATCCCAAGCCCGACTGCAGACCTCCTGGATCCTAAACACAAGATGCAAATAGGCAGCTGGAATGTAAGAACACTTAATCAGACTGGAAAGCTAGCACAAACCATCAAAGAAATGCACAGATACAAACTAGACATACTAGGAATACAAGAAGCAAGATGGGCAGGACAAGGCAGAAGGAAATTAACAACACAGCACACAGAAGATACAATAAATATATAAAGTATACATATACTGTATACACACCAACATTAGTGGCTATTTTAATCAACAAACCCTCACCACACACGTGGTAAAATTATCTAGCAAGCCCATGCGGGCATTAAAAAAAAATAAGAAGATACAATAATATGGTCAGGTAAAGAAGATCATCACGAAGGAGGAGTAGCATTGATTATACCAAAAGAAGCATCAAGAGCACTGCTGAAATGGACCCCTAAAAATGAAAGATCATTATATGCACGCTTCAACTCAAGATTCACGAAGCTGTCTATTATAGTTTGTTATGCACCAAAAGAAGCAGCTGAAGAGGAATTAAAGGAGGCTTTTTACAACAGCCTCCAAGCCACAGCAGAAACAATACCAAAGCATGATATGCTACTCATCTTGGGTGACTTCAATGCAAAAGTAGGTGAGGGAAATAAAGATAGAAAGAGAATCATGGGAAGAGAAGGAATTGGAGAAATAAATGAAAATGGAGAAAGACTGTGCAGTTTCTGTGAAGAAAACATGATGACCATCGGAGGGACAATTTTCCAACATAAAAACATCCATAAAGTGTCTTGGAGGTCCCCAGATAAAACCAAATAAAACCAAATCGATCACATACTAATAAATAACAAGTGGAAACGGTCATTACAAGATGTGCGAGCAAGGAAAGGAGCAGATGTAGGAAGTGATCACAACCTTCTGGTAGCAAAAATAAAACTAAAATTAAGGAGAGCCAAAATCGGAGAACACAGAAAGATACGTTTTAATACAAGAAAACTGAAAGACCAGCAAACATGAAATGAATTCTCAAAAGTACTTAAGAACCACTTCAATGTCCTACAAGACAAAGCAGAAATGTCCATACTAGAGTTCAATAAAACACTACAGGAAACAGCAAAAGAGGTGCTGGGATATCGGAAACGGAGAAAAGAGGAATGGATAAGCAGGACCACAAGGGAAAAGATAGAGCAAAGAAAAGAAATCAAGAAAAAATTACTGAACACCCAAATCACAAAGGCTAAAAGAACAAGTTTTAAGTAATTATGCACAAAAAGACAAAGAAGTGAAAGAATCGTGCTGTCAAGATAAACGTCAATACTATGACAACTTGGCAGAAGCAGCAGAGAAAGCAGTATATGCAAATGACATGAAAACCATATACAGTCACAAAGTAGATGACAGGTAACTTCAGCACAAGATGTGAGAGTGCAATAAGGACACTAAAGGGACAATTGGTCAGTGGAGAAAGAGAAAAAAAAACTGAAAGATGGAGGGAACACTTTAACACCCTACTAAACAGAACACAAGCAGCACAAACAATAGACATACCTGAAGCAAACACAGAACTAAACATCAATACAGGACCAATAACAATAAATGAAGTAAAGGAGGTGATAAAGAAGCTAAAATTAGACAGGGCACCAGGTAAAGATGAAGTGGCTGCTGAGATGTTGAAAGCAGAAGAAACAGAAACACCAAAACAACTCTGCCGGATACTACAACAAATTTGGGATCTAGAAAAAGCTCCAAAGGAGGGAAACCTGGGCTTATTGTAAAACTACCAAAGAAGGGTGACCTCAGAGATTGCGGGAACTGGAGAGGTATTACCCTAATGCCACTCACCAGTAAAGTATTTTGCAGAATAATCATCAACAGAATTGTACCAGCACTTGAGGGAAAACTTCAAAAAGAGCAGGCAGATCATGCATAGACCACATATTTGTACTTAGACAGATATTAGAACAGGCAAATGAATGGCATAGCACAACATATGCATTGTTTATTGATTTTGAGAAAGCCTTTGACAGTGTCAACACAGATGCATTGTGAAAAATCCTAAGATGGCATGGCCTCCCCCATAAGATAGTGAATGTAATCAAAGCCCTATATGAGGGTTTTCAGTGCAAAGTGATCTGTGGAGAACATACCTCCAGCAGCTTTAGGGTACAAACAGAAGTGAAGCAGGGATGTGTACTATCACCAACATTATTTATCTTGGCACTAGACTGGTTAATGAAGGAGGCAACATCAGACAACCGCAGAGGATTACAATGGACCCTTGACACAGTGCTGGAGGACCTTGACTTTGCGGACGACATTTGTCTACTATCAAGCAGCGATAAAGATATGCAAGATAAAATAAACAAGCTAACTCAGAATGCAAACAACATAGGACTAAAGATCAACGTAGGAAAGACAAAGTTAATGAAGCACAACAGAAATGTGGTCAGAGTAGACAGCAAGTTAGTGGAGGAGGTCAATGAATTTGTATACTTTGGCAGCAGAGTAGTATAAAACGGAGACAGCACAGAGCACATCAACAGCAGACTTATTAGAGCAAACCAGGCTTTTGCAATGCTGCAGACTATATGGAAATAAAAAAAACTAAGCATAAATACGAAAATCAGGATATTTAAGAGTAATGTTCTAAGTGTACTACTCTATGGAAGTGAATGCTGGAAAATCACCAAAACCATAGAAAACAAGTTGAATTCTTTCCAACTAAATGTTTACGAAGAATTAGAAAAATATGTTGGCCAAACACCATAAGAAATAACATCTTGTTGGCAGAAATGCAGATGAAGCCACTGACAACAATTATTGAGGAAAGACGCTGGCGATGGTTGGGACATGTGCTCCGAATGACTGACAACTCACTACCAAAAATAGCACTAAGATGGACACCACAGGGGAACAGAAGTAAGGGTAGACCAAAAGAGACATGGAGTAGAACAACAGAGAGGATGTTGAGCAATAGAGGGCTCACCTGGGCAAGAGCAGAAAAAAGCAAAGGACAGGCATTTGTGGGAAACCCTTGTGGAAGCCCCATGTGCCCTAGGCATTTAAGGTTCAGAGAGAGAGAGAGAGAGAGAGAGAGAGAGAGAGAGAGATACTAAAGAAACATCTCTCATTATATGATGAGTACTAAACAAACATCTCTTATTATGTGATGAGTACTAAACAAACATTAATCATTATATGATGAGTACCAAACAAATATCTCTCATTGTATGATGAGTACTAAAAAAACATTTCTCATTATATGATGAGTACTAAACAAACGTCTCTCATTATATGATTAGTGCTAAACAAACATTTCTAATTATATAATGAGTACTAAACAAACATTTCTCATTATATGATGAGTACTAAACTTCCGGTCTGATGTGCAAGATGGCGGACGTTTTTTAACGCTCTCGCCGGCATGTAGAAATAGGGGATAGGTATAATTATATCAAATGTAGTAGCAAAGAGCCTTGCAGAATTGGAACCAGTGAACAGTCGTATAATAAGAGCACGATACAACCTAAGACACCGAAGAATGACAATACTACAGTGTTATGCACCCACGAACGATGCAGATGATGAGGTGAAAGACAATTTCTATCACCAGTTACAACAAATCAACAAAGTCCCTAAACACGACATCCTAATTCCTATGGGGGACTTCAACGCTAAGGTAGGGAAAGATAACACCGAATTTGAAAATTTAATTGGGAAAGAAGAAACTGACATGGTTAATCAGAATGGAGAAATATTAATTGAAATATGTCTAACAGAGGGCATGGTCATTGGAGGCACAATATTTCCACACAAAGAGATACATAAAACAACGTGGATATCTCCAGATGATAGAACTAGAAACCAGATAGATCATTTTTTTTATTAGAAAGTAATACAGAACGTCTCTGATAGATTTAAAGGCATATAGGGGTGCAGATGTCAATAGTGATAACAACCTGTGTATAGGGAAAATAAAACTAAAACTGAAAAGCCAACACAAGAATCAATACATGGCAACAGCCTACAAGAAGAGAATACTAACAATAATTTCAATCAAGAACTTGCCAATCATTCAACAACACTCAGTGAAGTAGAGGAGATAGGTATAGATGAATTATGAAATTCTTACAGCACAGCCATAATCACAGCAGCAAAACCAAGCGCTGGACTGAGAAAACCAAATAGAAAAGCATGGATATCGGAAAACACATGGAAGTACATACATGAAAGACGAGCAGCCAAATTAGACATGTTGAATGTAAAGACAGATCTTGAAAAAGATCTGGCGAAAGCAACATACAAAGAAATAGACGAGAAAGTAAAAAGTTCAGCTAGAAGAGATAAAAGAGAATACATAGCCAATATGACGAAAGAGGCAGAGAAAGCGGCAAAAACAGGAGACAGCAAAACATTATATAACATACAAAAGATGCTAACATGTACATCTAAAGAAAGACCAATCTTTAGCAAAACTTGAACCCTATTAACATCAAGTAAAGACCAAAAGCAAAGATGGGCTGTACACTTCCAATAAATACTTAATCGACCACACCCAAAAGAAGTGATAAACCTTGAAACCGACTTACCAGACCCACAACTAAATGTCAACCTAGATGAAATTACATTGCATGAAATTGAAACAGCAGAGAATTTAATGGCTAACAACAAAGCTACAGGTGAAGATGAAATAGCACCCAAAATGTTAAAAGCTATCAATAGTGACAGCATGAGACAACTACAGAGAATGTTTAACAAGATTTGGAAAGAAAAAAAGGTCACTTCTAATCATTGTTAAAATACCCAAGAAAAGGCAAACTTAGTGACTGTAACAACTGGAGAGGAGTAGCCTTATTTTGCAAGGTCATTTTGAATAGACTTAAAGATATAGTGGATACTGCAATGAGAGAAGAACAAGCAGGATTTTGAAAAGGGAGAAACTGTCTCGACCAGATCTTTACTCTAAGAATAATAGTTGAAGAACATATTGAAGAGGAGAAACCATTAATACTGAACTTCATAGACTTTAAAAAGGCATTTGATAGCATACACAGAGATTCATTGTGGAGAATTTTAAGTCTATATGGAATACCAACTAAAACTGTCAACATCATTAAGGACTTCTACAATGGATGTGTTTGTGCAGTTAAAACAGAAGAAGGGATGAGTGAATGGTTCTAGATTGTAACAGGTGTAAAACAAGGATGTATACTGTCTCCTTTGCTTTTTTGAAATTGCAATAGACTTCATAATGGAAAAATGCTGCACAGGTAAGACAGGCATTGACTGGGTACATGGGACCCAACTTGAATATCTTGATTTTGCTGATGACATAATTCTTATCAGTAACAATGTATATTCCATGCAAGAAAAAAAAACAGATAGCCTGTCTTCACTTTCTAGCAAAATAGGATTTGAAATTAACAAGGACAAAACAAAAATAATGAAACTTCCCATTAATCAAAATGGAAAAATACAGGTAGAAGGGACAAATGTTGAAGAAGTCAATCAATTTGCATACCTTGACAGCTACATAGACCAGGATGGTGACATCAGAAAGGAAGTTAGAATTAGAATTGCAAAAGCAACATCGATCTTCATTAATCTTGAGAACATATGGAATTCAAAAGTTATAAGCACAAAAGCCAAGTTAAGATTATTCAATTCAAATGTAATATCCACCCTTATCTATGTATGAGAAAGCTGGAAAATAACTAAAGAAACATACAAGAAATCTTTTGAAAACAAATGCTTAAAGAAAATACTCGGCATCAAGTGGAATGAATGCAAGAACTTTGCAGAGATAAGACAGATGACTGAACAACAACCAGTCTCGTGGGTGATCAGGAAAAGGAGATGGACATATATTGGTCACTTGATGAGAAGAAATGATCAGAGAATCCCAAAACAAGCTATCAAGTGGAACACAACAGGCCAAAGAAAAAGAGGCAGACCGCGTGAAACTCTGAAGAAGACATTGTTAAGAAAGGCCAAATTAATAGGCATAAAATCCCTTGATGAGGTTGAAAGACTCGTCGAAGACAATGAAAATTGGTGAACTACCTTGTGAGCCCTATGTGACGTTTAATGGCACGGGAAGGATATAAGATATAAGATAAGATTAAACAAACATTTCTCATTATATGATGAGTACCAAACAAACATCTCTCATTATATGATGAATACTAAACAAAAATTTCGCATTATATGATGAGTGCTGAACAAACATTTCTCATTATATGATGAGTATTAAACAAACATTTCTCATCATATGAAGAGTACTCAACAAACATTTCTCATTATGTGATGAGTACTAAACAAACTTCTCTGATTATACGATGAGTAATAAACAAACTATATGTTTCTGTATTATATAGATATTAAAAAATATATATTAAAAATAATATGTCGGTCATGTGCTGAGAAGAAACAACCAGAGAATCCCAAAACAAGCTATCAAGTGGAACACAACAGGCCGAAGAAAAAGATGTCGATCGCGTGAAACTTTAAAGAAGACATTGTTAAGAGAGGCCAGCTTAGTAGGAATAAAATCCCTTGATGAGGTTGAAAAGCTCGCTGAAAACAGGAAATCTTGGCGAACTACCATGCCGGCCCTATGTGACTTTTAACGTGCGTGAAGAATGTACGAATAAACAAACATCTCTCATTATGTGATTAATTAATGTATAAGTATATAGCTATACATGGAGCCACTGCAGTAAAGCTGTGACATCAAAATGTAAAAACTAGAAAAAATGTAGGAACAGCTTTATTACGTAACGAGTACACAGTTTGTGGCGTTTCAGGCGTGAGCCTTAATCATACAAAAACACACAGGACAAAGAAACAGAGAGAAGATAAAGTATTGATATGATGGATGTTAAACAGACATCTCTCATTATTTCATGGATGCTAAACAAACATCTCTCATTCTAAGATGAATGCTAAACAAAGCTTATGTGAAAATCAACTTACTCCAGTTCTCTGTGCTGAAAGATCATTTCGTTTCCAATAATTATATAGTCGGCCCCTGCCTGTGCTGTACCATCTTTCCCGTTATACGGCACTTTCACGACACCTTTAGCACCAGTAGAGCGACAGACTTTGATGGACGCGGTGCCTATGTCCTCGCTGATGGTGATTTGACGTGACTCGAAGTTAAATATTCCAGGGTGGTCGTCGTCAATGATCACAACAGTCGCCATGACAGGCTCGATAAGCTTAACTGCGTCTGTGCTTGTGATAACTTTTCCGTCGCTGTCTTTCAGCCTCGGGTTGGAGAGAGCCACAAAGAAGTGCTCGTTCAACTCGAACACGTCGTCATCAATGATGCCTATCTCAAAGGACTGGCTTGTCTGTTGGGGTCCGAACTCAACAGTCCCTTTGGCCTCGATGTAGTCAGACCCGCTGGTTGCGGTACCGTCTTGTGTAGCGTAATCCACGTTACATGTCTTGCTGAGGTCGCCACCTGATCTCAGCACTGTCAGGTTCACAAACTTGGCGTCCTCGATCACCTGGTACTGATCAAACTCGAAAGAAACATGAGTGACTGGTCCTTCACTTAATGGTGCTATAATTCTATGGGAAACACGTCTCTTCTGATATTTCGTTTCACCCCCGCTGCCACCGAATACGTTGGCCTGAGCACGATAAAAAGCTTTTGTTTTTCGACTTTCCAGTTCATGCTCACGCTCCGCCATTTCTTCCAGCGTTTTCACATTAGCGTCTGGGTTTTTAGCTCGCATTTCTCGCACGATCTGAATGTACTCATTTCTGCGCTGTTCGTAAATACTAAGCGCTTGATCCTGTCCAGCTCTCGCGTCCTTGATGGCGAGTTTGGACTTTTTGCCAGAAATAGTTTGCTTGGGAATTCCGTAAGCTGGGGGAGCAAAGTCTGGCAGATATTTGTAGCAAAACAGTTTTCTGTCCGCGATATATGAGGTTAAGACGGTTATTATGAAGAAAACGAAGGTCATGACCGCTTCCAAAACGTCAACAACTCCTGGAGTTAAAACTGACAATATTATGTAAAGCCAAATGTATGCGAATATGCCCCAGGCCGCTGTCACGAAGAATACGTGGAGCTCTTTGATTACACGAACCTCATTACTTGGTACTACATATATAGAAATTGCAATAATAATAAATAAATTATAAGCAGCGCTGCCAACAATGCAGCTTGGACCAAGATCTCCTGCTTCGAACTTGTTGCCACAGATTTCAATAATTGAAAGCAGAATCTCTGGCGCTGATGAGCCAAGAGCCATCAGTGTCAAATTAGCTACTGTGTCGTTCCAGATTTTGACCTTCATAACAGTCTGACCTCCTTCTGGTTTGTTGACGGTTACTTCCTTTTCTTGTGAAGTGATGACTTCAATGGCTGCCATGAATTTATCAGAAACTAGTGAGACACCAAGAAAGAAGTACATCATGCCAATAAGATAGACAGCTGCTCTTATCGTTTTCTCCCTACTTTCAATGTAGCTTTGGGGTTTCCACATTGGAAGCAGAAGGCCATCTTTGCAGGGTGATGGTAGTACTGTACACGTTTCATTTTCTTCCACATCTGTTGGCTTAACGTGGTAGTCGTAATCTTCGACTGTCTTATCTTCTGGCGTGGCCACACACGTCAGCCTGGTCAGCACAACAAACACAAGCGAGAGAAACATGACTCCCCAGGCAAACTTGGACAGTCACTTACCACGTCACACACGACTACTCAAGAAAACTCGTTACCTGTATCCAGGAGGTTAAATGCATGAACTTTTTTCATTTAAAAAAAAACAAAACATTATTTACCATATTCAAAACGAAAACAAGCAAACATGAAAATATGTTTCAGAGCAAAAACACATAAGTTAATGTCGACAATGAGTCTTGGGATACGCCAAATGTAGAAATCAATGTCGATATTTAGTCTTAGGACACCCCTAATGTAGAAATTAATGTCGACATTAAGTGTTAAGACAAATGCCTAATGTAGAAATTAATGTCGGCACTAAGTGCTAGGACAAATGCCTAATGTAGAAATTAATGTCGGCACTAAGTGCTAGGACAAATGCCTAATGTAGAAATTAATGTCGGCACTAAGTGCTAGGACAAATGCCTAATGTAGAAATTAATGTCGGCACTAAGTGCTAGGACAAATGCCTAATGTAGAAATTAATGTCGGCACTAAGTGCTAGGACAAATGCCTAATGTAGAAATTAATGTCGGCACTAAGTGCTAGGACAAATGCCTAATGTAGAAATTAATGTCGGCACTAAGTGCTAGGACAAATGCCTAATGTAGAAATTAATGTCGGCACTAAGTGCTAGGACAAATGCCTAATGTAGAAATTAATGTCGGCACTAAGTGCTAGGACAAATGCCTAATGTAGAAATTAATGTCGGCACTAAGTGCTAGGACAAATGCCTAATGTAGAAATTAATGTCGGCACTAAGTGCTAGGACAAATGCCTAATGTAGAAATTAATGTCGGCACTAAGTGCTAGGACAAATGCCTAATGTAGAAATTAATGTCGGCACTAAGTGCTAGGACAAATGCCTAATGTAGAAATTAATGTCGGCACTAAGTGCTAGGACAAATGCCTAATGTAGAAATTAATGTCGGCACTAAGTGCTAGGACAAATGCCTAATGTAGAATCCTCAATGACTGGTCCCAAGCCTGAGCTGAGAAATTAGGAGGTGCACACAGGATCTAATACAACAACTGAGAACCACACAACATCACAGGATCTATCTATAACAACTGAGAACCACACAACATCACAAGATCTAGCTGTAACAAATGAGAAACAAACAACATCACAGGATCTAGCTACAACATCTGAGAACCACACAACATCACAGGATCTAGCTATAACAACTGAGAACCAAACAACATCACAGGATCTAGCTATAACAACTGAGAACCAAACAACATCACAAGATCTAGCTATAACAACTAAGAACCACACAACATCACAAGATCTATCTATAACAACTGAGAACCACACAACATCACAAGATCTAGCTATAACAACTGAGAACCAAACAACATCACAAGATCTAGCTATAACAACTAAGAACCACACAACATCACAGGATCTATCTATAACAACTGAGAACCACACAACATCACAAGATCTAGCTGTAACAAATGAGAAACAAACAACATCACAGGATCTAGCTACAACATCTGAGAACCACACAACATCACAGGATCTAGCTATAACAACTGAGAACCAAACAACATCACAGGATCTAGCTATAACAACTGAGAACCAACAACATCACAAGATCTAGCTATAACAACTAAGAACCACACAACATCACAAGATCTATCTATAACAACTGAGAACCAAACAACATCACAAGATCTAGCTATAACAACTAAGAACCACACAACATCACAGGATCTATCTATAACAACTGAGAACCACACAACATCACAAGATCTAGCTGTAACAAATGAGAAACAAACAACATCACAGGATCTAGCTACAACATCTGAGAACCACACAACATCACAAGATCTAGCTATAACAACTGAGAACCAAACAACATCACAGGATCTAGCTATAACAACTGAGAACCAAACAACATCACAAGATCTAGCTATAACAACTAAGAACCACACAACATCACAAGATCTATCTATAACAACTGAGAACCAAACAACATCACAAGATCTAGCTATAACAACTGAGAACCACACAACATCACAGGATCTATCTATAACAACTGAGAACCACACAACATCACAAGATCTAGCTGTAACAAATGAGAAACAAACAACATCACAGGATCTAGCTACAACATCTGAGAACCACACAACATCACAGGATCTAGCTATAACAACTGAGAACCAAACAACATCACAGGATCTAGCTGTAACAACTGAGAACCAAACAACATCACAAGATCTAGCTATAACAACTTGTAGCATAGCCTTGTAAGTAATGATTATAGTTATTATTATTATTATTATTATTGTTATTATTATTAGTGAAATGATCAGGTATATAGTTAGGAGGGTATTGGGTGGCAGGATGGTGGATCAAACGGCGACAAAGAAGGTATAGTTAGAGGAGCGAGGAACGGATACTCGGTACTTCAAAGACCTGATCAAAGGTAAAACCGTATCGATAGATCTGATAGATCGTGAGAGTGGTCCAGTTCTAGAGATGCGACTTCGCGCGCACATGCAGTAGCCCAGGGGGAACAATTGACCAGTAGATCAAAGACTGAACAGAGAACGGACTAGGTCCCGAAGCAGATAACTTGAAAGAGATGAGTGACTGGGTTAATTGGAGGTAACAATTGGACCGACGGAGATGAAAGCGAATAACACGAAGAAGCTAGTTGCGACCGGTTTTGGCGTGGTCAGAACTTACGAATATAAAGAAGGGAGGAGGATTCAGAAAGGCAGAGAGAGGAGAGGAGATGAGGATTCAGGAGGCAGGGGGAGGTGCAGGCAGCTGCAGGTAGACAGAGTAGGACTCAGCTGCAGGTAGAGAGAGGGTTCAGCAAGAGAGATGTAGAGATAGAGACACAGTGTTAGACAGAACCAGTGTATTAAGAGATTGTGTAGTAATTATTACATTGAAACTTCGAGCACCGAGTTTTTGTTCTATAGTAAGAAGTATGATATTGTGAGATCTTGAGATTTCCTGCTACAATGATGAAAACAATGAACTGTATATAATCTTGCATACTATTCCAAGTGAAGTTGTCAATTATACGTCTCGATCATGTTTGACATAATAAAATGATGTCAGTGAAACGTTTTATGAGGCCTCAACATTGCCATTTATGTGAAATCTCGAAGTGTGATGAGATGAGGAAAGAGAAAGATAATGAACAATATAAATTAGAACTTCACAGTGTTACAATAAAATAGAACTCGTAAGTGTTATAAACTAAGAACCACACAACATCACAAGATCTATCTATAACAACTGAGAACCACACAACATCACAAGATCTAGCTGTAACAAATGAGAAACAAACAACATCACAGGATCTAGCTACAACATCTGAGAACCACACAACATCACAGGATCTAGCTATAACAACTGAGAACCAAACAACATCACAGGATCTAGCTGTAACAACTGAGAACCAAACAACATCACAAGATCTAGCTGTAACAACTGAGAACCAAACAACATCACAAGATCTAGCTGTAACAACTGAGAACCAAACAACATCACAAGATCTAGCTATAACAACTAAGAACCACACAACATCACAAGATCTAGCTATAACAACTAAGAACCACACAAAAATCGCAGGATCTAACTCTAAGAACTGAGAACCAGTCACGAACAACCTGGTCTGCTGAAGACGCGCTGTGTCAGCTACAGGATACCCACGCAACGACAAGTCACGGTCATGTGACCAACAAAACTGACGTCATGGTGTCGTTTCTATCAGCAACAGCCGGGGAGGCGCGGTGCCGGGCCCTCTGGCTCGAAGGGGCCCACGCATGTAACAGATGCCTCTGCCAACTTGGAAGTCAGGGGAAGGTACTGACGGGGATAGCTCTGGTCTAGCAGTGGCACATGGAATACAGGAGGAGTAAACAACAAACAAAACTGCAATACTTCCTCCATAAAAACAACAGATGCTAACACACGAATAATTAGTGTTTAACTATACACCTATAAAAGAAGATATAATCTGCTAACACACGAATAATTAATGTTTAACTATACACCTATAAAAGAAGATATAATCTGCTAACACACGAATAATTAGTGTTTAACTATACACCTATAAAAGAAGATATAATCTGCTAACACACGAATAATTAGTGTTTAACTATACACCTATAAAAGAAGATATAATCTGCTAACACACGAATAATTAGTGTTTAACTATACACCTATAAAAGAAGATATAATCTGCTAACACACGAATAATTAGTGTTTAACTATAAACCTACAAAAGAAGATATAATCTGCTAACACACGAATAATTAGTGTTTAACTATACACCTATAAAAGAAGATATAATCTGCTAACACACGAATAATTAGTGTTTAACTATAAACCTATAAAAGAAGATATAATCTGCTAACACAGGAATAATTAATGTTTAACTATACACCTATAAAAGAAGATATAATCTGCTAACACACGAATAATTAGTGTTTAACTATACACCTATAAAAGAAGATATAATCTGCTAACACACGAATAATTAGTGTTTAACTATACACCTATAAAAGAAGATATAATCTGCTAACACACGAATAATTAGTGTTTAACTATACACCTATAAAAGAAGATATAATCTGCTAACACACGAATAATTAGTGTTTAACTATACACCTATAAAAGAAGATATAATCTGCTAACACACGAATAATTAATGTTTACATCTATGCATGATCTGCATCCAGGAAATCCACTTACCGGAACCCAAGCATTTGTTTTAATAAGTGGATTGCACACAAAAAAAAAGATAAATAAACAAAATGTTATTTAATATGTGTTGAAAGTGACGTTATTTCTTTTTTCTTGTTTCTTCTCCATGTTATAACGTACTATCTGATTCTCTTATTTAATGTTCTCTTGTACTGGTGAGAATCATTTCTTTCTCTTTACCATTTTTTTATCAGATATATTCATCAATCTCATGTCCCCAGGCCTGTCTTGGTTACATCGAAACTGGTTGTTACCAGAAGTACCCCCTCCCCTCCCAATCTAGCAAACATGAATTTCACTTCCAGTGACAAAGTCGCCTAACTGTGGCCTAACTCTTTAGGACAGGACCCGTCTAACTGTGACCTAATACTGCAGGACAGGACCCGTCTAACTGTGACCTAATACTGCAGGACAGGACGCCAGCTAACTGTGACCTAATACTGCAGGACAGGACCCGTCTAACTGCGACCTAATACTGCAGGACAGGACGCCAGCTAACTGTGACCTAATACTGCAGGACAGGACGCCAGCTAACTGTGGCCTAATACTGCAGGACAGGACGCCAGCTAACTGTGACCTAATACTGCAGGACAGGACGCCAGCTAACTGTGACCTAATACTGCAGGACAGGACGCCAGCTAACTGTGACCTAATACTGCAGGACAGGACGCCAGCTAACTGTGACCGAACAGGACGCCGTTTATCTCGAACATGTCTGGAAACATAACAACATTTACTAGCACCATTACTCGGACAAGGAACTGTTAAGTTTCTTGAATTTCACATTATTATCTCAATTCGTTGTTGTTCTCAGAACCCGAAGCTTCCCTGGATTTCAAACAGAAGATTGTGCTTATAAGTTCAAACATGGGCTTCTCTCTACCTTCAAGATTATAGCAGTTTGAAAAATACATTTGTATAAATGTTCGTGTAGCCACATAAATCAAGAATGCCAGTAACATCGGCAGAAACGCTAAACTTACCTACAAAAATGTTCAACATTTGTTTGTGGCTTGTAATCGCTGCAGAAGGTCAAATCAAAATGAGCAATTGTTATCTTTGTTTCGAGAGTTCTTCACACACACAAACATACACACATACAGCTCCCAAGACTTAGGGATGTTTTCATACACCCACAGACAAACAGTAAATAGCACCTTCAGGAAGTCAGAAGCAAGTCATTTACTGTAGCAGTAAGATCGTATATTCTATATAAGATTAATAATAAAGAAATGCATTGAATTTAATGGGAATCTCAGTCAGTCAGTCATTTGCATGTCCCTTGCGGAACTTTGCCTCCCTAACAGCTCTCCTGTAGGCCTCTCGGTTGTGAGCAAGATGGCCTGCTGCTGATGTATCCATTTGCAGATTATCAGCAATGTCTTGCAGCCATCTTCGCCTTGGTCTTCCCCTCATTCTTGTTCCCATTATGTACCTTCCAAGACGGTCTTCTCTAGATTATCGTGACATTTAATGCGTCTAAATATTTAAGTTTCCTCTATTTAATCCTCTTTACTAGCCAGTCTTCTTCAATATTAAGTTCTTGTAGTATGGATATATTTGTTATTTTTTTTTTGTGTCCACGATATTTGAAGAACTCTTCTGTAGCATTTACATTCAAAGGCATTTATGTGTTTCTCAGCTGTTTTTTTTTTAAAGTGTCCAGTGTTTAAGTTAGTAAAGTAAGAGAACATTGTAGTAAGTTAGTAAAGTAACAGAACATTGTAGTAAGTTAGTAAAGTAACAGAACATTGTAGTAAGTTAGTAAAGTAACAGAACACTGTAGTAAGTTAGTAAAGTAACAGAACACTGTAGTAAGTTAGTAAAGTAACAGAACATTGTAGTAAGTTAGTAAAGTAACAGAACATTGTAGTAAGTTAGTAAAGTAACAGAACATTGTAGTAAGTTAGTAAAGTAACAGAACACTGTAGTAAGTTAGTAAAGTAACAGAACACTGTAGTAAGTTAGTAAAGTAACAGAACATTGTAGTAAGTTAGTAAAGTAACAGAACATTGTAGTAAGTTAGTAAAGTAACAGAACATTGTAGTAAGTTAGTAAAGTAACAGAACACTGTAGTAAGTTAGTAAAGTAACAGAACACTGTAGTAAGTTAGTAAAGTAACAGAACATTGTAGTAAGTTAGTAAAGTAACAGAACACTGTAGTAAGTTAGTAAAGTAACAGAACATTGTAGTAAGTTAGTAAAGTAACAGAACACTGTAGTAAGTTAGTAAAGTAGCAGAACACTGTAGTAAGTTAGTAAGGTAACAAAACATTGTAGTAAGTTAGTAAAGTAACAGAACAATGCAGTAAGTTAGTAAAGTAACAGAACACTGTAGTGAGTTAGTAAGGTAACAGAACACTGTAGTAAGTTAGTAAGGTAACAGAACACTGTAGTAAGTTAGTAAGGTAACAGAACACTGTAGTGAGTTAGTAAGGTAACAGAACACTGTAGTAAGTTAGTAAGGTAACAGAACACTGTAGTAAGTTAGTAAGGTAACAGAACACTGTAGTAAGTTAGTAAGGTAACAGAACACTGTAGTAAGTTAGTAAGGTAACAGAACACTGTAGTAAGTTAGTAAGGTAACAGAACACTGTAGTAAGTTAGTAAAGTAAAAGAACACTGTAGTAAGTTAGTAAGGTAACAGAACACTGTAGTAAGTTAGTAAGGTAACAGAACACTGTAGTAAGTTAGTAAGGTAACAGAACACTGTAGTGAGTTAGTAAGGTAACAGAACACTGTAGTAAGTTAGTAAGGTAACAGAACACTGTAGTAAGTTAGTAAGGTAACAGAACACTGTAGTAAGTTAGTAAGGTAACAGAACACTGTAGTAAGTTAGTAAGGTAACAGAACACTGTAGTAAGTTAGTAAGGTAACAGAACACTGTAGTAAGTTAGTAAAGTAAAAGAACACTGTAGTAAGTTAGTAAGGTAACAGAACACTGTAGTAAATCAGGAGGTGGCAAACTGACAGCTGGAGAGGTTATTATGAATATATAATTTATGTGATCAAAATCACCATTTTTTCTGCATATTTAGCAGACCATGGAGCTAATTAAACACTTTTCTTCATAATCGTCATTTTCTAGCTTTATGTAAGCTGAAAAACACTTGCTCATGTAGATCTGGCTGGCCCAAATGGCGGCCCCCGAAGTTATGTGTGGGTCTGTTTTTTAAATGAACATTTTTTTTTCTTTCAAAACATTTTCAAACATTTTTTGAGATCTGAAGATCTAAATGCAGACGTCTCGTTGTCACTTGGTAGCAGTAAGCCAAGAACTGCTCTGTAAGTAGTGATGTGAAGTATTCAGTGAAATACTTGTTCAGCTGGTGTGTAACACATCTACACCCGCAGTATAGTTGAGTTTATATACGTTAATAGTTGGTGTCGTAATAGGCCCAAAAGACAGACACCAGTACGTGACCAGACGTATCTTACAAAGAGAAGACGAGATAAATAATCCAGGCTTATCTTACAAAGAGGAGACGAGATAAATAATCCAGGCTTATCTTACAAAGAGAAGACGAGATAAATAATCAAGACTAATCTTACACAGAGGAGACGAGATAAATAATCCAGACTAATCTTACAAAGAGGAGACGAGATAAACCATTCAGACTTAAAGTAAAGAGAAGACGAGATAAATAATCCAGGCTTATCTTACAAAGAAGAGACAAGATAAACCATCCAGACTTATCTTACAAAGAGAAGACGAGATAAACCATCCAGACTTATCTTACAAAGAGAAGACGAGATAAATAATCCAGGCTTATCTTACAAAGAGGAGACGAGATAAACCATCCAGACTTATCTTACAAAGAGAAGACGAGATAAATAATCCAGACTAATCTTACAAAGAGGAGACGAGATAAACCATTCAGACTTAAAGTAAAGAGAAGACGAGATAAACCATCCAGACTTATCTTACAAAGAGAAGACGAGATAAATAATTCAGGCTTATCTTACAAAGAGGAGACGAGATAAACCATCAGACTTACAGTAAAGAGAAGGCGGGATAAATAATCCAGGCTTATCTTACAAAGAGAAGACGAGATAAACCATCCAGACTTATCTTACAAAGAGAAGACGAGATAAATAATCCAGACTTATCTTACAAAGAGGAGACGAGATAAACCATCCAGACTTATCTTACAAAAAGAAGACGAGATAAACTATCCAGACTTATCTTACAAAGAGAAGACGAGATAAATAATCCAGATTTATCTTACAAAGAGAAGACGAGATAAATAATTCAGGCTTATCTTACAAAGAGGAGACGAGATAAACCATCCAGACTTATCTTACAAAGAGAAGATGAGATAAATAATCCAGACTTATCTTACAAAGAGAAGACGAGATAAACCATCCAGACTTATCTTACAAAGGAGAGACGAGATAAACCATCCAGACTTATCTTACAAAGAAGAGACGAGATAAACCATCCAGACTTATCTTACAAAGAAGGGACGAGATAAATCATCCAGATTTATCTTACAAAGAGAAGACGAGATAAATAACCCAGGTTTATCTTTCAAAGAGGAGACGAGATAAACCATCAGACTTACAGTAAAGAGAAGGCGGGATAAATAATCCAGGCTTATCTTACAAAGAGAAGACGAGATAAATAGTCCAGACTTATCTTACAAAGAAGAGACAAGATAAACCATTCAGACTTATCTTACAAAGAAGAGACAAGATAAACCATCCAGACTTATCTTACAAAGAAGAGACGAGATAAACCATTCAGACCTATCTTACAAAGAAGAGACAAGATAAACCATTCAGACTTATCTTACAAAGAAGAGACGAGATAAACCATCTAGACTTATCTTACGAAGAGGAGACAAGATAAACCATACTGACTTGTCTTACAAAGAGGAGACTAGATGAACTTTCCAGACTTATATTACAAAGAAGATACAAGATAAACCACCAAGACTTATCTTACAAAGAAGATACAAGATAAACCATCAAGACTTATCTTACAAAGAAGATACAAGATAAACCATCAAGACTTATCTTACAAAGAAGATACAAGATAAACCACCAAGACTTATCTTACAAAGAAGATACAAGATAAACCATCAAGACTTATCTTACAAAGAAGATACAAGATAAACCACCAAGACTTATCTTACAAAGAAGAGATGAAGCATAACTTCCGTTGTATACAAATCATAACAGTGGGGGGGGGGGGTCTTAAAGGAACATTTTTTTGTTAATCTGCGGACATTTCGTGATGGGAGAGAGAAAACATGGCAGGATTGGCCGCCAACTTTGTTATTAGTTTGCTCACAAGTGTAACAGAATGTTATTCTGTACAGATTGTTTTGTGAGACACTCTGTTGTTGTGGTCTATAGACATAACTCTTCTGTTTATGCTAAGCACGGAGAAAGTATCTCGTGTTCCGAGGGAGAACTTAGTCACGTGGGTTCTGATAGGCGGGATGTATGAACGAGTTTGAGGGAACAGTTTGGGTCAGAATGTTGTAGTGACAGGTTGTGGTGTTTTAATTCTAGAAAGGGATGTAGAGATTCTTTGGTTCAGTATGTAAGTTAGGTGGACTGTCCTTATTAGGACAGATTGTTGTAGTTGATGGATTGTTCTTATTATGACAAATGTTATAGTAGTTATGTAGATTGTGTGTTTGATTTGTCCCCGTTTTGGACAAGGTAGTAATGTCAGATTGGAAGTCATGTGTAATTTTGGCATGTTTTGTCAAGGTTAAATGTTTTATTTGGTCCCATGGCGATGTTAGTCACCCGGACATACTTTTTTATGATCATTTGTAATTGTTCTCATCAAGTTTACACTCCACATCATTGCAACACACATCGAACAAATGGGATTCATCATTAAACATTTACGGATTTCTGTCTGCTGAATCCTGTGGTTATTAGATTCTTGTTAAGTGTCAACTGTGGTGCTGAGTTAGTTGATTACATGTAACTGGTCATGTCGTGTATTAATGTGTAGCTGAGGTTATTGTTATCTGGGTTGTCTTGTTACACGGCGTATACCAAAGTAACGTCTGTTGTGTGTCACTGGGCCTAATGCTCGTGGTAAAACGTAATAGGCACAGTACAGATCAGAGTGTGTGCAAACACGTGTTTAGTGTCCAGTAATACAAGCAAGTACAGTACACGAAGAAAGAATTCTATTTTAGTGGTGCCGAATCAGGCCACTCGTCACGTCCAGTGTGTTTGTTTACACGTTGACCAGTTCATGCACGTCTTTTGTAGCCCACTGTGTGTTGCTAGTATGTTTTTTTTTCGTCAGCGGTTCTCAAGTTTTGCTTAAGGAGCTGCATTTTTTTTTTTTTTGTTTACTGTTAGGGATAGCTAGAATAGGAGTTGTTCAAGGCGGCGATGATGTCCAGCCTGCCCGAAAGTTGCGGCACATCTAGCTCCTGGTGCCTAGGTAGTGCAGGTACTGAAACTTACCTGTGCCTGCAGTCAAGTCCAGTGAGCCTGAGCCTGAACTTTCCAGACTTATATTACAAAGAAGATACAAGATAAACCACCAAGACTTATCTTACAAAGAAGATACAAGATAAACCATCAAGACTTATCTTACAAAGAAGATACAAGATAAACCATCAAGACTTATCTTACAAAGAAGATACAAGATAAACCACCAAGACTTATCTTACAAAGAAGATACAAGATAAACCATCAAGACTTATCTTACAAAGAAGATACAAGATAAACCACCAAGACTTATCTTACAAAGAAGAGATGAAGCATAACTTCCGTTGTATACAAATCATAACAGTGGGGGGGGGGGGGTCTTAAAGGAACATTTTTTTGTTAATCTGCGGACATTTCGTGATGGGAGAGAGAAAACATGGCAGGATTGGCCGCCAACTTTGTTATTAGTTTGCTCACAAGTGTAACAGAATGTTATTCTGTACAGATTGTTTTGTGAGACACTCTGTTGTTGTGGTCTATAGACATAACTCTTCTGTTTATGCTAAGCACGGAGAAAGTATCTCGTGTTCCGAGGGAGAACTTAGTCACGTGGGTTCTGATAGGCGGGATGTATGAACGAGTTTGAGGGAACAGTTTGGGTCAGAATGTTGTAGTGACAGGTTGTGGTGTTTTAATTCTAGAAAGGGATGTAGAGATTCTTTGGTTCAGTATGTAAGTTAGGTGGACTGTCCTTATTAGGACAGATTGTTGTAGTTGATGGATTGTTCTTATTATGACAAATGTTATAGTAGTTATGTAGATTGTGTGTTTGATTTGTCCCCGTTTTGGACAAGGTAGTAATGTCAGATTGGAAGTCATGTGTAATTTTGGCATGTTTTGTCAAGGTTAAATGTTTTATTTGGTCCCATGGCGATGTTAGTCACCCGGACATACTTTTTTATGATCATTTGTAATTGTTCTCATCAAGTTTACACTCCACATCATTGCAACACACATCGAACAAATGGGATTCATCATTAAACATTTACGGATTTCTGTCTGCTGAATCCTGTGGTTATTAGATTCTTGTTAAGTGTCAACTGTGGTGCTGAGTTAGTTGATTACATGTAACTGGTCATGTCGTGTATTAATGTGTAGCTGAGGTTATTGTTATCTGGGTTGTCTTGTTACACGGCGTATACCAAAGTAACGTCTGTTGTGTGTCACTGGGCCTAATGCTCGTGGTAAAACGTAATAGGCACAGTACAGATCAGAGTGTGTGCAAACACGTGTTTAGTGTCCAGTAATACAAGCAAGTACAGTACACGAAGAAAGAATTCTATTTTAGTGGTGCCGAATCAGGCCACTCGTCACGTCCAGTGTGTTTGTTTACACGTTGACCAGTTCATGCACGTCTTTTGTAGCCCACTGTGTGTTGCTAGTATGTTTTTTTTTCGTCAGCGGTTCTCAAGTTTTGCTTAAGGAGCTGCATTTTTTTTTTTTTTGTTTACTGTTAGGGATAGCTAGAGTAGGAGTTGTTCAAGGCGGCGATGATGTCCAGCCTGCCCGAAAGTTTGCGGCACATCTAGCTCCTGGTGCCTAGGTAGTGCAGGTACTGAAACTTACCTGTGCCTGCAGTCAAGTCCAGTGAGCCTGAGCCTGAACTAGTATTCGGTGAGGAACCAGAGCGGCTTGTTACATCGCATCTCAACCAGCTCCACCCAGACAGGCTTGTTACATCGCATCTCAACCAGCTCCACCCAGACAGGCTTGTTACATCGCATCTCAACCAGCTCCACCCAGACAGGGGAGGTAACAAGTGGTCAAATGAACTGTTTTCTGCATTTTCAGCAGTTACTTTGGGTCTTCAGCTTTACTACAAGAAGGAACACTCTGAATATCGCTACTTGATGAACTTTGCAAGGTTTTGCTTGAGTGAGATTATTCGGCAGATAGACAGGAGCGGACACTTGTACATGGACAGTCGTTGGATGTGCTCTTTATTTGTGGTGTAGAATCAAGGACATTATAGATTCAGTTATATTTGGAATAGATATTTTAGGACATTCTTTTCCAGTGTCATTTGTTGGACTTTTTTGAACATTTAATTCAGTTGTGATATTTGAGACAGTGCAGATGGAGATTGATACAGGCGATCATCCGTCAGTCTCCAGGAAACCCTACCGCACTTCGTTGGCGAGTAGAGAGGTGATAGAGAAGACCGTCGAGAATATGTTGCGTGACGGAATAATTTCTCGCACGATCTCAGAGTGGTCATCACCAGTTGTCTTGGTGACTAAGAAAGATGGTACCCATCGTTTCTGTTGCGACTACCGTGCACTCAGTGCTGTGACACGTTCATTGTCATATCCATTGCCACGCATTGAGGACATCCTGAGCACGATAGGAAAAAGCCAAATTTTTCAGCACTTTGGATGCTCGATGTGGCTTTTGGTGCGTTCCCTTGTCCGAAGACGCTCAGCAGAAGTCAGCTTTTAGCTGCCATCTTGGCTGTTTCCGTATCAACTTCATGAGCTTTGATTTAAAAGGGCTCCATCTACCTTTGTCGCACTTATGGACACAGTATTGCAAGGCTTAGGAAAGTTTGCACAAGCCTATATTGACGATATACTGGTGTTCACTGATGGAACGATAGAAGACCATGTTCGCGATCTTCAGACGGTATTCAACCGGTTATAGCAGTATTCGTATAACAATGATAGTAAGTGCATTATTATAGGTTTTTCTTTTTCAATTTTCTCCTGTTGAGATCCTTCGAGAAGGTCACGTGGGCTGCAAAACCCGTGACAGGAAATAATAGGGGCAAAGCTGAGTGCGTGGAATCAGTCTTGGTTTGAACGTGTAACTGTGTGGACTTTTTTTTTTTTTTTTGAGCTGTGTGATGTTTTCATGGAACATATGAACGTTTTAGTTGTACGTATGAATGGACTGGCCACATGGCAGGGATAACCAGCTAGCAGTCGAATTTAATGTTATTTTCATCAGCATTATCATCATTCCATCAATAAATGTTCCAGGTCACCGTTACCCAGGATTTACTTGACTATCTGTACCAGTTGTCGTCAACGTGAGGTTTTGAACGAGCCTGGATGAGAAGTATGTCTGGAACAGTGTGTAACTAATCCAGCAAGTGAGAGTGAGAGCTGGAATTATGTGTGTAACTAGTCCAGTAACCTCAACTCTCGAAGATCAAGATGAAAATCGACTCAGTGATTCACGTGCGTAACATGATCACTTCGATGCGATACGGCCTAAGTAAAGCCCCAAGTACACACACACACAAAGTCGATTATAATTGGTGCCGTCGGGGAGACCCACTTTGGCGACATAAAACTACGATGGGTGGAGGTACATCTGCGTGACACAAACCGCCTGGCACTTGAGAACCATTGCATTCAAAATTATGGGACGCTGGAACCACATGGGTTAAACTCGCTGTTTAGTTACACGTAACATCATCTTCTTCAATCATTATAGTACCTCTCCACTAAATCCACCCCTTCTTACTTTTCAAACTTCCTCACAGCATCACTCTGCAACCCCGCTATTTTCTCTGCAACACCTCTTCCCCAATCACCTGTTTCGAATTCTCCTAGCTAGGCCAGTAGTGCGTTACTCTCTCTCCCCTCCCCGGTTCCCCATCCACCACCCCCAGTTACAACCCACCGACCACATGTCACAGGTCTCTATTTAAACAGTTTCCACGTCCTACCAGATCCATTCCTGACACACACCGCCAGACAAGCCACACCTTGCAATTTACAGCTAAGTACTCCTTTAAAAAAAATTTTTTTTAACAGTATTCATGTAAATCTATACTTTATCTCCTCTCCCTATTTCTTCGTCCTGTATGTTTTTGTATGATTAAGGCTCACGCCGAAACGTCACAACTTTGTAATCGTTAAGTAATAAAGCTGCTCCTACTTTTTTCCGATTTTATACATTCTAGTATCACAGCTTTACTGCAGTGTTTAGTGTATAGTTGTATACTTATACACCAATTATTGTGTTACACGTGGTACAGAAGACAAATGTCCTGGCCTAAGGTACGACGCACTCCTGCTTCTCTGTGCCGTCGCCATTCTTGTTATTTTCGATTTCGCCAGCAAGAACTGTGAGCCGCATGGGCTGTGCTTTCATTCATCGTTGCTTGTATGAGCCTGACTGTCGTATGTTGTCCGTACGTGAGAGGGATCTGTTCTTGTATGCTGTCCGTACGTGAGAGGGATCTGTTCTTGTATGCTGTCCGTACGTGAGAGGGATCTGTTCTTGTATGCTGTCTGTACGTGAGAGGGATCTGTTCTTGTATGCTGTCCG
Source organism: Achatina immaculata (assembly GCA_009760885.1). Lineage (NCBI taxonomy): Eukaryota > Metazoa > Mollusca > Gastropoda > Stylommatophora > Achatinidae > Lissachatina > Lissachatina immaculata. The sequence goes on from CM019718.1 coordinate 42,891,921, forward strand.
TACGTGAGAGGGATCTGTTCTTGTATGCTGTCCGCACGTGAGAGGGATCTGTTCTTGTATGCTGTCACTGTGAGGGATAATCCTACTAGCCCTTCCAAGCTGTCCTGGAGGCGGATGGGGAGATGATTCGGCACTCTAGCATGCTGTGCATACGGAGGGGGCCAACCCTGGCTCTCTATGTCCTGAAGGGGCCATTTCTGGCTCTAAATGTTTCCTGGTGGGGATCACTCCCTGGCTCTCTACAGATGGAAATGCACGGACTCAACCTGTAGTTATCAAGACTGGAGGGAAGCCAGCTTTTACCTGTAGTTATCACTACTGGAGGGGAGCCAGCTACAGCCTCTCGGAGTAAAGTCTTGGAACTTGTTTCACTTTCTCTCTAGTTCCAGGAGTAGGTACTTTCTAGAACTTTTGGACTAATTTCCTTTTCTTCTGATGGAATTCATCAGGTCTTGTGGTGGATAGTAGTAACAGATTCGGATTAGTTAGGTAATTCTTCCTTTACTTACAGTAAAATAATTGGTTAGGTTACATTAGGTTATGAACTGAGTTTGCTTGCTGCGCCATTGCCATGATTGTGTCAAATCTTTTCGGTCGTTTATATGTTTTTTTTAGTGGGCGATTGTTATTTGGTTGTATTTGAGCACAATGGTGTGCTCGCTTTTGTAGTGAGTTGAGTTGTGAATGGATTACGCTGCATTTTTATTTCGCACTGTTTATGTGTGTACGATACTTATATTCAGGGAGTTGGCGTGTTTTGTTTCCTCCCTACGCCATCTATGTCAACACATTTTGTGTAACTTTATTATTGTTAGGTAACTAGGTTTTTTTTGTTTTGATATATTTGGCCAGGTTGATTTTTGGGTTATATTGTATTCTAAGTGTGCTTCGAGTACTAGCGCATTTATTTTTGCGTTGGTCTGTGTGTAGTAATCGAGACTTCATAGTTTCTGTGAGTGGTTGGAAAGTTTGCTTTGGTCTGTGTAGTAGCCTGTGCTTTCGTGTTTGTAATGTTTTGGGTGCACCCATGTGGTTGTGTTGTTTCACGTGGAGGCCTGCTAGTTGATGTGTATGTGACTGTGAACAAAGTTTTCAAGGTATGAGAGTGCTGGCCCCTTGGGTTGACCGTAAGAGTTGACCTACTGACCGCCTTTGTTTTGTTTGGGCGGTACTGAGATTGTATTTGTTTTTGAAAATGATTGTTATTTCACTATGCATTTTTTTTACAAAAATGATTGTTATTTCACCATGCATTTTTTTTACAAAAAATGATTGTTATTTCACTATGCATTTTTTTTACAAAAATGATTGTTATTTCACTATGCATTTTTTTTTACAAAAATGATTGTTATTTCACTATGCATTTTTTTACAGAAATGATTGTTATTTCACCATGCATTTTAAAAAAATGTTTGTCTTTGTGTGTTGATTTGTATATAGGTTATGTTTTGTTTAGAGCATTATTGCATTACTGAACTGCATATCATGCGTTTAGCTAAGTTATGCAATGTTCATGCTATACATATGCTGTTTGATAGCCCAGCTGAGATGGTTTTTTTTTTTAGGTGGCTTCTATACCGGTTAGCCAGAGATGCGTCACTTTTGTCTTATTGTCTTGACCTTGTATGTTGTGATGATGTGTCAGATATCTGATGATGTGTCATATATTTGGTGATGTCATATATTTTATGATATGGCATATATTTGATGATGTGTCATATATTTGGTTATGTATCACATATTTTATGATGTAGCATATCTTGATGTTTTGATAGTGTGTGTTTTGCAGATGTATGTCATTTATTATTTTTTATTGGCTTGACGTCCTATTGTTTTTGAAGGATGTCATAAGATGCACTTAGCTGAAATATTGGAGATGACTTGATGTCCTATTGTTTTTTTGGAGGATGTCATCACCTCTATTTAGTTGACATGTTGGACATAATAATGGAGATACAATGAGCGAAATTAAAAGGAGGACATCTATTGCCTTCAGAAAGTAAAACAAAGAATCTGTGGATAGGAGCAGACAGAACTACAAAAATAAGATTTTTAAGGGCATGCATCTTTCCCATAGCAACATATGCCTGTGAGACTTGGACACTTAACAAAACAGCTGAGAAACACATAAATGCCTTTGAATGTAAATGCTACAGAAGAGTTCTCCAAATATCATGGACACAAAAAAGAACAAATATATCTACACTACAAGAGCTTAATATTGAAGAAGGCTGGCTAGTAAAGAGGATTAAAGAGAGAAAACTTAAATATTTTGGACACATTAAACATCATGATAATTTAGAGAAGACCATATTGGAAGAATACATAATGGGAAAAAGAAAAAAGAGGACGACCAAAACGAAGATGGCTGCAAGAAATCGTTGACGATCTGCAAATGGACGCAGCAGCAGCAGGCCATCTTGCTCACAACCTTGAGGCCTACAGGAGTGCTGTTTGGGAGGCAAAGTTCCGCATGGGGCATGCAAATGAATGAATGAATGTTGGACATTTGAGTGTACTACTGGGATGAGATATGGGGGTATGTGCTCTTTGAGAACTATGATGGTGTGTTTGGAGAGGGGGGAAGTATCTATAGCAGTATTCGTGTAACAATGATAGTAAGGGCATTATTATAGGTTTTTCTTTTTCAATTTTCTCCTGTTGAGATCCTTCGAGAAGGTCACATGGGCTGCAAAACCCGTGACAGGAAATTGTGGGGGCAAGGCTGAGTGCATGGAGCAGTCTTGATTTGAACGTGTAACTGTGTGGACGTGTTTTGTCAAGCTGTGGGATGTCTTCGTGGAACAGATGAACATTTTAGTTGTACGTATGAATGGACTGGCCACATGGCAGGGATAACCAGCCGGCAGTCGAATTTAATGTTATTTTCATCAGCATTATCATCATTCCATCAATAAATGTTCCAGGTCACCGTTACCCAGGATTTACTTGACTATCTGTACCAGTTGTCATCAACGTGAGGTTTTGAAGAGCCTGGATGAGAAGTATGTCTGGAACAGTGTGTAACTAATCCAGCAAGTGAGAGTGAGAGCTGGAATTATGTGTGTAACTAGTCCAGTAACCTCACTTTCGAAGATCAAGATGAAAGTCTACTGAGTTATTCACGTGCGTAACATGATCACTTTGATGCGATACGGCCTAAGTAAAGCCCCAAGTACACAAACAGAAAAAGTCAATTATACGGTTGCGCGAACACAAGGTCAAGCTAAAACCATCAAAATGCCACTTTGCAGCCTCTGTGACAAAGTATCTCGGTTATGTCATCAGCCAGTCAGGCATATCTCCTGATCCTGAGAAGGTCAGAGCCATTGCCGAAATGCCGTCTCCTTTGAATGTGAAGGAGGTGCGCTTTTTTCTGGGGACGTGCAGTTACTATCGACGTTTCATTCCATTTTTCGGAGATTGTGGCTCCCATAGTAGACCTCACCAAAAAAAGTCATAGGTTCAAACGGTCTCCAGTTTGTCAAATGGCGTTCGAGTCTTTGAAGGATCGCCTTGCGAAGGTACCGCTTCTCTCGCATCCTGATTTGCAGAAGCCACTTACATTGTATACAGATGCCTCCAATGTTGCGGTTGGAGCCTGGTTGGTGCAGACGGCTTCCACTTCTGATGGGCTCTCAGTTGAAGAGCCATTATATTTCCTTTCGCAGAAGCTGTCGCGCTCTCAGACTAAGTGGTCTACTTTCGAGAGAGAAGCGTATGCTGTCCATTACGCCACACAGAAGTTGAGATATTTTCTGGCGAATAGACACTTCGCTGTGAAGACTGGCCATAGACCCTTGGTTGATACATTCCTCAGTCAGCAGGAGATGTCAGATGTCAAGTTGCAGAGGTGGTTTGCTAACCTCCGCACCCTGGACCTTCAGATGTTCTTTCATCCAGGTGCGCGGGAGACAACGTTGGCAAGTTTCGATGGTGCCACTTCTATACCAGTACCAGCTCACGTTCTTGATAGGGACGTTCCTCAGTCACAAGGATCTGAGACATGTGACGTCAAGTCAGCCAGCGTTGTGGGGGCCTAGTCACAGGCAGGGCCCCTCAGTCACAAGGATCTGAGACATGTGACGTCAAGTCAGCCAGCGTTGTGGGGGCCTAGTCACAGGCAGGGCCCCTCAGTCACAAGGATCTGAGACATGTGACGTCAAGTCAGCCAGCGTTGTGGGGGCCTAGTCACAGGCAGGGCCCCTCAGTCACAAGGATCTGAGACATGTGACGTCAAGTCAGCCAGCATTGTGGGGGCCTAGTCACAGGCAGGGCCTGATAGGGACGTTCTTCAGTCACAAGGATCTGAGACATGTGACGTCAAGTCAGCCAGCGTTGTGGGGGCCTAGTCACAGGCAGGGCCCCTCAGTCACAAGGATCTGAGACATGTGACGTCAAGTCAGTTAGCATTGTGGGGGCCTAGTCACAGGCAGGGCCCCTCAGTCACAAGGATCTGAGACATGTGATGTCAAGTCAGTCAACGTTGTGGGGGCCTAGTCACAGGCAGGGCCCTTCAGTCACAAGGATCTGAGACATGTGATGTCAAGTCAGCATTGTGGGGGCCTAGTTATAGGCAGGGCCCCTCAGTCACAAGGATCTGAGACATGTGACGTCAAGTCAGTCAACACTGTGGGGGCCTAGTCACAGGCAGGGCCCCTCAGTCACAAGGATCTGAGACATGTGACGTCAAGTCAGTCAGCGTTGTGGAGGCCTATTCACAGGCAGAGCCCCCACTTGTAGTAGATTGCTCTGTGCAGACTGACTTGCCGTGTCCCTGTCAGCAGAAAGAGAGAGTAGAGAGGGCAACTAATACATCGTGTCCTATGGTTCAGGACGTCGCCATTAATGTATCGTTGCCTGGTGGGACCTTTCAGAGGCAGTATCAGCAAGATCGTTGTAGATCTTACCTGCCACGTCCCATTAGACAGAGATTTTCTCTTCCCCCGCTACCTCGCTTTGTTCCCAGGCTCCCACCGTGGTACCTGAAGGAAACCCAGCAGAGAGTGGTCCCTAGGGCTCTCCCCTCAGACCACTATATGGAGGTGGATGCTTCCGCCTCAGCAGTTCCTATGTCGGTGGATGACCTGCGACCTCGGCATAGGCGGAAGAAATGGAAGAGAGCCGATATCTGCCATCAGTCTCAGAAGGAACACCGTCCTCACAGTGAAGATTATTTCCCTGAAGAGACTTCACCTAGCGCCGATTGCGATACGGAGATTGATCAGTTGTACGTCTCTGATCATAAGCTCGTTGTGGCAGTAGGCACCAAGAATCTTATCAAAGTTAAACTGAAAAAAAAAAAAAAAGAACCGAGAACTTCTTCCTGCTGTTTTAATGATCAGATCCAGTTCATGAGAACACAGAAAGTGTTGTGGCTGAAGTTTTCCCTCAAAGATATATAAGAACACAATCTGCAGGATCAACCAGGTCACTCAGATACTGAAGATGATGATGATGATGACAGCATTCATCTTTTGTGTGACTTCATCAAGTACTTATTATCACTACCATACTAGAACTTTTTTTTTAAACTACAATTATCCATTCACTTATACATTATTTTTTAATTGTTTAGAGAAATGTATTAAGAACCTAGATAATTTTAGATATTATTTTAGATACATGTATTAAAAATCTAGATAGTTCTAGATGTTATTTTAGAAAATGTATTAAAAACCTAGATAATTCTAGATATTTTAGAAAATGTATTAAAATAACCTAGATAGTTCTAGATATTTTAGAAAATGTATTAAAATAACCTATATAGTTCTAGATATTTTAGAAAATGTATTAAAATAACCTAGATAGTTCTAGATATTTTAGAAAATGTATTAAAATAACCTATATAGTTCTAGATATTTTAGAAAATGTATTAAAATAACCTAGATAGTTCTAGATATTTTAGAAAATGTATTAAAATAACCTAGATAGTTCTAGTTATTATTTTGAGAGAAAAGCTGGCAGAACTCCTCTCACCCCATGTGACCCTCACAATTGGTCATGTACACAAAGAAGACAAAGATCTCTCACCCCATGTGACCCTCACAATTGGTCATGTACACAAGAAGACAAAGATCTCTCACCCCATGTGACCCTCACAATTGGTCATGTACACAAAAGAGAAAAATATTTCTTTAGGGCAAACTTTATTTTTCTACAAAAGGTTTCAAACTTATCCTGTGAAACACAAAAAAATATTGAGAATCTAGACCTCGCACAAGTTTGGCTATTTTAGTTTTTCAAAGACATTTGAGTTTGTTGTCTCATGGATACCTGACAATTATTAACCTCCAGATATTAAACAACAAAAAATGTCAATATAGGGATCAAACTTCTGTCCTCAAGTCATTCAATATAGGGATCAAACTTCTGTCCTCAAGTTACTCAATATTAAGATCAAACTTTTCTATGTCTTCAATCTCCATGTTGAAGTTACTGGCCCAAGCATCCAATTTTGAGGCCTGGAAAAAAAAAAAAAAGTTTTCTTGTACTAACTGCACTGTCATGTTTTAGTTATAAGTTTTCAACTACATGTTTAACAACACTCTCAAGCATACATTACTGATATAACTAATTGAATTTCCATTCTTCCAAATATGGGTCACTTAAAAATGATATCCACATATTTTTTCTGTCTAGAGATAAAGCAGGAAAAAAAGAGAGCATTAAAAAAACAACAAACTACAGAATAAATTAATCTGAAGTTTTAAAAAGCTCACACATGAAAATAACATGCATATTTTGGCCTGCCTATAAAACACACAATGGTATCTATCACTAACTCATATCCATGGAAAAAAAATCTGGTAAAAAGCAATTTTATTACATTTCATCATAATTTCATTGCCAAAAAAAAAAAAATAATAATAATTGTCATAGAACCTGTGTGTACAAAATAAATACAAATAAAAATCTATAATGAAAAATAATGTTATAATAAATGTTTTAATCTTTAATCAACTTCAAGACCAGATAAAAACTATAATCTCTTCTACAGCATAAACTAAGTCACCTTCAAGACCAGACAAAAACTTATAATCTCTTCTACAGCATAAACTAAGTCACCTTCAAGACCAGACAAAAACTATAATTTCTACAGGTTACATATAACACAATAACAGTAAATTTATGCTGAATATTTGTTGTTCATGAAAAGCTTTAGTAACTTACAAGTTTTGTTTGTTTGCTTCTCTTTATGTTGGATGGTTTACAGTAGGATCTGTTGTGACTTTTGTTTACTTTCAGCTCCAAGTTATCTGCAACAAATTTAAAAAATAGTCATTTCATTCTTGTGTCTCTTGAACCAGATGCAGGACATTCCCTGACGCAGGGCACACCTATGATGAGAGAGAAAATACTTTTTCTGGAATGCTGGGTCTATGTTCACTGCCTATGTGCAATCATCTCTGATGTATTTGTATGCTTATGTTAGTATCACCCTACAACAGAATTCCTAGCTCCATCAAAGTACATCAAAGCTTATTCTCAAAAGTCTAGGGTGTACTTGAAATATGAAGCTGTTGTTGGTACTGTACAAGTTTCTGTCATACACAAAATAATAACACTAATAATAATAGCAATGTACGACTACATATTCTGCCAAGTTTCTGACATTACACGTACACTGTGAGAGACTGGACAGAACAGGCAGGTAAAACTAACACATACCTGAGTCGGCAGAGAAGGTGTCTGAGAAGAGTGTTGGAGATGATGATTTGTGTCTGGGCAGATTTTCTGGAGAACTTTCCAAGCCCCTGAACAGACTATCTGTGGTGTGATAAGGTGAGGAATCACTGCTGCTAGGGTCAGCCGTGCGATACGAGTCATTTGAAGGAGCACTTTTCTTTGCACTTTTGGAAGTGCCTCTTGCTTGAGCTGCAGGTGGAGGTATATTCTCTGAAGAATTGAAACCAAAGCAAGAATCTTCCATGCCTTTCTTCCTTTTCCTCACCACTCTCATCTGCACTTCCGGCACATTTGTTGCTGCAATGGGAGTAAAGATGTTTTTCTTCTTCACATAATCGACGCAAGTTGATGCTGCTTTCTTTTTGTTTCTAATTTTATTAACTCCAATGTGCTTCTTTAGAAATTTCGACTTGCAATGTAGGATATGCTTTCCTGCATCTAATGTCCGGATATTCTTTTTCACAACAGGTGACAGAGCTATGCCAGAATCAGCCTGTGAACTATAGGACAGCTGAGTGGAGATGCTGGGCAGGGAGGCTGGTTGTAGGCTGCGTTTTCTGGAAGATCTAGGGACCTGTGGTGTTGTGAAGTCATCAACTAAAGCTGATGTGATTTCACGAGATTTCACCGGAAGAATAGGGGTCACTTCTGGGGTCTCAGATGAAAACTTTTCCACAGTACTCTCTGAAGCAGAGCTTTTCAACACCGGTGTACTTGTTGGTATGCACTTTTTATGCTTGGAACAAGCGTCTACTTTCTTCAAACATTTTGTTGTTGATTGTTTGGTTGTACATTTTTTTCTATTCATTTTCTTTCTTCCTTTGCTATTATCTGCAGGATCATCAATGAGATTTACATCGTATGGGTCACTGCTTTGACCTGCAACTGGTTCAGGACTTGAGTTTGGTGTTAGAGACTCCTCGTCTGCTTCGTAAGCTGAGTCTGCCTGGAACAAGGAGAATATGCCAGAATCTGTCAACAGTTCAGCAAGACAAAACATTTCCAAGAGTTCTTTTTACTTCCAGACACGTCTACTGTCACATATCACACTGACAAACTAAATCTGTCAACAGTTCAGCAAGACAAAACATTTCCAAGAGTTCTTTTTACTTCCAGACACGTCTACTGTCACATATCACACTGACAAACTAAATCTGTCAACAGTTCAGCAAGACAAAACATTTCCAAGAGTTATTTTTACTTCCAGGCATGTCTACTGTCACATATCACACTGACAAACTACAATCATTGGGCTAAGATTCAACCTGCAGCTACTAACACAACAGCTGCTTTCACAGCAAAGGCACAGTGTTGATGATGATGATTTGTAACACAACAGTAGCTAACAATTAGAAATCTCACACGAAACTTAAAGCTATTTATATGTATATATAGGAGAACACTATATTTTAGGGGGGAAAAAAAGGGATGAGGAGTTCATTTTTGGTCAAATTCTCCCTTTGTCTAGCATTTTGTCAAGATGACTTATGACAAACATCAATATGACATGTTTTATTACTGTTAACTATTCTTAGTCCACATATCATTGCTCAGTACCAACCACAAAATACATGCAAATATCACTGGTATTAACATAGTAACATAGGACTAAAGATCAACGTAGGAAAGACAAAGTTAATGAAACAAAATGTGAACAACAGAAATGTTCTCAGAGTAGATAACAAGTTAGTGGAGGAGGTCAACGAATTTGTATACCTTGGCAGCAGAGTAGTAGAAAATGGAGACAGCACAGAGGACATCAACAGCAGACTTACTAGAGCAAACCAGGCTTTTGCAATGCTGCAGACTATATGGAAATCAAAAAAACTAAGCATAAATATGAAAATCAGGATATTTAAGAGTAATGTTCTAAGTGTAGTACTCTATGGAAGTGAATGCTGGAAAATCACCAAAATCATAGAAAACAAGTTAAATTCTTTCCAGACTAAATGTTTATGAAGAATTAGAAAAATATTTTGGCCAAACACCATAAGAAATAACATCTTATTAGCAGAAATGCAAATGAAACCACTGACAACAATTATTGAGGAAAGACGCTGGCGATGGTTGGGACACGTGCTCCGAATGACTGACAACTCACTACCAAAAATAGCACTAAGATGGACACCACAGGGGAACAGAAGTAAGGGTAGACCAAAAGAGACATGGAGAAGAACAGAAAGGATGTTGAGCAATAGAGGGCTCACCTGGGCAAGAGCAGAAAAAAAGGCGAAGGACAGGCATTTGTGGAAAACCCTTGCGGAAGCCCCATGTGCCCTGGGCACTTAAGGTTCAGAGAGAGAGAGAGATCACTGGTATGCACATAACTGCTTGTGAGCTTTCCTTTTCAGGTCAATACCATGTACTGGTGTCTACAAATGATTTCCAACTGTTCTGATGTACTGTTGTTTGTTCTGATGTACTGTATATACTGCGTGTTTATTCTGATGTAATGCATATACGGCTGTGTTTATTCTGATGTACTGTGTATATACTGCGTGTTTATTCTGATGTAATGCATATACTGCTGTGTTTATTCTGATGTACTGTGTATATACTGTTGTGTTTATTCTGATGTACTGTGTATATACTGCGTGTTTATTCTGATGTAATGCATATACGGCTGTGTTTGTTCTGCTGTACTGCACATACTGCTGTGTTTATTCTGATGTAATGCATATACTGTTGTGCTTGTTCTGATGTAATGCATATACTGTTGTGTTTATTCTGATGTACTGAGTATATACTGTTGTGTTTCTTCTGATGTACTGTGTATATACTGTTGTGTTTATTCTGATGTACTGAGTATATACTGTTGTGCTTGTTCTGATGTAATGTGTATATACTGTTGTGCTTGTTCTGATGTAATGCATACACTGCTGTGTTTTTTGTTCTAATGTAATGTATATACTATTGTGCTTGTTCTGATGTAATGCATATACTGCTGTGTTTTTTGTTCTAATGTAATGTATATACTATTGTGCTTGTTCTGATGTAATGCATACACTGCTGTGTTTTTTGTTCTAATGTAATGTATATACTATTGTGCTTGTTCTGATGTAATGCATATACTGTTGTGCTTGTTCTGATGTAATGTATATACTGCTGTGTTTTTTGTTCTGATGTAATGCATATACTGCTGCGTTTGTTCTGATGTACCATACAGTATTGTGTTTGTTCTATGTATAATGTATCTGTCTGGAGAACCAATCAGAACACTGAAAGTAGACTCAGAAGATTTGAAGGAAGATGCCTCAGAAAAATTTTAAGAATACACTGGGAAGAACATGTGACAAGTGAGGAAATAACCAATTACTAGCGAGGTCAAAAGATGAAGATAGAAATGGCTGGGTCACATACTACGAATGACAAAAAAACAAGACACCCCTACAGCAGCTTGTCTTGGACACCTCAAGGGAAAAGAAAGAGGGGCAGGCCACTGGGACATGGAGGCACATAACACAGGAACAACTAAAGGAAGCAGGGAAGACATGGCTTGAGGTATCCTGACTTGCTCAAGATAAGACTGACTGGAGAACCTTTGCTGATGTCTTATGCTCCTTTGGGAGTATAGAGGACATGATGATGATGTATCTGTCAAGTGATGCCTTAAGAAAAATAGTTATGATATCACAGTGGGCTGGGTGGCCAGAAGTTGTACTTCAGATACACTTGACTGTTCATACTGTTGGCATAATGGAGGGTGATGCAATCATGTGATGTGAAATTTTAATAAGCAATTAAATAAATCTTTACTTGTAAACTTTAAACATAATGTGTATACATCATCACAGTCAATCCAAGTCTTGAATCATACCAAAGTTCTGTCATATAAATTGATGTTCTTGCATTCCTTGATTTGCTGTCCACCGAGCTGTAAGGACTGGTCAGTGTTTACCTTTATGCTGGACACAGGCAGGACCCTGTACAGACCATCTGTAGCCAAATTCTTCAGAGAGCTACCCTATTCTCAGGCAAGGCTGCTGCCTGCTCCCTTCTTGGCAAGAGATCCATGTTGTCAACTTTAAGAACTGTAGCCTTCAGTCCTTTCCTATCTCTCGTTCTTATGTTTTGGTTCACATCCTTTTTCTTTTAAAACTAAAGCAATAGTGATAAAAACCAACATAAAAAATGAAAAAGAACAGCACATAGATCTTTACTGAATAGGTTCATACAAACTATCTCACCATGACACTGTCTCTTGAAGCTGGAGTGATTGACTTCTGTATATTCTAGGAAGGAAAAAAATATTTTAAAATTTCCCATGTCTTGAATGTTTGAGGAACACATTTTTTTTATAAATAGGAAACAATAAGGCTTTCGTACAGTAAAGTAAGAGAACACAGTTTTGTAGGATTAGACCACAAAAAAATCATAGACAAAAGAACTTTTTTAGAAGTGAGAGAAAGAAAAATCACAAGAGAATTACGTGGTGATATTTGAACAACAGACTCTGGTAGGTCAAGCATGAAGAAGACAGCGTACCATCGAGCTTCGCTATCTCGCACTTCCAAAAAAAGGTGTTTGAAAGCAAGTCATTAGTACCCGTTCAGTCGAAACAAAGATTATGACACCCAGAAAGAAACGAGGTCATGACACAGAAATTTTGTATCTTAGATTCAGTTTCCAGCAGGTACCAACTTTTCAGACACAAACATACGCACATGGTCTCCTGCTATGTCATGATCTTTGTTTCGACCCAACAGGTACTAAGAACTTTGCTTTCAAACACTTTTTTAGAGGTGCTAGATAGCGAAGCTCATTGGTACGCTGTTCTCTTGTGGCTAGATGGCTACTCATCCTACTGGAGTCTGTGGTTTGAATCCCAGGTAATCCTCTTGTGATTATTCTTTCTCTCATGTATACAAAAAGTGCTTTGTCTAGGATTTTTTCAAGGTCTAATCCTACAAAACTGCGTGCTCTTACTTTATTGAATATGTTTATCTTTCAGGTTTTTTTTTTGTTGGTGTGTAGAATCCCTTCCCATTATATCTTCTCACTTTTTTATCATCTGCACCATCTGAATGGCTTTGTATGGGTTATTGGTATCCGATGGTGGCAAGTTATGGTTATTAATGGCATAATGCCATGTTGTTTACCATATGGCACCCTTTGTGATAACCTCTTCACAACACTCCTCAGCCAATCATTGGCTTTCTCTTACTGCTCTACTTCATCTATCTGGGCGCATTTCATGCCAGACTTCCTTTGAAGAAAGCCAAAGGGGTAAGTTTATATATTTTTCATCCATTTTTCGTGTTTTTATCTGTTACGTTGCTTTAGTATGTGATCCTTGAAAAAAGACTTTTGCCGAAATATTGGATTGTTGTATATCCATATACTCATCTTGCTTTCTGCCCACTTTCCTCACTCTTTCTTTACGTAAAACTGAAAAATACACCCAATTATTTTTCTTACTAAAACTCATATCAAAGCTTATCTTTCTTCCTTGCCCTTTCTTATATAAAACACATTTTGTTTCCAAATATTTTTTTTTTGCTTTTTCTAAAAAAAACTTTGTTTCAAGTCCAACCAAATTTGATTTACAGATCAAACCAGTAAATAATGACTCAGTGTTTACACACACACACCTACAGTCAGAAGATTACTGTAAGCACAATCACAAGATTTCTGCAACCACAACTACAATCATAAGATACACATTTACAAGCACATCTATAATCACAAGATTTCTGCAACCACAACTACAATCATAAGATACAAATTTACAAGCACATCTATAATCACAAGATTTCTGCAACCACATCTACAATCATGAGACTGCTGTAAGCATTTCTACAGTCATCTGATTTATGCAACAGCTACTTCTTCTTTGGCTCATTGCTGCAGATAAAGTATGACTACATTCCTCTCTATTCCTAATCTTCTCTCTCCAGTTGGCGACACCAATTTCTTTTATATCTCTTCTATGTTGTCTTTCCATCTCTATTTCGGTCTACCCCTTGGTCTTGTTTCCCTATCTTCTTGTGCATACATAATTTGTGTTTGTCTACTCTCTTCCATTTTTTTCTACATGGCCAAAATAGCATAGTCTGTTCAGTTTCAAGAGATTTATAATTCATTGGGATTTAAATAAGCTGTTCAGTTCAGTGTTCTTTCTAGCTCTCCACTCTTGGTATTCTTTATGGGCACAAAGATTCTTCTTAGGATCTTGTTCTCAAAGATCTGCAACTGTTCATCTTTCTTTGTTGTGCTCCATATTTCTGATCCATACATGTCAACTGGTCTTATTATAGTTTTGTAGATTGTTATTTTCTTGCTATTGGGACAGGATTTTACTAGTTACTGCAAGGCAACATTTTATAATCACAAAATTTCTGTAAACATCAGTATGAAATGTTCTTTAAAAAATTCATGTGACTTTTTTTTTATTTTTTAGAAGTTTGTTTGCTGCTTAGCATAGGACAAATTTATGACCATCAAAATATTATTTTATCTACAACAATAAATCATCTCCGCAGGGAAGGTTTCATTTGTCTTACTGTGTACTTGACAAAGCTGATTTCTTACATCTCTTGATGTTGTTTGCCTATTTTTGTTGTTGTTCTTTTTCCTCAAGCTGTCCACTGTTTAGATGTTCTAGTGGTGAGGACGTTGTCTGATGAGGCAATCAGCAACTCACAGCTGACATGCTAGTGTCAGGGTTAGCGAACCATAGCTGACCAAGACCCTGTCCCACCTCTCCGTGGTACCCCAAGTAACAGGCTTAGCCTGGCTAACTGGGCTGGGATCACCATAGTCCCCATGGTGGTGGAGTCTGCTAAGAAGCACTGCACCAGTCCAGTTACAGGGAGATAGCACAAGACAAGCAAGTACAATCACGTACCAATTTAGGCTGCATTTGAAACTGGTCAATTTAGCCGCACTGGGTTTGGGGTTTGTGCGAGCATCAGATACTATATACAGTTCATCACTATAACATGTTAGAAGATGATTTGGTATGTTTACTATCACTTTAAAACAAAAAGAAAAAGTCAATTAACGCAATACCAATCTGGAAATTGATCAATCAATCAAGTGCTGTGCCGCGTAGGCGATCATTTCTCTCCACAATTCCCTGTCTTTAGACTTGATTATGAGATCCGCTGGTGACTTTCTTCCTAGCAACACTGACAGCCCATCTAGTAACTTCTCTCTCTGTCTTCCTCTGTCTCTTCTTCCCTCAATTTTTCAAGTTGCCACTTGTGTTCCAATTTTCACCTTCTCAGAAAATGTCCTACAAATCTCGTTATCTGCCTCTGATCTTTGCTGTAATTTGCATTTAAACTCCAGCCTCCCTTAAAACTTCTTCATTGGTTTTCTTAGCTGTCCATGGTACCTTCAACATCCTTCTTATGAACCACATTTCCATGGCTTCCATTTCTCGCTGTACTCTCTTATTCATGGACCATGCTTCACACCCATAAAACAAAATTGGCTTGATGTAGCATTTAAGTACTCGGAATCTTGTTTCCAGTGATATGGATCTGTTGCACAAGATGTTTCTCATTTTCTGGAATGCTGACTTGGCCTGAGCATGTCTGTTTTTTATTTTGTTGCGACATTTCCCATCAGCTGTTATAAATGTTCCTAAGTACTTGAATCTATCAACTTGTTTCAGCTCTGTGCCATCGATGGTAATGCTACGTTTTGGTAGTATTCTTTTCTTTGAGATGACCATCACTTCAGTCTGAGACCTTTACTTTTACTTTCACGAACCACGATGTCCAGAAGAGCCTGTAGCTCCCCTTCACTTTTAGCAATCAGAACTGTGTCATCTGCATATCTTAAGTTATTATGGTTGTACCTGCCAATAGATATTCCTGGCAAGCTCTCTATATTTCTCATTATGTTTTCGCTGTACAAGGAGAAGAGGTCAGGAGATAGAACACATCCTTGTCTCACTCCCAATTTTATGTCTTGGAATGCTTCTATTTGGTTCTCAACCTTCATTGCTGCTGATTGCTGCCAGTATATGTTTTTGATGAGTTTCAGATCTTTCCCATCTATGTTGAAGTCTTTCAGCATTCTTATAATTTCTGTGTGTCTCACTTTATCGAATGCTTTACAGTAGTCTATGAAGCATAAGTATATGTCCATCTTTACTTCTATTGATCTTTCCTGTGTTTTCAGTATATATATATGGCATTACTTGTGCCATTTCCTTCAGCAGTTTCTGGTTTTATTTTGCACCTGACTCTTCTCATGACAATACGAAGCAGGATTTTGGTAACATGGCTCATAAGACTAATGGTTGAATGGTCTTCACATTCAATTGCACCTCGTTTCTTTGGTAGGGCAATGAAAACTGACTGCAAATGGTCTGATGGGACATAGTTACTGTTACAGATGTCATTCAGCAATCTGGTAATTATTTCTATGGCTCTCCTAATGCTTCCAATTCTTCCTTGGTGATTTTATCTGATCCTGGTGCTCTGTTATTCTTCATGTGTTTGATGGCTTCTTTCACTTCTGTTTTTGATATGTGAGGCCCTTCATTATTATTTCGTATATCTATTTTGCTTCTATTGTCCTCATTGAGTTCACTAATGTATTCACTCCATCTTGCCATTATTTCATCTCTGTCCATTATCATATGCCCCTCCTTTGACTTCAGGCAACCAGTCTTGTAGTATGCCCTTTTGTTTGTTAACCCCTTTATTTGTCTGTACATATCTCTTGCGTTTCCATGTTGGCGTGTCTCTATTTCATTACATTTCTTATTTAGCAACTCTTCTTTAGCTTCGTTGCATTTGTGTCTTATTTCTTTATTTATTTTGTCATATTCATCTTTATCTTCCTTAAGACTTCTTCACCGATCTATTAATTGCAAAGTTTCCTCTATCATCCACTCCTGTTTAGCGTGTCGTTTATTTGGAGGTAGGATTTCAACAGATGTTTGCTGAATGGAGTCTCTGAGCATATTCCACTGTTCATCAATTGTTTCAGTCTTCTCCACAGCATTGTACCTATTATGTACTATCAGTTAATCACACGCATTAAATAAAGAATCATACTGTAATATAACTCTTCCAGTGACACATAAAAATAGACACATACACACACCCACCCACATACGCATAGTCTTGTTTCCTTCCTCCCAGCATTAAGAGGAAGGAACATCTTTAAAAAGCTCAGTGATCTGCTTCATGTAACATATTAAGAGGAAGGAACATCTCTAAAAACCTAAGTGATCTGTTTCATGTAACATATTAGGAGGAAGGAACATCTCTAAAAACCTAAGTGATCTGCTTCATGTAACATATTAAGAGGAAGGAACATCTTTAGAATGATCTGCTTCATGTAACATATTAGGAGGAAGGAACATCTCTAAAAACCTAAGTGATCTGCTTCATGTAACATATTAAGAGGAAGGAACATCTTTAGAATGATCTGCTTCATGTAACATATTAAGAGGAAGGAACATCTTTAGAATGATCTGCTTCATGTAACATATTAGGAGGAAGGAACATCTCTAAAAACCTAAGTGATCTGCTTCATGTAACATATTAAGAGGAAGGAACATCTTTAGAATGATCTGCTTCATGTAACATATTAGGAGGAAGGAACATCTCTAAAAACCTAAGTGATCTGCTTCATGTAACATATTAAGAGGAAGGAACATCTTTAGAATGATCTGCTTCATGTAACATATTAGGAGGAAGGAACATCTCTAAAAACCTAAGTGATCTGCTTCATGTAACATATTAGGAGTAAGGAACATCTTTAAAAACCAAAATGATCTGCTTCATGTAACATGTTATTTAAGGTTTTTGTCATTTCCTCCCTTTATTTCTTGTGTCTGCAGCATCTACCTCAGCTTCCTACAACTCTTAATGTGAAGTGGTATACTGTCAGGTGGTAGTCGTGTAATGTGATCAGACCATCTGACTTGCTGTTTCTGGATGTAGTGTAGCACAGGTGTTACTCCAACCTTTGATCTGATGATGTCCTTATTTGGTCTCTTCTTGTTTCACTTGTCATGTATTTATTTCTCAGTAAAGGTGTCATTTGTCCAATGACCTGATCTGCCTTATTGCATCAATTTCCCCACAGGATGTTATTGTACTACCTAGGTATCTGAACTGCTTCACTTGTTTCCAGGAACAACTATTGTTGGGATTTCTGCTCTGGCCAACTGTTTTGTCAGCACTGATCTTCACATTGTGCTTTTTACATGTCCTTACTAGGTTATCCATGTTCTGTGGGTGGTCCTTCTGTGATACATGCTTTACCATCAGCAACAAGGAGTTAATTTACAATTTCTCCTATTTGGCATGTTTTGTAAAGGGTGTTGTGAGTTTATTGGCATTATTTCTAGAGTTTGGCTGTTGGGCAGGTTTTGTGCTGGAGTTTTTACTGTGTATGTTGGCTTCTTGGCAGATGCTGTCAATGAGTTTCATGAATAATAAAAGAGGAAGTGCACAACTCTGCCTCACTCTGGATTTTATGATGAATGGTTTAGAATGTTCTGAATGTGTTAACTACACACTGA
Organism: Achatina immaculata; assembly: GCA_009760885.1. NCBI lineage: Eukaryota > Metazoa > Mollusca > Gastropoda > Stylommatophora > Achatinidae > Lissachatina > Lissachatina immaculata. The sequence goes on from CM019718.1 coordinate 42,910,105, forward strand.
CTGTTTTCATACAGATGTTTGCACAAGTTGATCAGATATGTAGTAATCCCACAATGTTGTAAGATTTCCCAGTTTATATCTATCAAATGCTTTTCCATGTGCAGTATCTGATTGTGTTAGACATATTTTTTTGTTAGATTTTTCTATGATTATCACTCAAGCAAGAAAAAACAGACAGCCTGTCTTCACTGGCTAGCAAAATAGGACTTGAAATTAACAAGGATAAAACAAAAATAATGAAAATTCCCAATAATCAAAATGGAAAAATACATGTAGAAGGGACAGATATTGAAGAAGTCAATCAATTTGCATACCTTGGCAGCTATATAGACCAGGATGGTGACACCAGAGAGGAAGTTAGAATTGCAAAAACAGCATCGATCTTCAAGAATCTTGAGAACATATGGAATTCAAAAGTTATAAGCACAAAAACCAAGTTAAGACTATTCAATTCAAATGTAATATCCACCCTCATTTGTGTATGTGAAAGCTGGAAAACAACTAAAGAAATAGAAAAGAAATTATACTCTTTTGAAAACAAATGCCTAAGGAAAATACTCGTCATCAAGTGGAATGAATTCAAGATCAATGCAGAGATAAGACAGATGACTGAACAACAACCAGTCTCATGGGTGATCAGGAAAAGGAGATGGACATATGTTGGTCACGTGATGAGAAGAAACGATCAGAGAATCCCAAAACAAGCTATCAAGTGGAACACAACAGCCCAAAGAAATAGAGGCAGACCGCGTGAAACTCTGAAGAGGACAATGTTACGGGAGGCCAAATTAACGGGCATAAAATCTCTTGATGAGGTTGAAAGACTCGCCGAAGACAGTAAAAACTGGTGAACTACCTTGCGAGTCATGTGTGACGTTTAACGGTACGGGAAAGATACAAGAAGATCAAGCCCTCTAACTTCTATCTGCTCACAAAATGCTCAGTTTTCCCAGTGTTTATCACATTCTCTATCTTCTGTTATCTCAAGACATGTCCAAATTATTTCTAATGTCATTTTCTTATTCAAGTTTCCATAAGAGATTGATGCTGTGACATTTGACCTTAGTACAGATGTTAATTTTAATGATATAAGAGTCAAGCAGAAAAACAGAACAGTTCACATCACTATCACCTGGATCCTTGCTATCACTATTACCTGGATCCTTGCTATCACTATCACCTGGATCCTTGCTATCACTATTACCTGGATCCTTGCTATCACTATTACCTGGATCCTTGCTATCACTATCACCTGGATCCTTGCTATCACTATTACCTGGATCCTTGCTATCACTATTACCTGGATCCTTGCTGATGTTCTGCATGCTGAATGAGAGGAGGTTTTGCCAGAGTTTTGATGATCTGATTCGCTGGAGTAATGATCTAGAAAAAGATAACACAGATTATTGTCTCACAGTCTATGATAAGAATAGATAATAGGCCAAGCAAAGACTGCATTTCAGAGAATGAGAAACATATTAGCCAACACATCCTTATCAATGAATGTTAGAAAACGAGTCCTAAAATGCTATATTGAACCTATCTTGTTATATGGAAGTGAATCATGGACAATAGGCAAGTCTGCACAAAAATCATTGGAAGCAGCAGAAATGTGGTTTATTAGAAGAATGTTGCGAATCCCCTGAACAGCAAAAATAACTAATGAAGAATGTATGAGAAGAGCTGGAGATACAAAAAAAACCTTGTCAAAAAGATAAGAGACAGACAATGTACTTTCATAGGACATGCAATGAGAAGAGGGGGCATTGAAAATATTATAACAACAGGAAAAATAGAAGGAAGAAGATCAAGAGGAAGACCAAGAGAAATGATACTGGACAGTCTGACGGGATGGTGTGAGAGATCATCAACTGAGCTGATGGCCTGCATGAAGGATCGTATACTCTGGAGAAGCATAATAACCAACGCCAGTCGGCATGGCACCTGATGATGATGATGATGAGTCTATGATATCAACACAGATACTTGCCTTCCCATCTATGACATCAACACAGAATATTGTTTTACAGTCCATGATATCAACACAGATTGTCTTATAGTCTATGATATCAACACAGATTAGTGTTAGCTTTTCCACTAACATGAAACCTACTATATCATACGGACTGAAAAATCTATTTTCTGAGACACAATGAATGTTCTAACTAGCCAAGAACAGAACTAATACATCACACTATCACCACCACCATCAGAACCATAAAATACATCCAAGAAACATGACCAGCTCTGTATACACATTTGCTTCTTATTATTCTTCTTCTTCGTTCGCATACACATTTGCTAAATCTTATCCTAGAGACAACAAACCAAGCTGCAAAAACTGGAGTACAATCTTGTGATATTTTAGTTCTACAGTACTTAGTTACTGAGACAGACGACCCAGGATCTTTTTCTTCCTGTGCAAGTTTTCACTTGGCAAATTCTTTTACTGATTTCTGGAATGTTTTGTTAGATTTGATGGTAGTGAACATGTGGTTCAATAAGTCTTATTCTAGTTTTGTGAGTGCTGGGCCAACAGCTTATCTGCAACTATCACGGTAGCTACCATCACGACGTTAAAGCTGGTGTTTAAACTTCTATAAGGACACCAAAGCCAGTGTTTAAACTTCTACAAGGACACCAAAGCTGGTGTTTAAACTTCTATCAGGACACCAAAGCCGGTGTTTAAACTTCTACAAGGACACCAAAGCTGGTGTTTAAACTTCTATCAGGACACCAAAGCCGGTGTTTAAACTTCTACAAGGACACCAAAGCTGGTGTTTAAACTTCCATCGGTGATTAAGCAACTTCAAACTTCAGCGATGCGTGGGTAGGATCAGACATCTTTTCTTCTGCTCCATGTCTCAGATCAAAATTTCAGTTTCTCCGGCTCCTTAACTTACCACTTTGGCTCTTCTGGTCATCTTTCGGTTTTTTCTTGGCTTTCATTTTCCTTTTCATGCTGAATTCAAAACAATTTTGTGGAAATCTTTCTCCTGTGTTTATAGAAAGTCAGATATTTTTAAGATTGGCGGTCTCCTTTATGCGCATGCGCGAGGCAGGATCTTGTTCCGGTTAAATTTCAATGTTGGTAAACTTGTGTGTCTTGAGAACATAATGGAATTCAAAAGTTATAAGCACAAAAACCAAGTTAAGACTATTCAATTCAAATATAATATCCACCCTCATTTATGCATGTGAAAGCTGGAAAACAACTAAAGAAATAGACAAGAAATTAGACTCTTTTGAAAACAAATGCCTAAGGAAAATACTCGTCATCAAGTGGAACGAATTCAAGAACACTGCAGAGATAAGACAGATGACTGAACAACAATCAGTCTCATGGGTGATCAGGAAAAGATGGACATATGTTGGTCACTTGATGAGAAGAAATGATCAGAGAATCCCAAAACAAGCTATCAAGTGGAACACAACAGGCCAAAGAAAAAGAGACAAACTGAGTGAAACTCTGAAGAGAACATTGTTAAGAGAGGCCAAATTAACATGCATAAAATCGTTTGATGAGGTTGAAAAACTCGCCGAAGACAGGAAAAATTGGCGAACTACTTTGCGAGCCCTATGTGACGTTTAATGGCACGGGGAGAATATAAGATATATAAGAACCTTGTGTGTGTCCGAAGTGTAAGAGTGTGTGGTTCTGTGAGTGGGTGTGAAATGCACAAACCAGAAAAAGTAGGAACAGCGTTATTATTTAACGATTACAAAGTTGTGACGTTTCGGCGTGAAACTTCGTCAGACAATAAAAAACAGGACGAAGAATAAGATAGAGGAGACAAAGTATAGGATTATAGTAATTAATTCATTAATTCATTTGCATGTCCCTCTCGGAACTTTGCCTCCCTAACAGCTCTCCTGTAGTCCTCTCGGTTATGAGCAAGATGGCCTGTCGCTGATGTATCAACGATGTCTTGCAGCCATTTTCGCCTTGGTCTTCCTCTCTTTCTTTTTCCCATTATGTACCCTTCCAAGACAGTCTTCTCTAGATTATCATGACGTTTAATGTGTCCAAAATATTTAAGTTTTCTCTCTTTAATCATCTTTACTAGGCAGACTTCTTCAGTATTAAGCTCTTGTAGATATATTTGTTCTTTTTTGTATCCACGATATCTGAAGAACTCTTCTGTAGCATTTACATTCACAGGCATCCATGTGTTTCTCAGCTGTTTTGTTAAGTGTCCAGGTCTCACAGGCATATGTTGCGATGGGAAAGATGCATTCCCCTAAAAATCCATTAAACCAACAACAACAACAAATGAATGAAAAATACAAATTAAAACTTTAAAATTAAACGGCACTTAGATGAATAATTGAGAGCGCTGTGAGGTGCCCATGGTAACAGACATTTCTTGTTTACATTGGTGACGCCGAAAAAGAGACATTTCACAGCGCTCTCAATTGTTTACGCTAAGTTCCGTTTAATTTTAAAGTTATAATTTTTATTTTTCATTCATTTTTTTTTCTTTCTCTCTTTTTTTAAGGTTATTTCATTAACTTAGTTTAATGTAATCCTATACTTTGTCTCCTCTATCTTATTCTTCGTCCTGTTTGTTATTGTCTGACGAAGGCTCACGCCGAAACGTCACAACTTTGTATTCGCTGTTCTTACTTTTTTCTGGTTTGTGCATTTCGGTATCACAGCTTTACTGCAATGCTTTGTGTATTGTTGTTTACTTACACATTATGTATCGTGTGAGTGGGTGTGAATTCGTCAAAGTGTGTGTGTGTGGGGGGGGGGGGTGAGAATGTATGTATGAATGAGTGGGTGGTTGTGTAGGGGTGGGGTGAAGAGTGGGTTGAAATTAACTGAAATAATTAATGAACAACATGTAAACATAGCCTGCTAAACTGCCAAGTATTTAGTGACAAGTCCTATACTTTACAAGATACACCAGAACTTCTTATCCCAAACATTTTCCGCTTGTGTTGGTAATCCTGCTGAGTCGCTTGAAAGGTGCAGGTGACACAACTGTTCTTCCATTTTTCTCTACAGAAAATCACACCGTTGTAAGTTATGATTTTTTTATCATCTGCTTTCTCTTTGTCAGTTTCTCTCGTGTTCCGCTCACATCACAGGGGAAAAAAACAATGATTTAATACTGACACATTCTGCAAATTATGTTAAGTGTTTGGAGTGCTCTACCTTGAATCGCCCTGGCAACAAATGTAAACAATTCTTGAAAGTCTGTACACATTCAAACATTCTTAAGGACTGGAACTAACAAGCTAAACATACGCGACAAGGCGTTTTTTTTACTGAGACACGTGTATTGAACTGTTGTAGTATTTTGCAGCTGTGTCTGTGTTTATTCAGCACATTAGTTGTTTTTTTTTTTGAGAGTTATGTTTTGCTTTTCAGACGTTAGGATTCTTACAAACGAGTATCTTAATTTTTGTTATATTAAAAACAATATATGCATCATTTTCAGCTGAAACACGCTTTAAGAACCAATATGGCGTCTGGATGTGATTTTGAAGCTTCAGTTTCCAAATTCACTGAGTCTAGGACAGGTATTAAAACCCGCGTTGATTTAGTGAAGGGGAACACTCTTGTCATTCGGCCTGTGCCCATGCAAGGTTGCGTTTCACTGGGAGATTTCTGGATCAAAGTCCTGCAGCATCCACAGAACTATCCGGTGAGAATAGATTTCTGTTTTAATATTCATTCATTCATTTGCATTTCCCTTGCAGAACTTTGCCTCCCTAACAGCACTCCTGTAGGCCTCTCGGTTGTGAGCACGATGGCCTGCTGCTGATGCATCCATTTGCAGATCATCAATGATGTCTTGCAGTCATCTTCGCCTTGGTCTTCCTCTCTTTCTTTTTCCCATTAATTTTAATATTAATACTTTCAAATCATGAAGATTCTAACACAGGTTGTAAAGATAAGTAAGATAGCATGAGGATAGCACATCTGAGAACACAAAACAAGGGGATTTTCTTGTTTCAGTTTCCAACACAGAACTTTTGTGTTTACTGTCTTGTCAAATGATGATGATGATGATGACGTTTTTGGTAATGTGAAGTGATAGTGGCAGCAGGCTGTCATATCGAGCTCACATGACAAAATGAGAGGTTAATGTATTCTCAGTGGCCGCCATGTTAGTCTTCTCACTGAACTCCATGACAAGGATCAGCTGTTACATGAGAAAGTATTTGGGAGAACCACAGACTGAGAAGAAGTTTTCAAAATGACTTACAGTTTTCATTATTGGGTCTTCTCCTATAACATGGGGAGTTTAAGGCCTGCATAAAATGCAGCGTTGGGAAAACTATTTAAGGGACTGACCATGTAGCACTGGCAAGGAAAGGCAAGAGATCAGATTTTTTACATTAAAATTACAATAAGCAAAATAAACAAACAAACAAACGATCAAAACATAATCATCTGTGATTAATGACATGGTATAGCAGTTGATTAGGGCAACATGATTTGATCATTTCCCTTGGAATGTTCACCATTTGCAGAACATGCAGGAAGCCATAGAGAGCATACAATATGAATCATAGAAATCATGCATTATGTCATAGATGGCACAAGTCAATCTGTAGAGAGCATAAAATAAGCATAAAGAGCTTAGAGTAAACCATAGATAGCATACAATAAGACATAGAGAGCATACAGTATGAATTATAGAAATCATGCATTATGTCTTAGATGGCACAAGACAATCTATAGAAAGCATATAGTATGAATCATAGAAATCATGCGTTATGTCATAGATGGCACAAGACAATCTGTAGAAAGCATATAGTATGAATCATAGAAATCATGCGTTATGTCATAGATGGCACAAGACAATCTGTAGAAAGCATATAGTATGAATCATAGAAATCATGTGTTATGTCATAGATGGCACAAGACAATCTGTAGAAAGCATATAGTATGAATCATAGAAATCATGCGTTATGTCATAGATGGCACAAGCCAATCTGTAGAGATCATACAATAAGCTATAAAGAGCATACAGTAAGCCATAGACAGCATACACTAAGCCATAAAGAACATACAGTAAACCATAGAGAGCATACAGTAAGCCTTATAATGAAAGAACAAATGAACATACTTTATTTTCAAAGGGCTAAGAATTGGGCATGCGGGCCCATCTAACATTCTGCCCTTCATTATACAGCTCTTACTCAGTCGCAGTCATTCAGCATACAATAAGCCACAGAAAATATACAATAAGCCATAGAGAACATACAGTAAGCCATCAGTCAGTCATTTGCATGTCCCTTGCGGAACTTTGCCTCCCTAACAGCTCTCTTATAGGTCTCTCAGTTGTAAGCAAGATGCCCTGCTGCTGATGCATCCATTTGCAGATCATCAACGATGTCCTGCAGCCATCTTCACCTTGGTCTTTCTCTCTTTCTTTTTCATATTATGTACCCTTCCAAGACTGTCTTATCAAAATTTTCATGACGTTTAATATGTCCAAAATATTTAAGATTTTCTGTTTAATCTTCCTTACTAGCCAACCTTCTTCAATGTTAAGTTCTTGTAGTATGAATATATTTGTTCTTTTTTTTGTGTCCATGATATTTGAAGGACTCTTCTGTAGCATTTACATTCATAGGCATCCATGTGTTTCTCAGCTGTTTTGTTAAGTGTCCAGGTCTCACAGGCATATGTTGCAATGGGAAAGATGCATGCCCTTAACAAATCTTATTTTGTAGTTCTATCTGTTCCTCTCCACAGCTTCTTTAGTTGTTTTATTTCTTGAAGAACTATAGATGTCCTCCTTTCAATATCCCTTATTGTATCTCCATTATTAGTTAGTAATGATCCAAGAACAAATATATCTATACTACAAGAGCTTAATATTGAAGAAGGCTGGCTAGTAAAGAGGATTAAAGAGAGAAAACTTAAATATTTTGGCCACATTAAACGTCATGATAATTTAGAGAAGACCGTATTGGAAGGATACATAATGGGAAAAAGAAAAAGAGGAAGACCGAAACGAAGATGGCTGCAAGACATCGTTGATGATCTGGAAATGGATGCAGCAGCAGCAGGCCATCTTGCTCACAACCGAGAGGCCTACAGGAGTGCTGTTTGGGAGGCAAAGTTCCGCAAGGGACATGCAAAGGAATGAATGAATGATGAATGAATGAATGATCCAAGATATTAAAAACTCTCCATCTCTTCCAATTTTTCCACATTGATATATATATTTCAGCTACCTTATTTGTCTATTTCAGCTACCTTATTTGTCAGTTGTCATCAATTTAGTTTTCTTTGCATTAACGACAAAGGTTTTGCTCTTCGCTGTTCTTACACACTGACATAATTAGTTTTTCCATTCATTTTTGTGTTGTGGACAGTAATACTGTGTCATCAGCATATCTAATCTCTGGTATTTCATAACCTCCAATTGTTATGGCATCGTAATATTCTTTGTCAACATCTTCTCTAACATTCCTCATTATATTTTCAGTATACAAGTTAAATAAGTACGGCAACAATATGCACCCCTGACGGACCCCTTGTTTTATATCAAACCAAGTTGCAGTTTCACCATTTATTCTTACTGCTGCTTGTTGGTCTAGATACAGCAGTGATGTTAATTGTATCAAATGTGTTGGAAATCCCATTTTTTCTATTATTTCCCAAAGTTTCTGGTGTTGTACACAACCAAATGCCTTTGAGTAGTCTATAAAAAATAAATAAAGATTCACATTAAACTCTCTGCATTTCTCTATTATTAATCTTATATTGAATATATGATCTCTTGATCCTCTTCCTTGCCTGAAACCAGCTTGGACCATATTGACTTCTTCTATTTTCTTACAAAGTCTACCCGTTATGATTTTTAACAGAATTTTACTGGCATGACTAATCAGGGCAACAGTTCTGTAGTTTGTGTATAATTTCAGGTTACCCTATTTTGGCAGTGGTATGAATACAGTTCTTTTCCATTCTTTTGGCCAAATACCTGAATGCCATATCTTTTTTCATAGTGCATGATAGATTGCTGCATATTCCTTTCCTCCTGCTTTAATAAATTCAGCTGTTATCTCATCACATCCTGGTGATTTACCATTTTTCAGATTCTTTATTGCCCATAAAACTTCTTATATTGTCGGTTCGGGTTCTTTCTCCTCCAATAATAATTCACACTGTTCATTTCTTCTTCCACAGTCACTTGTTTCACACATTCCTCTGCAATATTCCTTCCATCTTTCTAGAATTTCCTCTCTCTCTCTGTCAAGGTATTCCCCATCTCGTCACAAATTACATTTAGCTTAGGTGTGACATTTCTCATCAATGTCTTCATTTCTTTAAACATTAGACAATTTCTTCCACACTTCTGATGTCCTTTTATTCTTTCACAACAATCTTGTATGTATTGTTTTTTGTCTTTTCTTATGTTTCTTTATGCTTCTTTTGTTAAGGATTTACATTCCTCTTTGTTGTTGTTTGTCACTTTCCATTGCATCTTCATTTCTCTACATTGTTTTATCAGTTCTAGTGCGCCTGCTGTAATCCATCCATTATTGTGTGTTTTCTTTACTGGAACCACGTCTTTAGCTTTTGTGATATCTCTACCCATTATCATTCTTAATATCTGTAGAATTTTACTGGCATGACTAACCAGGGCAACGGTTCTGTAGTAAGTGATATTGGGCATAAAATAAGCCACAGAGAACATACAGTAAGCCATATAGAGCATAAATAAGCCATATGTAAGCCATACAGTGCATAAAATTAACCACAGACGGCATACAGTAAGCCAAACTGAGCATAAAATAAGCCACAGAGAGTATAAAAGAAGCCATACAGTAAGCCATAGTGAATATACAATCAGTGAGTGGATGAACTTCAGCAGAATTTTTATATCATAATTTTATGTCTTCAGGTTTATTCCCATGAAAGCAGAAAATTGTACAGAGCAAGAGGTAAGTATGAACTGCAGCTCAGAATAGATGGGATCTCCCTGACAGTTGATTTAGCATCTGGTTGTTTCACCCTGGAAGGATCTCATGTCATAGACTGGACCTTGTGCCAGCTGCCTGGAATTATGGAAAGATATTCTCTTATACCAGAAAACAGTTCACAGTTCACAAAATACTTCACAAAACAGGAAATGGCAGACCTACAACAGGAGAGAGAAAGGTGCTATAGTAGATGTAAGTCACTTGTTTCATCTATGACTGTTGTTGATTAGTTTCTCTCATGCACCAGTTGCATTAAATTTAAAAGTAAGATGAGTCAAATTAATATAAATAATTTATTTATGTGGAGCTAAGATTACAATTTTTTTTTTGGGGATAGAACAAAAAGAAGACTACTCTAAAGTACTTATTTTGTTACAAGAATAATGTCAGTGAGGAGTACTTATTTTGTTATAAGAATAACGTCAGTGACGAATGCTTATTTTGTCACAAGAATAATGTCATTGAGATCTTGCAAGAAAAACGTCAGTGAGAAGTGCTTATTTTGTTACAAGAATAAACATCAGTGAGGAGTCCTTATTTTGTTACAAGAATAAACATCAGTGAGGAGTGCTTATTTTGTTACAAGAATAAACATCAGTGAGGAGTGCTTATTTTGTTACAAGAATAAACATCAGTGAGAAGTGCTTATTTTGTTACAAGAATAAACATCAGTGAGAAGTGCTTATTTTGTTACAAGAATAAACATCAGTGAGGAGTCCTTATTTTGTTACAAGAATAAACATCAGTAAAGAGACTGGCATGAGCTAGTGAAATATACATGAAAGATTGCTGTGTGTCATTAGAAGAAAAATAAAAATTAAACTATATGGTGGTGAGTACAGGTACAACATGACATAGCATGGCTTATTCTTGCAGTGGTCAACTCCATCAACTGAAATTTTGAAAGAACCTGACAAGACAAATTATCTCTACAAAATAATGCTTATCAGACTTTAATTTCATGGCTGCCTGCGTCAGTACAGTGTGCAAATACCAGTGTCATAGACATGAAATATAGTTTTTAGCCCTTTTGTTTTGTAAATAATAGAACAGAATACATTTTGAAATAAAGGATGAGAATAAACTTTATTGTTTATTTTGTAAATAACAGAAAAAAATTTGCTAAGAATTTGTTCAACATGGTGTCTGAAACTGCCGCCGTAAGTCTGTTCATGCATGAAAGCTCCACTTGGCCAAACGAATCCTCATTCATGAAATTAATGGTCAAAAAAGTAATTCAACGCAGATTTTTCAACTGAAAAAACAACACGATCGCACAATAAAGTGATTTAGGTGGTGCTGTATGGGTAGCATCATACATCACATGGAAGACATACTGTAACAATGTAAATATCTGAAAAAAAACCCCAAAAACAAACTTAATAATAGAGTATAATGCATCATTATGTAGTGGTTTTATGAACTGTTATAATATCCAGTAGATCTTGAGACCTGGCCTGTTGAAGCACACTCAGCAGATCTGCTGAAGGCTGGGAGCAAGAACCTGTACCATGAACCTGTTGACCCTGATGGCTATCTGGAGGGAATGGACCTGGAGACATACAGTCCCAAGGCTGACCTGGTGAGCTAACTTTGTTCAGTCAGTCAGGCAAAATTTAATGCATGCATTCTGAGATATTCATCAATTCCAACCTCTTTGAACATCTCTCTCTCTCTGAACCTTAAGTGCCCAGGGCACATGGGGCTTCTGTAAGGGTTTTCCACAAATGCCTGTCCTTTGCATTTTTTTCTTCCACTCTTGCCCAGGTGAGCCCTCTTTTGCTCAACATCCTTTCTGTTGTTCTTCTCCATGTCTCTTTTGATCTACCTTTACTTCTGTTCCCCTGTGGTGTCCATCTTAGTGCTATTTTTTGTAGTGAGTTGTCAGTCATTCGGAGCACATGTCCCAATCATTGCCAGAATCTTTCCTCAATAATTGCTGTCAGTGGCTTCATCTGCATTTCTGCCAACAAGATGTTATTTCTTATGGTGTTTGGCCAAAATATTTTTCTAATTCTTCGTAAACATTTAGTCTGGAAAGAATTCAACTTGTTTCCTATGGTTTTTTATGATTTTCCAGCATTCACTTCCATAGAGTAGTACACTTAGAACATTACTCTTAAAATATCCTAATTTTTTTGTCTTCATGATTAGCTTTTTTAAATTTCCATATAGTCTGCAGCATTGCAAAAGCCTGGTTTGCTCTAGTAAGTCTGCTGTTGATGTCCTCTATGCTGTCTCCATTTTCTACTACTCTACTACCAAGATATACAAATTCTTTGAATATATTAGGATATTAATTGTTTTAAGTTATATGTGTCTCATTTGGTTAAGTTTGTCACTTGACAAATTTTATAAATTATTTTGTGATATGTCATAAAGATTTTAAAAATGTATCTCTATGAGACTAGCAATTTATGGAAGGTAATAAATTTGTCTAAAGGATGATATATCATAAAATGGTATCCTCAGTAGTAATAAAGTAGTATTAGAAAATGATATATAGAAGGTCATTAAATGGTGTCTAAAATATGTAGGCTGATATTATCTGTAACTTTCATAAAATCCAAGCTGTGCTCAAAGTTCTGGCCTTCACATCCTTGTCAAATGAGAAAAAAAGAAGAAGAAATGTCAGTACATCTTTTTTGTTGGTGTTGGCCAAAAACAGAAAGTTTATGAGCTAGTCCTTTAAGTAAGACATTGTGATAAATATCTAACTCTGTGGAAATTTCTGTGTTGGGGTTACTTTGGTCCGTGGTCTCCGTTGGGATGTTGAGTAACTGATCCAAGTATTGTCGCCATCTTTCTAGTATCTGTTTTGGGTCACATATTGGTTCTCCTTTATCGCTATTTATTATTTCTGTTGGGTCAAATTGGTCTGTTCTGGTTCTCATGGTGTTTAACTTTTAGTAGAAGAGTTTTGTTGACCAGGAAAAAGCATTCGACGGAGTGGACAGGAACAAACTATGGGAAGTCCTAAAACAGTATGGGGTTACCAATCATTTAATAAATCTGTATAAGAGTCTGTACAACAACGGAAGTAGCATCATCAGAGCAATAGGGGGACATTCTGAACCCTTTATTATTAAATCTGGCGTTCGGCAAGATTGCATCTTATCACCGCCGCTTTTTATAACATATATCGATAACATTTGTAGAGAAGCTGGACTGATCAGGACAGCAAAAAATGAAAAAAATGAAACAGAATAAACAGAAGATGACATAACCATAAATGAACTATTATTTGCAGATGACCAAGCTCTAGCTGCCAACTCAGAAGAAGGGTTGCAAGATCACATTAATAGATTGAATGATGCATGCAAAGAACACGATATGAAAATTAGCCTAAGCAAAACAGAAATCATGACCATCGCAAGAGTAGACACACCAATAAACATTACACTGGAAAACCATACTATGAAGCAAGTAATGCATTTCAAATACCTCGGAAGCATTTTCTCAACAAAAGGAAAAATAGACACAGAGATCGAAAACAGATGCAACAAAGCGAACCAACTTATCGGGCAAATGGCTCCCATACTAAACAACAAGCATGTCTCACTGGAAACCAAAAGAACTATCTGTGAGACAATCTTCATACCAACTTTGTGCTACCAATGCCAGGCATGGACGCTGACAGCAAAAGGAGAATTACAACAACTTTTCAGTTGAGAAGAATTCTTGGAATATCAAGGAATGGACAGAATCAGAGATGATGTCATCAGAAATAAAGTAGGAGTTGAACCCGTTCTGAACTATATTAAAAAAACAGCAAATAAAATGATTCGGTCATGTATCACGACTACCAACAGAACATGTACCAAAGAGAGCAATGTTTTACAGACCACACAAAGGCAGAGGAAAGGAAGACAGCTGTTTGGACCATTGGTTTATATTCTGATCCATTTTCTTTTTTCTCTGAAATTCTTCCCTACTCATGATTTTACTTACCTGATTACTCTAAATTACTATCAACTTATCTCTCTTATGATTTTACTTACCTGATTACTCTAAATTACTATCAACTTATCTCTCTTATGATTTTACTTAGCTGCCTTACTCTAAATTACTATCAACTTATCTCTCATGATTTTACTTACCTGATTACTCTAAATTACTATCAACTTATGTCTCTTATGATTTTACTTAGCTGCCTTACTCTAAATTACTATCAACTTATCTCTCATGATTTTACTTACCTGATTACTCTAAATTACTATCAACTTATCTCTCATGATTTTACTTACCTGATTACTCTAAATTGCTATCAACTTATCTCTTATGATTTTACTTACCTGCCTTACTATCAACTTATATCTCTTATGATAGAAAAAACTTAACAGAAATACCAGAAGAATGTGTTGATGATGCTAGCCCTCATATTTTCATGTTTTTTTCCATTCAGTTTTTTTCCCCCCTTGATTTATTTCAGATGGAAAAGGAGGAAGTAGAAGAGCAGCTGAGAAAACTAACTTATGAATGTGTTACCCAAGGCTGTGTGCTGTACAGGCTGTGGAGGTCAGCTCTTAACCTCTGGTTCTCAGACAAGAATGCAAGAGTATTTATAGTAACATCCCATATTGACCATGCTTGTCTTACAGACATATGCCAGCTTTTCCTTAACAACAAACTGACTGCTTGCGTGGACACTCTCTCTGTTCCTTTTGGTAATCTTTACAGAAAGTTTGCCAATGTGAGACAAGAAACCATCAAACAGTTCTCTCCACAAGACCAAGTTCTCATCGAATACAAAATCTACCAAAAATGTGTTTATCCAGTGAGAGATTATGTGACAAGTTTCATAGCTGCAGTAAGAGAGAACAAGGCCAGCATTTTACGAACTAACATTCATTTTGACAAGACTAGTTTTGTAACTGCAAATCCAGTCTCTGCTTTATTTGAGGAGATAGAAACAATGAAATTTGTGAAGACTTTACTAGCATTAGGACTAATCAAAAATTGATAAAGAGACCTAATACTAGATGAAGTCAGATCTCATACAAGATAAAGATGGAACTAATATTAGATAAGGGACTGACATAAAGATATGATACAAGTGCTAGAATAGCTTAATGTAGTTGGTAAAGGTGTGAGAATTATTAAGAATATGTACTGGAAGCGAAGAACAGCAACTTTATTGACGTATTTATCTTTGTTACATATTTTCAAAACAAAAAGAAGCAATGAAAAACTCTGGACTACGCAGACACAGTACACAAGTATAACAAATATTACAAGGCACCATATCAAGCCCCATCTTGTGCATGCTCTACCAGCACAGCTTCACTGACACCAGCAGCAGACAGTTTAGAAAAGCCAAAAATTTGGAAGAAATTTACTTTTAGCAACAAGTGATGGAATGAGAAAGTTGCAGTGAAGATGGGATTAACACAGTAACGACACTACAACAATACTTGCATTGAGTATTTTAATACAGGAATACTGCAAACATATTCAGGAAAAGAGTTATTACAGGATCAACATTTGTAGCAGTGAGGGAGATAATTTGTTTTTTCTCTACAGAAAGGGCACTTCTCGCTTTATGGGGCTTTATTGTGAACAAGAAGGTCACGTGGGCTGAGAAACCCGCGAGAGAGAATTGTGGGAGAGACTGTGAGTTGGCAGTCAGTCTTAGTCATCGTCTGAATGTAAACCAGTGTGGACGCTTTGTGTGATGTCTCTGTGGAATATACAAGTTTATGGACATTATATCTTTGTAGTATGAATGGACTCGCCGGGGGGGGAGCCTGCCAGCAGTTGAGTTGTCATCTCCATCAGCATCATTGCCAGGAATAAAACCCCCATGTCAAGTTTACCCAGGACTTGCTTGATGTCTGTACCAGTTGGTTGCTAACGTAAGGTTTTGTATGAGCCTGGAAGACAAGCATGGCTGGAGATAGCATTTAATTAATCCAGAAAAGATGAATGCACAATTTGGTATCCATGTGCACAAAGGCAGCACAACGACTTGACATGGCTTAACAAGTGCCCGCCCCTTTCAGTACAGTAACACAGCGGCCCAGTCCCCAGACGTCTTCATCTGGTGCCATGTTGGCACATCAGCAATATGGCACCCTAAAGATACTTCTTCACACTGTACGAGAAAAAGTGGAAGTATAGCAGCTCGCCAGCAACAACACAGGTCAATCACTTGATGTCATTGCAGCTGTCATCAAAACTTTCCACATCTTTCCTTACACTATGTCAGCTTACACTTACATGCAACCAGTATCTTGTGACAACTTACACAGTTTGTGACTGTGACTCAACACTGATGCCTACAGTATCACAACCTGCCAGTGCTGTTCCTGCACAAGTGACTGATTACATTTTTAAGGTGTGGCTGAAAAAAAAAATCTCTCCTCACTTTCATATGAGTTATTTTTATATCACTTTTTTTTTTTCAAATTTCAGTAAATGCAAATGTTATTTATTACGTGATTTTTTAAATGTCAAAATGATGATTTTCATAATTATGGTGATAGTCACTGTTATTTGTATGATGATAAGCTGTATAGTGATGCTGAAAACCTAAGATGAACTGCAGCATTTGTAAGACAGATACTGATGTCAAAGTGAACAACAAAGATGTATCGTCATGATTATGATAATGTTGACACATTATGTAAATGATGTATCATCTTTTAAATCTGCTTTACAGGATAACACAAAAAAGCACAAGATCGTTTACAATAAAAAAATACCTTATTTCAAGCTGAACAAACAAAAAACTTTTTTTGTATGTGCCTGACTTCTTATAATTATTATAATTCACAAAAGAAAACATGTCAGGCAGACAAAGAAATGACAATGATTTCATGTACTGGAAATTTGTGTTGGAAACTATCAGGTGCAGAACACATTGAAGCAAGTCGCTTGCCAACTCCTCCCACAGACAAACTGTCCCGCATGTTGCAGTATTACAAGTTCACAGCTATCTCAGAAAGTTTAACCAGCCAAACAACATACAAGACCCAAGATTACACATGAGCCTCTCTTCAAAATCCTCTCATACTCTCGTTGCCTTTCTTTGTTCAGGTATAGAAACATTCTAAATCAACTTTTTTTTTTTTATTTAAAAAAAAGTGTATCTGAATAAACAAACATAACAACTTAGTTCACATTCTGCACACCCTCCACCCAACAAAACAATCAGTTTCAAGTGTGACATACAAGTTTAATGCCTTGTTTGAGTCTGAAACTCATACAACATACAACACACAAACACAAGTTTAATGGGTTGTTGTAGTCTGAAACTCATACAACATACATACAAGTTTAATGGGTTGTTGGAGTCTGAAACTCATACAACATACAACACACACAAGTTTAACGGGTTGTTGTAGTCTAAAACTCATACAACATCTCTCTCTCTCTCTGAACCTTAAGTTCCCAGGGCACATGGGGCTTCCGCAAGGGTTTTCCACAAATGCCTGTCCTTCACCTTTTTCTTTTCGTACAACATACATACAAGTTTAATGGGTTGTTGTAGTCTGAAACTCATACAACATACATACAAGTTTAATGGATTGTTGTAGTCTGAAACTCATACAACACACACACACACGTTTAATGGGTTGTTGGAGTCTGAAACTCATACAACATACAACACATACACATGTTTAATGGGTTGTTGGAGTTTGAAACTCATACAACATACACACACGTTTAATGGGTTGTTGGAGTTTGAAACTCATACAACATACAACACACACACCAAAGAAAGCATGATGATAAAACATGAAACATTGATGCTTATTAACAACTGACAGAGAAATAAGAATGTTGAAACATGACACACAGGCAAGCCAGAGAAGAATCACTTCCCAGCCTGTTTTCTCAACATATGGTAGATCTTCTCCTTCAGCCAGTCTTTGTTGTGAGGGGTATATGTGCCATATGTCTTCTGGAATCTGAGGAAAGAAGTGAGACAAAACTTAATATCAAAAGTAAATATGTTCTCACAGGTTTTCTACAGCCCAAGTTCAAGCAAGGCAGGACATAAATATATCATTCTTAGCTCTCAGACTATCAAACTAAACACACACCACATGAACATTATTTTGCTGTCAGCCATCATGGCCACTATCTTGTACTAGGAAAATACATGGTGTCTGTTTCTAGTGTTCATGACTGTTTAAAAGTATGAACTTTCAAGCAAGGAACAAAATACATGAGTGCAGTTAGTTCTTTAAAAAGTTTTGTTACAAGCAACTTTGAAGCTATGACTCAAACTTCTCATAATGTGAAGTATATATTCTGCTATGATGCTATCACAAGAAATGTTAGTAAAGATTTTGAAATTAAAAAAAAAAAAACACATTCAGGTATTTTTGGAAAAAAAGTCACATATGAATGAAGTATGCATCTGTGAAGTCAAGTCCACCTATTCATCCATCCATGTTCATGAGAACTGTATCAGTGCTGGACATAATCCTTGTATTAGTTGTCTATATGACACAGGCATCAGTGCTGGACATAATCCTTGTATTAGTTGTCTAGATGACACAGGCATCAGTGCTGGACATAATCTTTGTATTAGTTGTTTATATGACACAGGTATCAGTGCTGGACATAATCTTTGTATTAGTTGTTTATATGACACAGGTATCAGTGCTGGACATAATCTTTGTATTAGTTGTTTATATGACACAGGTATCAGTGCTGGACATAATCCTTGTATTAGTTGTCTAGATGACACAGGCATCAGTGCTGGACATAATCTTTGTATTAGTTGTTTATATGACACAGGTATCAGTGCTGGACATAATCTTTGTATTAGTCATTTATATGACACAGACATCAGTGCTGGACATAATCCTTGTATTAGTTGTTTATATGACACAGCCATCAGTTTTTGTATTATCTGTTTGTATGACAGTCATCAGTCTGACATATTCCTTGTACTAGCTGCGTATACAACACGGCCAACAGTCTTTGACATACTCTTGTACTTGCCATTTATATGACAGAGCCATCAATCTTTCACATATTCCTTGTACTAGCTGTTTATATGACAGAGCCATCAATCTGTGACATATTTCTTGTACTAGCCATCAGTCCTGGACATATTCCTCATAACAGTTATTCATATAACAAACCCATCGGCCCTCTGCATAATCCCCACACTATTAAAATAGTGTGACGGAATATGTGTCAGGGTACGCAACCCTGCAAAAATCTGTGTAAAATTAACACCCCTGAGTTTGTTTTAAACTTGGGATTTCCTGGTTTTTGAGTTCAACTTTTGGGCTTGCAATAGTTTCCAGATTGGGGTTGTGTGAAGGACTGAGCATTTGTTGGAAAAGTAAAGAAACTGCTTATGGCGTCTTCCAGGTTTTCATCATCTGCTGTGGGAACTGTGACCACCACCATTACCAGCACTACCACCACCATTATTACCAGCACTATCACCATCATTATTACCAGCACTACCACCATCATTATTACCAGCACTACCACCATCATTATTACCAGCACTATCACCATCATTATTACCAGCACTATCACCATCATTATTACCAGCACTATCACCATCATTATTACCAGCACTATCACCATCATTATTACCAGCACTACCACCATCATTATTACCAGCACTATCACCATCATTATTACCAGCACTACCACCATCATTATTACCAGCACTATCACCATCATTATTACCAGCACTACCACCACCGGGACCGCATGCAGAAACATCTGTACAATATCACCCAGTATGCTCTGAAACCAGTTCCAAATCATTTCAATGGCCCCAACCACAGAGGCAAATCTGACTTTCTGGTAACAGCCATCAGTGTCATGCAGGTAACACAAGCTGCCTAGCGCTTGAGAACCGCTACATTCAGGAATATGGAATGCTGGAACCACATGGTTTGAACTCATTATTCAGCTAATCCTAACATTCTCCTCTTCCACAATCATAATCCCTCCCCACTAAGTTCCACTCCCTTCTCAGCTGTTACACATAGTTCAGAACCTCTTCACAGCATCACATTACAATCCCTCTACCCTAACTATAATCACCTATTCCACCTTCTCCCGGCTAGATTACCACTGTATCACTCTCTCTCCCCTCCACGGTTTCCCCACCCATCACCCTCAGTTATGACCTACCTATTACACATCCCAAGTCTCCATTTAATTACTCTTTACACTCCACCATGCACATTTCTGACACACGGTGTCAGACATGCTACAGCTTCCTACAAGTTACAGCTAAGTGCTCTATTCATTTTATTTGAGTTTTTTTTAAACACAGCATTCATGTGAATTTATAATCTCCTCTCTCTATTTCTTCTCATCCTGTGTGTTTTTGTATGATTTAAGGCTCATGCCAAAACATCACAAATGTGTACTCATTAAGTAATAAAGATGTTCCAACTTTTTTTCCTAGTTTATACATTACAGTGCTTTTTCCTTCGATGAAGCCACATTGTTCTTCAGCGATTTCTGGTTTTATTTTGCATCTGATTCTTCTCATGACAATATGAAGCAGGATTTTGGTAACATGGCTCATAAGACTAATGGTTCGATGGTCTTCACATTCAACTGCACCTTGTTTCTTTGGTAGGGCAATGAAAACTGACTGCAAAAGGTCTGATGGGACATAGTTACTGTTATAGATTTCACTCAGCAATCTGGTAATTATTTCTATGCCAAGCTCTCCTAATGCTTCCAATTCTTTCTTGGTGATTTTATCTGGTCTTGGTGCTTTGCTGTTTTTCATGTGTTTGATGGCTTCTTTCACTTCTGCTTTTAATATGAGAGGTCCCTCATTATTATTTCACTCATCTATTTCACCTCTATTGTCCTCATAGAGTTCTCTAATGTATTTACACCATCATGCCATTATTTAATCTCTGTCTATTATTGTATGCCCCTCCTTTGACTTCAGGCAACCAGTCTTGTGGTGTGCCCTTTTGTTTGTTAACTCCTTTATTTGTTTGTACATATCTCTTATACATTACAGTTGATGGCACAGAACTGAAACAAGTTGACAGATTCAAGTATTTAGGAACATTTATAAAAGCTGATGGGAAATGTCACAACGAAATAAAAAGCAGACATGCTCAGGCCAAGTCAGCATTCCAGAAAATGAGAAACATCTTGTGCAACAGATCCATATCAATGGAAACAAGATTCCGAGTACTTAAATGTTACATCGAGCTAATTTTGTTTTATGGATGTGAAGCATGGTCCATGAATAAGAGAGTACAGCAAGAAATAGAGGCCATGGAAATGTGGTTCATAAGAAGGATGTTGAAGGTACCATGGACAGCTAAGAAACCAACGAAGAAGTCTTAAGAGAGGCTGGAGTTAAAAGGCAAATTACAGCAAAGATCAGAGGCAGACAAACGAGGTTTATAGGACATTTTCTGAGAAGAGGAAAATTGGAACAAATTGTGGCAACTGCAAAAATTGAGGGAAGAAGAGACAGTGGAAGACAGAGAGAGAAGTTACTAGATGGGCTGTCCGTATGGCTAGGAAGAAAGTCACCAGCGGATTTCATAATCAAGTCTAAAGACAGGGAATTGTGGAGAGAAATGATCGCCTACACCACGGCACCTGATTGATTGATATATTACAGTGTTTGTTTATGCTACAGTTAGATTATCTACTAACAGTGCTACAATGTTTGTGTAAGAAAGTAGCAAAAAGGCAAACTGTTCTCAAATGATGAGACAACTCACAGCAGACAGCTCAGGTCTGTCAGCTGGTCAATGAATTCAAACAACTGGGAAATGTCGTACGTAATAGACGGATCATGGGGGTGGAGCCGCTTCAGGTGCTCCTCAAAGATTTTGCAGATTCCTGTGTACAGAAATAACAATCATGGTTATTCCCAAGAGGTAATGTGTACATGGTGAAGAGAAGTAATGTGTACAAAGTGAAAAAGGTAAATTTACAAGGTTAAGAGAGGTGATGTGTACAAGGTGAAGTGAGATAATGTGTACAAAGTGAAAAATGTAACATGTACAAGGTGAATAGAGGTAATGTGTGCAAGGTAAAAAGAAAAAAACTGCACAATACGAAGGGAGTAAATATGTACAAGGTAAAGAGAAGAAATCTGACATCCTTCCCATGCCGTTAAACGTCACACAGGGCTCACGTGGTAGTTTGCCAAGTTTTCCTGTTTTCAGCTGGTTTTTCACCCTCATCAAGGAATTTAATGAATACTAATATACTAATGACAGAACTACAAAAATAAGATTTTTAAGGTCATGTATCTTTCCCATCGCAACATATGCCTGTGAGACGTGGACACTTAACAAAACAGCTGAGAAACACATAAATGCCTTGGAATGTAAATGCTACAGAAGAGTTCTCCAAATATCGTGGACACAAAAAAGAACAAATATATCTATACTACAAGAGCTTAATATTGAAGAAGGCTGGCTAGTAAAGAGGATTAAAGAGAGAGAAAACTTAAATATTTTGGACACATTAAACGTCATGATAATTTAGAGAAGACCATATTGGAAGGATATATAATGGGAAAAAGAAAAAGAGGAAGACCAAAACGAAGATGGCTGCAAGAAATCGTTGACGATCTGCAAATGGACACAGCAGCAGCAGGCCATCTTGCTCACAACCGAGAGGCCTACAGGAGTGCTGTTTGGGAGGCAAAGTTCCGCAAGGGACATGCAAATGAATGAATGAATATGGCTTGTCTTAGAGTAAAGATCTGGTCGAGACAGCTTCTTCCTTTTTGAAATCCTACTTCTTCTTCTCTCATCGCAGCATGCTTTATCTTTAATTCTATTCAGAATAACTTTGCAAAATACTTTTGACACAACTGATAGTAAGGTTACTCCTCTCCAATTATTGTATTTGCTAAGTGTAACAGAATTCTTTAATTCTGTTCTTTATTCTATCTAAGGGATATAATCCATGATAAATTTGGTATTTTGATTAACTGATTAAAGCCCTTATTTAATTATGATGTAGACGGTGTAAAAGAATGGTCAGTCTTGACACTTTAAAAATCCTGAGATTTATGATCATGTTTGATGAACTTTACCTTGGCATGTTTTTTCACTCAAGCTTAGTTAAGACCTTGGAAAATCTTGGGGAATAGTGAATTTTATTCTGACACATTTTTATTAAAAGTTAAATTTTGAATCTCCAGTTATTTTTTCACTGAACGTCATTTTTGGACGTTGAAATCCTGTGATTTTGATTGAACTTTCTCTAGACTTGTTTTCATGGCTAGCTAACATCAGGT
Organism: Achatina immaculata; assembly: GCA_009760885.1. Taxonomy (NCBI): domain Eukaryota; kingdom Metazoa; phylum Mollusca; class Gastropoda; order Stylommatophora; family Achatinidae; genus Lissachatina; species Lissachatina immaculata. The sequence goes on from CM019718.1 coordinate 42,933,293, forward strand.
TGTTTTTCAGAGACTAGTCCAAGGTCTTAAACAGGCGATTTTCAAAGTTTAGACTTTCTCATGGACGAATGTTCACTAAAATAAGAAAGCAGAAATTATTAATGATATTTAAGTGCTGAACTTTTATGTAGGATGATTTAAAAGGAGATTAGAATGTGGGATTAGGATAGAAGATAGAAATGTGAGAATCACAGCGACAGGCTTGTGAATTAGTGATTATACTGAGTGAGGTTATTTATAGTTATTTGATATCATTATGAGTTAGAAAGTGTTCTAGGAAATTGTGTAGTAATTTGTGATTGAATGTGAGATGAGTTTTCATTCCATGGATCCAGGAATGTTTAAATGAAGAATTTAACAACAGTTCTTTTGAAACATTATATGACTTATAAGGTCCGATACTTGTGTTATTTTTTTACAGATCCATGGAAAGGCTTCTTGTGAGAATATAAGTTGACATTTATGTCCATTAATGCTGTATGTCTGGCAGTAGGTTTGAGTTGGGTATAGTGTAGGCCACTCCTTCCTTATATGGTGAACAAGCTCTCGTCAAGGTTAGGAGTGGTTTGTTCATTTATTACAATCAATATTCTTCATCCTCACTGATCACCGCTCATTCTTTTCACAATAAATACATAGTTTATTTGATTCCATAAAATTCGCGTGTCAGTGGTCGTCAAACTGTTGTATTATCTGTGTACCTGCACATTTAGAGTCTGAGAATTTAAGTTCGTAACTGTTAATAGATTTAACATTTCGGTTGCTATTTCATCTTCACCTCCAGCTTTGTTGTTAGCCATTAGGTTCACTGCTGTTTTAACTTCATTCAATGTAATTTCATCTAGGCTGACATTTAGTTGTGGAACTAGTATATCAGTTTCAAGATTTATTAATTCATTTGGGTATGGCTGATTAAATATTTCTTGTAAGTGTTCGGCTCATCTTTGCTTTTGGTCTTTACTTGATGTTAATAGGGTTCCAGTTTTGCTAAAGGCTGGTCTTTCTTTGGATGTAATAGTACCTGTTAGACTCTTTTGTATGTTATATAAAGTTTTGCTGTCTCCTGTTTTTGCTGCTTTTTCTGCTACTTTCATCATATTGTCTACATATTCTCCCTTATCTCTTCTAGCTGAACTATTTGCTTTATCATCTAGTTCTTTGTATGTATAGTTTATTTAACTGAGGTTCAGAAATGTGTGTAGAACGTAAAGAGAGGAAATACATATGGCTTATTTACTTTAGGTGAAGAGAGTTGTGTACAATAGAGAGGTAATGTGCACAGGTAAAAAGAGAGGAAAGAAAATGTGTACAATTGTGATGAGGTGAAATGTGTACAATGTGAGGAAGTGAAATGTGTACATCTTATGAAGAATAAATGTGTTCAATGATGTGAAATGTGTACATCTTAAGAAGAGTAAATGTATACAATGTGAGGAAGTGAAACGTGTACAATGTGAGGAGGTGAAATGTGTACAATTTAAAGATGTGAAATGTGTACAATGTGAGGGGGTGAAATGTGCACAGCACTGGAAGAGTAAATGTAAAAAAAAGAGCAATACTAAAAATAAACTGAACATATTTTACATATAACCTTTCATCCATACATTCAGCAATATACACATGTAAACAAAACACAGAACAGAAAGGCACCCTATTAACATTCTGAAAGAGAAAATGTTAAACAAAATGATTCATGTCTCAGAATTATTTCAGTTTCTCTGTAAGCTCGTACTAGTAAAATTATGATGACAGCAGATCTCTTAAAGGGGCATGAAATCAAAAGCCAAGCAAGTATTGAAGTTAAAGGATGAAATATCATTTATGAGTGTTGGGTATTTGATAGGTAGGCAGCAGAGTAGGCACATTGTTTCTAGTAAAAGAAAGGTTTTCAGGCTCTGGTTAGCTCTGTCCAGCTGTCACACATAAGGCTGAAAAATTCAGACAAGATTCTATTAACTAACTTGGATTTGTTGTGCATAAATCTACTTTCAAGAGATAGAATTCTGAAACATTTGTGAAGATCTCCAGGCATCACATCACCAATAAAAACAGCATTCTCCATAATCACTTCAGTCAGGCATGCTCAAGTTTTTCTGATAAAGTAGATCCTTGTAGACTGTTACCACAGATCCTTGTACACTGCTACTTCATGTCCTAGTTCTGCTGTAATTACATGAGACTTCTACCACAGATCCTTGCTGACTGTTACTTCATGTTCTGGTTCTGCTGTAACCACATGAGACTTCTACCATCATGGTATATACTGGCTACCAGAATCATGGCAAGTCTGAGGTGTGGCAGAAAATGAAGTTCCCATGGTTTATTTACTTATGTTGTTATAGCTCTTGTTATGAGATTTTTTTTATTGTTTTGCATTATATGGTCTGGTGGCTATGTTTCATGTAATGTGAAATACACAAATGAAAATGACGACAATACCTTCCAAGCATTCATTCAGTGACTCGTAGTCTGAGTAAGTCCGTGTTTCTGGTCGCTGGTTGGGCTGTACTAAGAGTATGGTGTGAGACTAGGAGTATGGAGAAGTAGTCTTAGTAGAAGAACATCAAGTTAACAACAACTAACAGCTTCACATATTACACATATACTATCCTCATAAAAACCCCAAAGATTATAAGTCTGTTACTGTGTTTCATGGCAAGACTAACTTTATCAGTTTATATCATTCAACTTTGCACTGTCTTCAAAAAGTTTTCTAAAACACATTTGAAAGAAAAATCATTACACAATAAAGCTATTCTAACATATCAAACCAACACACAATAAAGCTGTTCTAATATTTCAAACCAACACACAATTATGCTATTTTATTGAATATTTCAAATACTCTCATTATATAATTGATGTAAGACCTGAAACTAAACTAGCTTGTTCTCTCTAAAACAAAGAGTTCTTCATTCTCTAGATGCTGAAACACTCTGGGGTGAACACACATTAGCACAATGTACACTGTATACCATATGTGCCAATCATGCTGTTAACAGTTTAACATAGTATGTCTGCAGCAAGACCCAAGCTGCTTGCATTATCTTGTGGAAAGTTTGTCACAAGTCGCTGACATTATCTTGTGGAAAGTTTGTCACAAGTCGCTGACATTATCTTGTGGAAAGTTTGTCACAAACTACGAGACAACCGATTGTTGTTGCAGTTCTTAATCAACACTGTATCGCAGTCTTAGACAACAAATGACGTTTCATGTTACTCGCCTGTCCGGTAAAGTCGGAAGTGATGACCTCGTATTAACGAAAAACAGTTAAACAAACAAACAAACAAACAAAAACTAACCATTTGTTCTGTACAAACCGTCGCCTTCGACTACAACTCCCTCGAGAGAAAATGTATATTTGTACAACAATTTTTATAATAGAGTAAAATCACACGAAGATTGTGTTCATTGAAGCCAACAACCCCCCCCCCCCTCTTGTATACAGCAACGGCTGATACCAGTTCTGTTGATTTACAAATCTTGTACCCCCACATAATGGTTGTATCTAGTGTTACTACATATTCATCATCATTATCTACCTTCTTCGGAAAGAAGTTTGGCGGCAATGATTCTCAGTCCGACTGGACGTTGTAAGATCTTTTTTCTCCCAGAAAGTGCGAGCTGATGTTCTTCGAGGCCGATGTAGTGGAGATGTTGAGACACAACTTCGTGTCAGGTATGGAGCGGGTCATGGTAGCTAATTTGTCCGTCTCTGGGTGCAGCTATAAAGCAGGGGGTGTGCAATGCTTCATTAGCATGGTAACTATGACGATCCCTGACCCCGTGGCCTGGCTAGGCCTGTCATTCGGGGGTACCAATGGAAAGATGGGAAGGGTCTTGACCAGCTATAGTTCATCATAGCATGTCAGCTATGGGTGCGTGTTTGCCACATCGGACGTCAGAATGATTGTCCTGTCCAATAGGGTGGCCGGACATTCACCGTGCTATAGCAGTATATTGAATGTTAGGATGTAAGATAGATAACTCATCTGAGAATGGGAACATTTGTATAAAATGAGTTATCTTCTAAAGTAATCAGCTGTTTGTGAGTAGAGTCAATCTCCTTGTCTCAGATTGCACACGAGGGTCACGGATGGGGAATGACAGGAAAAAGGTCAGGTGAGAGAGAAATCATATGACTGAGGGACAGTTGTGCTTTGTGTATCGTCTGAGATAGACGTAGATTAGGCTGTTAGAAATGTTGTTGTTTAAGAAATAGATGTAGAACAGAGTGTATTAGGTTGTTCTGATGGCGACAGTAGTCTGCGGGAACACATATCGTGGAGATGTCCATTCTTGTGTCCATGGATTTTGTTGATGCCTTTTGTCGTTCTCGTCATATCGCTCGTCGACTCATCGTCACCCCATGCATCATTAAAGTCTCTTCAAATTATAAAGTTGCTGCTTCTGTATTACTATTTCCACTGAGAGAGAATGAACCTGGGAGCAAGTAAGTCTGTGAAGTGAATAACAAAACAGACGCAAAACAACGTGGAATAGTCGTAGATTAAATGAGATAAAATCAGTAATTGATAACGTCAACCCTTGTCGTTGTAAACAGAAAGAACATTATTCCAGTGGACAACAGTGCAAATTTACAGAGAGATGAATAGCAATACATCTACAGTTTATATTCTACACATAGAAAAGCAGAAGATAGAATCCAAGAGGATACTGCTTTATTGTGACCAGACAGTAGGGTGGCCAGACATTCAGCGTGTGACCAGACAGTAGGGTGGCCAGACATTCAGCTTGTGACCAGACAGTAGGGTGGCCAGACATTCAGCGTGTGACCAGACAGTAGGGTGGCCAGACATTCAGCGTGTGACCAGACAGTAGGGTGGCCAGACATTCAGCTTGTGACCAGACAGTAGGGTGGCCAGACATTCAGCGTGTGACCAGACAGTAGAGTGGCCGGACATCCAACTTGTGACCAGACAGTAGAGTGGCCGGACGTTAGCTTGTGACCAGACAATAGAGTGGCCGGACATCCAACTTGTGACCAGGCAGTAGAGTGGCCGGACGTTAGCTTGTGACCAGACAATAGAGTGGCCGACATCCAACTTGTGACCAGACAGTAGAGTGGCCGGACGTTAGCTTGTGACCAGACAGTAGAGTGGCCGACATCCAACTTGTGACCAGACTGTAGGGTGGCTGGACGTTAGCTTGTGACCAGACAGTAGAGTGGCCGGACATCCAACTTGTGACCAGACAGTAGAGTGGCCGGACGTTAGCTTGTGACCAGACAGTAGAGTGGCCGGACATCCAACTTGTGACCAGACTGTAGGGTGGCTGGACGTTAGCTTGTGACCAGACAGTGGAGTGGCCGGACATCCAACTTGTGACCAGACAGTAGAGTGGCCGGACATCCAACTTGTGACCAGACAGTAGAGTGGCCGGACGTTAGCTTGTGACCAGATAGTGGAGTGGCCGGACATCCAACTTGTGACCAGACAGTAGAGTGGCCGGACGTTAGCTTGTGACCAGACAGTAGAGTGGCCGGACATCCAACTTGTGACCAGACAGTAGAGTGGCCGGACGTTAGCTTGTGACCAGACAGTAGAGTGGCCGGACATCCAACTTGTGACCAGACTGTAGAGTGGCCGGACGTTAGCTTGTGACCAGACAGTAGAGTGGCCGGACATCCAACTTGTGACCAGACAGTAGAGTGGCCGGACGTTAGCTTGTGACCAGACAGTGGAGTGGCCGGACATCCAACTTGTGACCAGACTGTAGGGTGGCTGGATAGTAAAATTTGTTGGTACAGTCCTTCATTCGGTCCAACCTTAGGCCATATATTAATTTGTTCTCCTCTTGTGGATTTGGCAGGATTCTTGGATCTACAAAATGTGCGCGCGCGCGCGTGTGTGTGTGTATGGAGATGCATTCAAGTAAAGTTTAAAAAGTTACTTTTAACACCAACATTATAAATTATTATTATTATAAATTATTATTATTATAAATTAATTCCAGTCATTCAGCTTAGAGATATGCCAAAAAAAAAAAGAAAAAAAGAAACTGTACTTAACAATGAGTGAGTCAGAGATTTTGGATTTATTGCAGAAAAGATGACATTCGTGTTCTTTTGTACATTCAGTCGCCGTGATGTGGAGACTGATAGTAAGAGGGAAGTCAGTCACTGTGATGTGGAGACTGACAGTAAGAGGGAAGTCAGTCGCCGTGATGTGGAGACTGATAGTAAGAGGGAAGTCAGTCGCCGTGATGTGGAGACTGATAGTAAGAGGGAAGTCAGTCGCCGTGATGTGGAGACTGATAGTAAGAGGGAAGTCAGTCACTGTGATGTGGAGACTGATAGTAAGAGGGAAGTCAGTCGCTGTGATGTGGAGACTGATATAAATAGAAAGGTGCAGAACTCGCTGCCACTGATAAACATAAAGTAAACACTTACGCTGCTGCCTCATCGTCGTTGCTATCATTTACATGAACTAAAGGTGATAAGAACTTGGCTGCAGAACTGTATAAAGTATTTCTTGACCAGTCATAAGAGATGTTGACAGAGAAGTAAATGCTGATAAAGAGACATCTGGTGACTCAGTGATGGTGGGAAGACTAAAGAGAAGTTCTGTGTGAAAACCCATACTAGCACGGTATTTCTGTGCAAAAACACAAAGAACATGGCCGGCAAATGATGTTTCAGACAAGAGTGTAGCAAAGTGTTTCTCAATATTTGCGCGATACATTCATTTTGTGTTATTTGATTTTTATGATTCAACAGTGTGGGATTATTTCCCCCTGATGTAAAATTATGGGTTAGCTTCCTTGTGTCACTGGGGGAGTGATTAATTGACTTCTCTTGATTTCATATTGTTAACCAGATTATTCCCTGATTTGTGTATGGTTAGCCAACTTACCGTATGAGATGTGTATGGTTAACCACCTTATCCCCTGATTTGTGTATGTATGGTTAGTCAGCTTATCCCCTGATTTGTTTGTGGGTGGTTAGCTACCTTATCTTCTGATTTGTTTGTGTATGTTTAGCCAGTTTTTATTCCCTAATTTTTTGTGTATGTTTAGCCAGTTTATCCCCTATTTTTGTATATTTAGCCAGTTTATCCTTTTTTATGGTTAGCCAGTTTATCCCCTAATTTTTTTATGTTTAGCCAGTTTATCCCCTAATTTGTATGTTTATCCAGTTTATCCCCTTTTTTGTATGTTTAGCCAGTTTATCCCCTAATTTTTTGGTATGGTTAGCCAGTTTATCCCCTAATTTTTTGTGTATTTTTATCCCCTTGGTTGTATGCAGGAAACTCTCTACTGTAGAGAGCAGAACAACACAACTCCTTCGGATCATCAGAGGAAGTACCCCCCCCCCCCCGGACAAATTTTCGGCCCTATTAAACTCCTGACATTCTAAGGGGCTTGGGCCTTCCTGGGTCATGGCTCCCAGAGGTCTTGTGAGTTATTGCTTGTTTTTCCCCGTCCCAGAATTGAACCCGTGATCTTCCAGTTGGCACAACACTTCGAAATGCATCTTAGTGATTTATCTACGCAGGACTGGTATTGATTGTAACAAATGAAATTATTTAAGTTCCCAGTGCTTGTTTTGCATGCTCCACAGCCAGTATGAGACCTTTTCTGCCGTTTCTTAAAGGGTTTTCAATGCCTTGCTCTTGCTTTTCCCGTTATGCCCAGTTACTTACATAAATGTATAAACTAGGAAAAAAAGTAGGAACAGCTTTATTACTCGTACTTAATGAGTACACAGTTGTGATGTTTCGGTGTGAGCCTTAATCATACAAAAACATATAGGACGAAGAAATAGAGAGAAGAGATAAATATAAATTCACGTGAATGCTATGTTAAAAAAAATGAATAGATGAATAGAGCACTTAGCTGTAACTTTAACTTGTAAGAAGTTGTGGCTTGTCCGACAATGTGTGTCAGAAATGCCCATGGTGGAGTGTAGAGAGTATTTAAATGGAGACCTATGATGTGTGATAGGTGGGTCGTAACTGAGGGTGGTGGGTGGGGAAACCGTGGAGGGGAGAGAGAGAGTGATGCAGTGGTAATCTAGCGGGGAGAAGGTGAAATATGTGATTATAGCAGGGGTAGAGGATTGCTGTGAAGAGGTTCTGAACCATACGGTTTAAACTCGTTATTCAGCTACACCTAACACTCTCCTCTTCCACAATCATAATCCCTCCCCACTAAGTTCCACTCTTTTCTCACTTATTACACATATCTACACCTATCCCCTGAGTTGTGTATGGTTAGCCAGCTTATCCTCTGAGTTGTGTATGGTTAGCCAGCTTATCCTCTGAGTTGTGTATTGTTAGCCAGCTTATCCCTTGAGTTGCGTATGGTTAGCCAGCTTATCCCTTGAGTTGCGTATGGTTAGCCAGCTTATCCCTTGAGTTGTGTATGGTTAGGAAACAAGTAGCAACAGCTTTACTGCAGTGGCTTCATGTATACTTAGTTTTATATACTTATACACTGACTATTCGAATGTTACCACTTCTCAGAAGATATATAAACTAGGAAACAATTAGGAAAACAGCTTTACTGCAGTGGCTTCATGTATATTTAGTTTTATATACTTATACATTAAATATTCGAGTGTTACAACTTCTCAGAAGATATATAAACTAGGAAACAAGAAGGAACAGATTTACTGCAGTGGCTTCATGTATACTTGGTTTTATATACTTATACACTGACTATTCGAGTGTTACAACTTCTCAGTAGAGTGCTGGCCATGTACAAAGAATAAGTGAACAACAGAAAACTTCTGGAAATGGCAAGTATGGGATAGAAATGCAAAAAAAAAAAAATGTAAATACCTGACAGTAAATAGACTTTAGTTTATATATGAGACAGTAAATAGACTTCTTCCTGTAGCTTTATATATATATATATCTGAACCTGGGGCTTCCGCAAGGGTTTTCCACAAATGCCTGTCCTTTGCATTTTTTTTTGCTCTTGCCCAGGTGAGCCCTCTATTGCTCAACATCCTTTCTGTTGTTCTTCTCCATGTCTCTTTTGGCCTACCCTTACTTCTGTTCCCCTGTGGTGTCCATCTTAGTGCTATTTTTGGTAGTGAGTTGTCAGTCATTCGGAGCACATGTCCCAACCATTGCCAGCGTCTTTCCTCAATAATTGTGTTTCTACTTTGGCTTGGAGGCTGTTGTAAAAATCTTCTTTTAATTCCTCTTCAGCTGCTTCTGTTGGTGCATAACAAACTATAATAGACAGCTTCGTGAATCTTGAGTTGAACCGTGCATATAATAATCTCTCATTTATAGGGGTCCATTTCAGCAATGCTCTTGATGCTTCTTTTGTTATAATCAAGGGTACTCCTCCTTCATGAAGATCTTCTTTACCTGACCATATTATTGTATCTTCTGTGTGCTGTGTTGTTAATTTCCTTCTACCTTGTCCTGTCCATCTTGCTTCTTGTATTCCTAGTATGTCTAGTTTGTATCTGTGCATTTCTTTGATGGTTTGTGCTAGTTTTCGTCTGGTTAAGTGTTCTTACATTCCAGCTGCCTATTTGCATCTTGTGTTTAGGTTCCAGGAGGTCTGCAGTCGGGCTGGGGACTTCCAGTGGCTGGCTTTCATCCACAACCTTCATGGGCTTAGTTTCCTGATAAGCATTTCTCCTTCCACCTGCATTTGTTATTCCCCTTGCTTCCGTTTCTGTAGCAGTCTGATAGTTTTCTTACCAGATAGGGTTGCTGGCCCTATGCCGAACCCTCCTTAGTCGCCTTTTATGATCATGCGTGGTAGGGTACAGTGGTCCTATTCTTTGCAGATCCCGGGTACCACACGGGTGAGCTTTAAATATGACACAGTAAATAGACTTCTTCCTTTAGCTTTATATATGACACACGAGACAGTACACAGACTTGTTCCTTTAGCTTTATATATAACACACGAGACAGTAAACAGACTTGTTCCTTTAGCTTTATATATGACACATGAGACAGTAAACAGACTTCTTCCTTTTAGCTTTATATATGACACACGAGACAGTAAACAGACTTCTTCCTTTTAGCTTTATATATGACACATGAGACAGTAAACAGACTTCTTCCTTTTAGCTTTATATATGCGTTATGACACATGTGTTTAATGTTCAGTGTCTCTCCCCCCCCCCCCCCCCCCCGAGTGAACTTCTGGAAATAATCACCCTATTTTTTCAGCCTCTGTCCAGCTAGTGTTGTGGATGTAACAAATTAGAGAGTCAGTCCTGTCTTTCATCTTCTCTTTCATTCCCAGATACACCTGCATGACCTGGCACTTATTCACCTGCATGACCTGGCACTTACTCAGAATGTAGGTGTGGTTGGCTACAGGTAGGGGACTGAGCTCAGCTAACATAAGTTATCATACATGTGAATGTAGAGACTGGCTACAGGTAGGGGACTGAGCTCAGCTAACATAAGTTATCATACATGTGAGTGTAGAGACTGGCTACAGGGAGCAACTGAACTTTGGGTTCAACATCTCATCCAGCATCACTGTGGCTCTTCTGACATGCTAATATGTGGGCATGGCTCAGTGACTGGGAACAGCAGAAGTGGTTGGGGTTTTGTTGTCTACCACAATGGAAGAGTAGCGGCACAGGGTTCGGGAACCTTTGAAGTCACCACTTCAAGCATGCAATGAAAATTGAAGCTGTCAGTGGCAGTGGATTGGCAAGTCGGCCATGATATAGTTCATGGCATCATTGTGACAGATTCAGAGTGTGCTTTGTAAAATTGAGAAAAAGTTGCTTTGAAAGGAGTTGGTTTTCTGTTAAGCCAGAAACTGTCAGGAGCCTAACATGGCTTTATTGTCCAGGGCATGCGGGAGTACATGGCAGTGATGTGGCAGACAGGCTTGCTGGACAGGCTAAAATAAATGACAGGGTGAGAATGAATGAATGAATGAATGAATGAATCTTTATTTTTCAAGGGTAAAGAATTGGGCACGCAGGCCCGTCTTACATTCTGCCCTTCATCACTCCATCTTTCATTCTTCCCACACTCTTGATTTAGTACAAATATAAAAATTAAATTAGGAAAAAAACATATCAAAAGAATGTAAGATTAAACTATTACATTCAAAGTATAAGAGAAGAAGTAATTAACCTAATAAAATAGCACTCATGCACACATACATACGCAGACATATACATAAAAAAAAATACATTGTAAATACAGATCTTCTAACATATGTTTTATTAACAGACATTAAAATAATTTCTAACAATATCTAACAAGTTGTTTTTCTAACTGTGTTATTTTAGTACTTGATGGTTGGCGAGTCACGTGTTGAGAGAGTGCTGGTTATTTTATGGAGGCATATAATTACAAGCAAGTAAATAATGAAACAGGTTTGAGTTAAAGGATGAAGTATTACCAATGGATTTTAAATGGTAGGGGAGGGTGTTCCACAGCTGTACTGCAGAGTATGCAAGGCTTTTCTTGTACAGATCAATCCTGGGTTTAGGAAGAAGACAGTTTTTTAAACGCTGGCTATGTTTAGTATTATACGTAAACAGTGACCACAAGTAAGGCGGAGCATTGTGCGACAGAATTCTCTGAACAAACTTAACTTTGTTAAAAACGATTCTATTTTTGAGGGGTAGAATTTTGAGTTGTTTGTGTTGATCCACAGTCTGTACTGGGTGTTTGTCACAAATAAGATTTAATGCTCGCTTGTGAAGTGAATGGAGCCTTTTTGTGTTTGAGACTGAGCATCCATCCCAGATTGTGGAACAGTAATCTAAATGTGTTTGCATGTGTGATATGTAGTATATCTTTCTTGTGTCTTTGTCGATAAAGTGTTTAATTTTGGCTAATTGGTAAACTTTCTGTGCAATCAAGTTTGTTAGGTTATGTATGTGAGAATTCCAAGTTAAATGCTGATCAATGATGAGTCCTAGGGTTTTATGTTCATGAACATTTTCTATTGCCTTAGTCCCAGCACAAAGCTGTATTGAAGTTTTTGTTGCATTCTGCAGTTTCTGTCTTGTAGTGATGAGCATGGATTTTGTTTTGCTGGTGTTTATCAACATACCATTTTTATTACTCCATTTAATAAAACTGTTTATATCATTTTGGAGCGTTGTCTGTAGTTTATTGATGTCATAGTCACTATTGTAAACAGTACAGTCATCAGCGAAAAGGTCACATGAAGAGTGCTTTAAATGTAGTGGTAGGTCGTTAATATAGGTAGAAAAGAGAAGAGGACCAAGAATGGAGCCTTGAGGAATACCGGTATCAACCACAGACGAGCCAGATATTTTGTTTCTAAAGCAAACTACTTGTTTTCTACCTCAGAGAAAAGATGTAATAAATTTTGTTAGGTCAGGGTGTAATCTATAGCCTTCCAGCTTTTTTGCAAGAATTTCATGATCAATCATATCGAAGGCTTTCTTGAAATCAACAAAGACAGCACCACACAATTTGTCATCATTTATATTAGACAGCCAGCTTTCTGTCAGTTTAGTTAATGCTGTGTGGCAGGAGTAATTTTGTCTAAAACCTGACTGACTGTCTATTAGTAGATTGTTTTCTTGCATGTGGAGCAGTGTTAACTTTTGTATATGCTTTTCAAGAGGTTTAGATAGTGATGACAGAATGGATATGGGTCTATAGTTTGAGAGGTCACTAGTCTGTCCAGATTTAAAAAGAGGAAAAACTTTGGCGAGTTTAAAAGCGTCAGGGAAATATTGTTTGTCAGTGCACAAATTGTATAAGTATGTTAGTGTGTCTGTGATAACTGGTGCAGCGTAGCGTAGTATCTTGTTACTAATGTCATCACATCCTGCTGAGTTAGTGTTCTTAACTTTCCGTGCGTTTGGTCATTATAGTGACACTTCCGGTATCCCGAAGCTACTGTATGATCATTATAGTGACAATTGTTTGTTTCATTAAAACAAGCGGTGTAACATTTAGATTGTACATATTTCGTCCGCGATTCCGGTGACACTTTTCAAGATGGCGAAAGATGCCGAGCGAGAAAAAGGACGAGAAGCATGGAAAATTTTCTATTTTTGACGATGTAGATAGGGGTATGGACATAGCCTATGGCCACCCCGCTGCTCTTGAATGTTTTCTAAGTAGATCTAGACATATTTAGACGACTGGAGAAGTAGTTAGGAGGTTAGTTCAGACATTCATTCAGCGAGAATGCAACACAGAATCACAATACGAGATCTACAAGTAGATCTACACATCTCAGATGGTAAGTAGTGCAGATCTAGACCTAGCCGATGGTGAGCTGGCCACAATCAGTGTCTAAAAACATCACATTACTTATATTTTTCCTAAAAAAAACTCTGCATTTATGAAATTTTCATTCATTTAGCTATACTTTGAAACATATTAAGTATACGGAAGTACATGGAAATACTGTTTTCCATTCCATTTTACAACTAGACCCCCTTACAGACCAAGACCCGCGTTTTTACTCCCGTACTCCACGACACGTCCTTGTTTCTTCCTAACGCAAGGGAAGAGGACCGGGGTGTAGTTATAAACCTCACCGACTGTGAGGAAAGGAATATTAATTTGTTTTAGCTTTACACATTTACTGTCGTTGAAAGTTTTCAACACGCTCAGGTCGCAATTATGGGTCGGTAATGAAGATTTTAGAATACTAATTTCTTCCCTAAAATGTTCACTGAAGTTAGTGCAAGCATGTTCACCATTAAGTGTTTGTGGGTCGGATTGCTTCCTTTTATTTACAAGAGTATTAATCGCTTTCCGAATTGATTTAGTCTTTCACTAAATTTCTGAAGTAATTTTTCTTTTCCTGCCTAATTAAATACTGCACCTTATTTCTAAGTGAACGATAGCTACTGAAATTTCTGCTTTTGTGAGCTTCATCCCATTTCCTCATGATTTGCAAGATATCAGGAGTTATCCACGGGGATTTTGTTACGTGTTTTACTCTCATTTCTTTGATGGGGACACACTTGTCAAGAATATTTCGAAATATCTTGATCCGGTATTCGATAGTCTAATCTGGCTTTGTTAACTGGAAAACGTACGTAAGAGGTGAAGCTTTTAGATCAGTTAAAAATGATTCCAATTTAAAGTTGTTAAAGTTTCTATATTTGATGCTGGTATGTTTGTGTTTAGGTATTTTATACCCCTGATGTGACCACGTACAGCAGACACTCAGCGACACATGAGGGACAGTACATTCAGTAATGTTTCCTGGATCAGCTTCATAAATATGATTCAGTTACTCTAGTAGGTTTGTTAACAATTTGGGAGAAGTTGTAAGATGTTAAAATGTTCTTTCATGTAGGATTTGGCTGATTAAGATCTATATTGAAGTCGCCTAGAATGATTATGTCCTTGAATTTATAAGTTACAGCATCATCCATCATGGTCGCAAAGTGATCATACCACTCGGCTGAAGCATTTGGATTTCGGTATATATAACTAATTAGAATTGGATTAAGATTTGATATTTTGATTTCTAGCATAATACATTCAACCTATGATGTTTCCAGGTCTTCTCTTCTACAAAATTTAATTGTGTTAGAAATGTAAACAACTAAACCTGTCTCTAGCTTTCTAGCTGGGTCGCGCCTGATCAAATTAAAACCATCTATTCTTAAATCATTGTGATGTTTTTATGTAATCTGCTTTCAGAGAAACCAAAAAAATGAAAATATTGTTGAAGTATATGTGTAACCTCAGGGAGTTTGCCTAACAAATGATAAACATTTAAGTGGCCAACACGTAGGCCATCGTGTCGCAGCCATTCCTCCATTTTCTGAGTCATTTTATAACAATGTTAGAAATATTATATTTCAGTAAAAATAAAATAACTGGTCAGACAGACTTATTCGTGTAATAGTCAGACTTCAATCATACAATTATAGGTATACATTTAAGCTAGTAGAGATAATGAATCTAACTAAGTTTATAATATACTGACAAATAATGGAAAAAAGTACAAAAATCAACAATGCAATGAACGTTATGTAAGTGTAAATTGTAAAAGACTTGATGACAATATTAGCTGTAAGCTAACGCTAAGAAATGTCTGTTCTGCTGTAAGAACTTCTGTGGGTTTTTTTTTTTTTTTTGGTGTTCAGTTAAATTTATCTACAGAAGTTAAAAAGTGCTAGAAGTTTCAAGCTATCTAGTATCTGTATGTGGGTGCTGAGTGTTGACTGTGTAGTAGGGACATCATATACGCGTGGCTCAGAGCTGCAGGACTAAACTGCATTAGATATTGTAGCTGAAAGTTCCATGGATAATGATGCGAGGTTCTTGTGTTTGTGTCCTGTACAGTTGTTGTGGTATTCCTAAGTGGTGATTGTGCAGGAGTCTCCATGTTGTTCGCTGTACTAAGTGTTGGTATAATTTGTTGAGCTTGCCGTGTAGGCAGGGGCGCAAACATGGAATCATATAGTGGGTCAGTGGATGGAGTGGGCAATGGTAGAGAGGCAGAGGGTGTTGTTTCTGGAGCTACGAGATGCGGGTGGCTGTCTAAACTGTTTCTGGCTATTTGAGTGTTTTGTTATGTTCTGCTCAGTTCTTGCTGGATATTTGATATTTTTGGCAAGGATGCTGCTGCCAGTCTTCTTAATGTGGATGTGGTCCTTGTAAAGGCGTTTTTTTTTTGGGAGTGAAGCAGAATCACGGCGCCACTGAAGCAGTATTCCCCTTACAAGGAGACTACTGGTTTGATTGATTCTTCTTGTGGAGTACAGTTTCAACTTATAAGTTTCTTCTTGTTGCTGGTGTTCTAACCATCACCTAATTTTCTGTATTATACACTAAGAAAATACAACAAGACACCCAGGCTTTCCACTCCACAAAAGATAGTACAATACAACAACTTGAACATAACTTGGCAGTCTTCCGACCAAAACAAACTGGTCAACAATGAGAATTTCCACAAAGCCAATTGGTGTAGTTTATCATCAGACACACACATTTATTACAGAAATTCACAGCAACAAATGCCCGGCGTGAAATATCTACGCCACATGGGCAAGGAAAACCTTACAATGATTTATTCATACCAAAAAACCATACTTACAGGCTTACCAAGGACTGCAGCCACACAGAAAAAAACAAACTAAACTAATTCTGACAACAAGACTCGCTCTACCCCATTCTCGTTCGCCTAAACACGTCCTTCCCCTTCAACGTTCACTCAAAGACTGCCTAACGACCGGCTTTTTTCACACGGACCTTTCTAACGACTTTTTGCACACGGGCCTTCCTAATGACGTAGTCTACGCAACACAATTTATTAGCGCTACACAATTAATCTCTGAACAGAATTGCTATTCTGTTACAGGAGCACCTGTGGCTGAAGTAAAAAATGGTGTGTTGTTTATAAATACTACTGTGTTCTGTAGACAGAATGTTTTTAGTATTTTGTTGTTTATATCCACCATACGACGTCCAGGACCAGAACAAGGTGGAATGATGGATGAAATGTTGATGGAAGTGTTGGGGTAATTTTACTTGATGGTGGATATCAAGTCCTGTATATCAGAGGGCCGAAGATTCTGGCCGTTCATTCTGTCATTAATGCCAACATGTACGGTCGTTCTCGTCACTCTCTGATCGACATAAAGTCGTCTCAGTGTCTGCCTTAGTTTTATAATACCAGCTCCAGGTACTGGCATGACTGAGACAGTGTCTTCAGAGGTAACTGACATCCGCTCACCATAGATTCCTTTAAGTAAGGAATCTCCGATTATCAAGTGTGTCGTATATTCTTTGATGTTATTACTGTGTTGTGTATCTTGTTCTTGTTGATGTTTATGAGACCGTGACTGAGAAGTGGGTGTCTTGTTTGAGATTTCTGTTTCGATTCTTGTTACTTTATGGTTATGTACAGTGGGGCTATCTTGTAAAGCTTGAAACCTATTACTTATCTGCACATCAATAGGGTAAGCTAAATATTCAGGAGCTACCTTTATAGGTGTTGTGGTGGTGGTGTGTTTCTCTTGTTCAGCTCCTTGCTGTGGCGTGTGTTCTGTGTTGATATCTGGTGCACTCGTGCATGAATTTACAGTCATATTATCTGTGTCAGCAGTCACTTCTTGAATACCTGTCATCACTTCCTTGCTGTGTCTGCGTGGCTCACTCTGCCATTCAGATATCATGAGTCTCATTTTAGCATTTTCGTCTCTCATTGACGTAAGTTCAGCTCTGAGACTATCATTCTCCAGCTTGAATGAGTTCTTAATCTCCGCTGCCATGTCAGTAATAAGGTTTATGACGAGGTCTTTGGCTACATGAAGTATGTTCTGGCTACATAATGTAGCTAATTTTTCCTCGACAACTGTAGGCTGCTGAGATACATGTGGTGAATCAGCCACACTAGAGGGAGAGAACTCAGTCGCTGGAGCTTCACTGTCGTCTCGGTTTTCCACATCAGCTAAACTGTTGCTGGTGGAGTGTTCTAGCATTGTCTGAACGTCAGTGGGTTCAGCTGAGGTGCTTGCCTGATCTGACAGGGCTTTATCAGTAAGATCAGCACTGGGACAGTTGATCTGCTTGCCTGATCTGACAGGGCTTTGTCAGTAAGATCAGCACTGGTACAGTTGATCTGCTTGCCAGATCTGACAGGGCTTTGTCAGTAAGATCAGCACTGGGACAGTTGATCTGCTTGCCAGATCTGACAGGGCTTTGTCAGTAAGATCAGCACTGGGACAGTTGATCTGCTTGCCTGATCTGACAGGGCTTTATCAGTAAGATCAGCACTGGGACAGTTGATCAGAGTGACAGTGGTGGCGGTAGCATCATCGTGTCTGTCGGAGGTTGTAGTAACTGTCTCGACGTTGGTTGTAATGTTGTCTTGTTCTTCGTGGCTGGTAGTGACTTGTTCTTGCATGTCGTTGGTGGTGGTAGCGCCTTGACTGATATCAGTGACGACAGTGTCGTGTCCGTCACTGGTGGTGATGGCTGGTCTGTCACTCATGGCAACAGATGACAGAGATGGCTTCACTGTACCTGACAGTCGCAGGAAAGGTTTTAAAGCCTCATCTTGAATACGACTGAAGTCATCTGTCAACCAAGAGTCGACATCATGAGCACCACCTTGAACCAATATTTTATTTCTGGTATGGTACAGGTGGATAGTTACAATCACTGTTTTTATAAAGTCCTCCACATTTGCACCATAGAATATTGAGTATGAGAATGGACAAGAGCGACATTGCTGAAGCAGTATTGGAAAGACAGGAAAATTAAAAGCAGGAATGGAAGAACAATGTTATTGTGAAGCAATTGCTGGAGCTAGAACAAATGAAGGGTGCTGGCAGGAAATGTGAACTGTGTGGCAGAAAACAAATTATATAGAACCAACATTTGACAGGAACTATTAGCAAGCAGACTCTTGGATGGATGGTGTGGCATTCAGCGGAGCATATATGGGGCTGTCCTGAATGCAGTGACACCGGTGTCTGATTCTGAATCTTTTGTAGGCATGAACATAGCCTTTTCAATGTTATCCAGGTCTTTTGTAAAGTCATCACACACCAGGCAAGACAAAGAAGCAATGTCCCTGTAGTCTTCTGCTTCAGTGTACAGCTTCTAGGTCATGCTAAATCTGGCGCCTGTTACCATGACAAAATTAGCAGATCTTTCCAGGTCCTGGTTGCAAAGTATAGTTCATGACTTAAATCAAGATCCTCCAGCCAGGATTATATATCTGGGTCTGGCTATGCTGGACATCTTGGAGTGTATGTTTGGAAGCCATTTTCTCATCTCACCTGGACATTTATGTATCACAGATCTTTTGAATACAAGACTAACACGAGTGTAAAGTTTTCAAATGTCATCACAAATAATTAGTGCATACACGTAAGCATACACAACCGAGTATATAACTATACACGGAGCCACCGCAGTCAAGCTGTGATAACAAAATGTGTAAACTAGGAAAAAAGTAGGAACAGCTTTAACAAACAAAGTGTGAACCTTAATCATACAACAACAAAAAAACACACACAGGATGAAGAAACAGAGAAAGAAGATAAAATATAAACTAACATGAATGCTATGTAAAAAGTAGGAATGGAAAAATTAGAATGGAGCACTTAGCTGTGGCTTGTAAGAGAAGCGCGCATGGTGGAGCGTTGAGAATGTTCAAATGGAGACTTGTAATGTGTGATAGGTTGGTTGTAAAGGAGTTGGTGGGGGAACTGCAGAAAGGGAAAAGAGTAGTATAATGGTAATCTAGCTGGGAGAAGGTGAGATAGGTGATTGCAGTTTGGATAGAGTCCTTGATGAGAAGAGAATCAGCTTGGGATGGGACGCCATCTTCGTTAATCAAGTTTTTGATGGTTACTTCAACTATGTCGTTGTTGGAGCGGGTAGCGTTGTTTTTACGTGGGATAAAGAATTTTGTGTTACTGAGTTGGGATCTTCTTCCTCGATATAATTTTTTTTCCCAAACTACGATATTTGATGTTTTATCGGTTGATTTTATCACTATCTTCTCAATGTTGGAGTTTAGGCAGTGCCCTGGATTCTGCTTTAGTAAGGTTGAAATGTCGAAGTTCGGGTGATCAGAGGGTTTGGATTTCATGCCACATCCTGTCAATGTGTAGATCTAAAGCTGGGGGAGCCCCGGAGGAAGGTGTCCAGCAAGATTTATGATGGTTGTAACGGGTTGTCGGGGTCTGGTGTGAGTTGGTTAGGTTCTTTGTTAGCAATGTAATATTTGAGACATAATCGACGGTGGAACTGTCTAAAATCAGGGAGTACAAAATAGCTGTCACACTGAGGGCGGCTAGGGATAAATTATTATTACATACAGCTTTTGCTGAGGAGCTGTTTTTTTTTTTTTTCATCATCAGAGAGGGGCAGGTTTGGAGGAGTGCAGACTACATTCGAGGTTTGAGAGGCAGGAGAAAATTTATATTTGAAATGTGATCAGCGGAAATAACAAGCAGCAACAGCCAAACCAGGGGGCCCCATCAGAATGGACAAATTAGACTTAATACAGTCAGGGAAGGACGTCCTATTGTCAGAAACTGAAGGATGTTCTGATATCAGAGACTGAAGGATGTCCTGATGTCAAAGACTGACGGATGTTCTGATGTCAGAGACTGAAGGATGTCCTGATGTCAGAAACTGAAGGATGTCCTGATGTCAGAGGCTGAATGTACGTGGGCAGTCCCTGTAGGTATTGATGCTGTTCTCCACGACCAGCAACAGAGCTAGACCCTTTTTAAAAAATAGTTACAGTTCATCAACAGACAAAAAAAAAAGAAATTAGAAAAAATGCACATTTGAAAATGAAATCTAATGTACTCCTTTTTCTGGAAACCCATGTAGAAAGAATATATAAGATCACCAGAGTAACTTGAGACTTTCTGGTTTAGAGAAAGAAGCTTGTCACATGATACTTCCAGAAGTATCCAGTATCATTCTGTCAACATAAGAATGTAGGGGAAATGTGCGTAATAATTTATTGTGAACTGTGTTGCTTCAGTCATGTTTAGCATGTAAGATGGATGTGTCAGATATTTGGTCATGTTTAGCATGTCAGATGGATGTGTCAGATGTTTGGTCAGTGGTCACTGTGTGTGCTCCAGGCGTATGATCTGTGGTCATTTTGTTTGGTCAGTGGTCACTGTGTGTGCTCCAGGTGTATGATCTGTGGTCATTTTGTTTGGTCAGTGGTCACTGTGTGTGCTCCATGTGTATGATCTGTGGTCATTTTGTTTGGTCAGTGGTCACTGTGTGTGCTCCAGGCGTATGATCTGTGGTCATTTTGGTTGGTCAGTGGTCACTGTGTGTGATCTATGGTCACAGGATGATCTATGTTTATTGTGTGTGATCTATGGTCAGTGTGTGATTCATGTTTACTGTGTGTGATCTGTGGTCAGTGTGTGATTCATGTTTACTGTGTGTGATCTATGGTCAGTGTGTGTGATAAGTGGTCAGTGTGTTTTTAGATGATGGTGTGCTCTAGTATCTGTGGTGTAGGGTGATGTTTGTCTCTAAGGTTTGGTTGTGACATGTGCACATATGAGGTGTTACTCAAGGTTTGGTTGTGACATGTGCACATATTAGGCTCTTATAGCCATGTTACTATAAGGTTTAGTTGTGACACATGCACATATTAGGCTCTTACAGCCATGTTACTCTAAGGTTTAGTTGTGACACATACACATATGAGGCTCTTACAGCCATGCTACTGGTCCAGTAGTTGATTGTTATCTGCAGGTGTAGGATATGCTTTATTACTCTCATCTTGGTAGGAATGTGGCACATCTGTTTGCTGGATATTCCAACTAGATGCTGCTGATCTCACAGATGCCAAGCATGGTTACTGCTGAGTACATACAGGTTCTGATGTGTTTGTTTAGGTTTATTATTGAGTACATACATGTTTTGATGTGTTTGGCTAGGTTTACTGCTGAGTACATACAGGTTTTGATGTGTTTGTTTAGGTTTACTGTTGAGTACATACAGGTTTTGATGTGTTTGTTTAGGTTTACTGCTGAGTACATACAGGTTTTGATGTGTTTGTTTAGGTTTACTGCTGAGTACATACAGGTTTTGATGTGTTTGTTTAGGTTTACTGCTGAATACACACTGGCTATGATATTATTGGTTAGGTTTACTGCCAAGTGGCCAGGCTGAGAGTCTGTATCTGTGTCACAGCAGCAAAAAACCACAATCCATAACAAAATGTTAACTTACAAAACCAAGTAACCTTCTGACATTTTATTTTTCATGTACAAATGTCACGACACTAATTACTAGCCATTTTTTAAAAACTGAGCTAACAAATGGAGAAACTTTTTTCTGGCGTTTCAAAGTAAAATAATGAGACAAAACAGAAGAGATACCACACGAGAAAACACAAAAACTCTTCTCTCTCATCATACAATGATGTTCTTGCCAAAAGAAACAAAACACACAAACTCTTCTCTCTCATCACACAATGATGTTCTTGCCACAAGAAACAAAACACACAAACTCTTCTCTCTCATCACACAATGACGTTCTTGCCACAAGAAACAAAACACACAAACTCTTCTCTCTCATCATACAATGATGTTCTCGCCACAAGAAGCAAAACACACAAACTCTTCTCTCTCATCATACAATGATGTTCTCGCCACAAGAAACAAAACACACAACTCTTCTCTCTCATCATACAATGATGTTCTTGCCACAAGAAACAAAGCACACAAACTCTTCTCTCTCATCACACAATGATGTTCTTGCCACAAGAATGAAAACAGTCTAGAGACTAAAAAAAATGAAAAACATGAGAAATATGGAACACATAGTTTCAGCATTTTCATTTTATTTTTGACTGGCCAGGGCTCAATAGCGAGGCCAGGATGGACAACCAACTTTCGTAGCCTTAAGAATTTCATTCCCACAGGAGAATCATCCATCAGCTTCAAAATGAAAGAAGCACTTTTGCAAGTACAAACTCGAAACAAGATCATGATAGAATACACCATGACAAAATATTGAACAAACTTGAAATGAGATCATGACAGAATACACCATGACAATATCAACAAAAGTCTTGCCATCTCTCTCTTTTTTTTTTGCATTCAGTTTGTTCTCACATTTTATTTTGCTTAATTTAAAAAAAAAAATTCCAGGTGCTCCCCCCCCCCAAAAAAAAGTTAGTGCTGAGCCCCCTATTTTAGATTTAGTTTTATCTATTTGTGTGGATGACCTCATTCAGCCTGCCTCACTTACATTTCCATGTTCAAACATTCTGACTTTGATTCTCCCCAAAAACTGAATGTTTTACATGGCCAAATAAATGTAATGTTTCTCTTATTTTTATTCTCTGACATTTTCATGTGAAATCTGCACTCTCAAACCCAGCTATCTGACCACATAAATAAACCAACTTGAGGACATGGGACACAACAGACAACAGCAGCACTAGACTATCATCTCAAGCTCCCTAGCATATTCAATAGTTTGTTCTGCCAGCAGCTTGGCTGGGATGGTTAGGTCAGCATCCTTGGATTCTTGGATAAAGTAGAAGAAGCTGTCCTTTTCAAGATTCCATTTTCTCTGAACAAAACAAAACAAAATATTTAATTTTCTCTGAACAAAACACAACAAAAAAATGTGCCAATTTCTCTAAACAAAAAATATGCCAATTTCTCTGAACAAAAAAAAAAAATATTCATTTTTCTTTGAACAAAACAAAACAAAATATTCATTTTTCTCTGAACAAAACAAAACAAAATATGGTGTTTCAAATTTGATGGTATTAAGTTACATCAACTTTATAAATACAAGAAAAGACTGCACCATCCCATGTCACGTTTACATTTGGTCTGCTTACTTCAAACAGTAAAGGTTTAAAATAGTCTGTATATACGAGGGTCATACCTTAAGTCGTGAGAAAACATTTTTTAAAAATCAGAATTTATAGATAGAGAAAATATAAATGTATCACCTTAACCTGCCTCCTTTGCACTTCATGTGTCACGTGACCATGTGGAGCAGAAACAAAATGGTGGGTGATGAAGTTTCGTTTCGATAACATGCTGCTATTGAATTCTTCATTAAAGAGGAAATCCCCATTGCTGAAATTCACCAAAGACTTCAACTTGCTTACGGACATGTGTGTATGGGTGCTAGCAGTGTTAGGAGGTGGGTGAAACATTTCAAAGATGGAAACACGAGCATCCAAGATATGCCTTGCAGCGGTTGCCCTCGTACTGCCTCCACTGAACGTAACGTGGAAAGGGTTGATGACAACATTAAACAAGACAGACGTGTCACAGTTTCTGAAATCACTGTAAATCTTGGAATAGGACACAATGCAGTACAGGAAATGATTGAAACCCTAGGCTACAGAAAAGTTTGTGCCTACTGGGTCCCACAGGAAAGAACGTCCAGAAAGTAGTGCTTTTGTGCCATTGGTCAGCTGGAATGGAATTCTACTGGGAGGGTATTTTTAAACTTGCAGAGCAATGGAAAAAAATATGTGCAGAGAAATGGAGATTATGTTGAAAAGTGAAGAAAAGGATGCAGTTTAAGGTGATATATCGCTGCTGGCGAGATTCTTCAGCTGCTGTGTGTGGAGTGGTGCTCCTCCCAGCCAGTGAAGAAAGTTGCAGATGGGGTTGCCGCGCGGCACCACTGCGGAAAAGGTGGTAGAAAGGACAAAGCGAAGCAAACAGTCAAATCATGGCACCTCTGGTCTGGAGGTCGGCTACGTCCTAAGTGCACTCATATCGGGTGAAATGCTTGAACTGGCTTAACCTAGAGGTTAAGACACTGCTGGAGAGACTCTTCGGATGCAGTGCGTGGAGCAAAGTTCCTCCCGGTCAAGGAAGAAACTGCGGAAAAGCAATAAGGGTTGCTGTGCGGCGCCAATGTGAAAAGGTGATGGAAAGGATAAAGTGAATTTTAATTGGTATATCCAGTAGTATCACTGCGAGAGCTACACATACCACGGCACCTCTGCTCTAGAGGGCGGCCACGTCCGAAATACACCTACACTAGTGAAATATGCCTAAACCGGCATACACCAGGGGTGAAAGTTGATGGCTAGGCATGTCACGCCACTTCCGCTCTAAAGGTCAGTCACGCCCGATATACATCCATACTGGTGAAATATGCCTAAACCGGCTCACACCAGAGTGAAACTTGAAGGCTACACATGTCACGGTACCCCTGCTCTATAGGTAGGCACGTTCTAAACATGCCCATACTGGGATAATATGCCTAAATCAGTTCAACCCAGAGGTGGAAGTCACTAGTGGCGAAGTTTCGTCCTCCTGGAAAAAGCTCCATCCTAGTCACAACTAGGAAGGGTAGCGGCCACGACCACAAAATGCTGAAGTCGGAGACACTGGACCAGGGCAGTCTAGAAAGGCAACCACCTCTCACCCGACAGGGATGTATGTGTATCCTAATCATGTTGAGGTTTTCCAGTGAGAAAGTCAGACAATGGACTGGATGGGCAACCACCTCTCACCCGGCAGTGATACACGGGTATCTCAAAACACGTCGAAGTTTTCCGGTGAGAAAGTCCAACTCTAGACTAAACTGGTGCAACTAAAACCATGGTGTCACGCAATCCCGCTTCTGAGACCCACCAAGAATACAGGCTCAAGCCCTGTGGTACTCTGAACCTCTTGTGGTCCTCTCGGGTAAAAGGGATGGTGACTGCAGTAAAACTGGTTTAAATAAAAAAATTTCTGTTTCTACTTCTGGAGGAAGACATTCAGATAAGTTCTTCGTTTTTTTTTTTTGGTCTCATTGTGCATGTAATCGAAAAAAGCTCACGCCGAAATATCGGATGTTGTATGTTTTTCATTTATACATTCTCATACTTTCTATTCAGGCTGTAACGCAAATGGTCCCAGTGAAGTTAATCAAAAAACTCCATCAGCAGACAGAGGACAAAAAACTCCATCATAGGACACAAGGATACACAATATGTGTATCATATATTTGCTCTCAAGTTCTATGCATTATCTCAGAAATTATTTAAGAATTTGAATTATGGCAAAAGAAATCATCAAACATTCTACCACTACCCAACCTGGGTTAGGTAAACCATCAATTCATTCATTTATTTGCATGTCCCTTGTGGAACTTTGCCTCCCTAACAGGAGGCCTCTCAGTTGTGAGCAAGATTCCCTGCTGCTGATGCATCCATTTGCAGATCATCAACAATGCCTTGCAGCTATCTTCGCCTTGGTCTTCCTCACTTTCTTTTCCCATTATGTACCCTTCCACAACGGTCTTGTCTAAATTATCATGATGTTTAATATGTCCAAAATATTTAAGTTTTCTCTCTTTAATCCTCGTTACTAGCCAGCCTTCTTCAATATTAAGTTCTTGTAGTATGGATATATTTGTTCTTTTTTGTGTCCATGATATTTGGAGAACTCTTCTGTAGCATTTACATTCAAAGGCATTTATGTTTTTCTCAGCTGTTTTGTTAAGTGTCCAGATCTCACAGGCATATGTTGTGATGGGAAAGATGCATGCCCTTACAAAATATTATTTTTGTGGTTCTGTCTGTTCTTCTCCACAGATTCTTTAGCTGTTTTATTTTCTGAGAGTGATAGATGTCCTCCTTTTAATTTCCCTCATTGTATCTCCATTATTAGTTAGCACTGATCCAAGATATTAAAAATTCTTCACTTCTTCCAGTTTTTCCTCATCGATACATATATCAGCTGCCTTGTTTGTTTTGTCAGTTGTCATCAATTTAGTTTTCTTTGTATTAAGATAGAGGTTTTACTCTTCGCTGTTCTTAAGGAATAACATAATTAGTTTTTCCATTCCTTTTCATGTTGTGGACAGTAATACTGTGTCATCAGCATATCTAATCTCTGGTATTTCATAACCTCCAATTGTGATGTCTTTGACTACATCTTCTCTAACATTCCTCATTATATTTTCAGTATACAAGTTAAATAATTAAGGCGACAATATGCACCCATGACGGACCCCTTGTTTTATGTCAAACCAAGTTGTTGTTTCACCATTTATTCTTACTGCTGCTTGTTTGTCTATATACAGAAGTGATATTAATTGTATCATATGTGCTGGAAATCCCATTTTTTCTATTATTTCACAAACTCTTTTGTGTTGTACACAATCAAATGCCTTTGTGTAGTCTATAAAGGATAAATATAGATTCACATTAAACTCTCTGCATTTCTCTATTATTAATCTTATATTGAATATATGATCTCTTGATCATCTTCCTTGCCTGAAACCACCTTGGATCATATTGATTTCTTCTATTTTCTTACGAAGTCTACCAATTATGATTTTTAACAGAATTTTACTGGCATGACTAATCAGGGCAACAGTTCTGTAGTTTGTGCATAATTTCAGGTTACCCTTTTTTGGCAGTGGTATGAATACAGTTAAAACCATTCTTTTGGCCAAATACCTGAATGCCATATCTTTTTACATAGTGCATGATAGATTACTGCACATTCCTTTCCTCCTGCTTTAATAAATTCAGCTGTTATCTCATCACATCCTGGTGATTTACCATTTTTCAGATTCTTTATTGCCCATAAAACTTCTTCTATTGTTGGTTCAGGTTCTTTCTCCTACAATAATAATTCACACTGTTGATTTCTGTTTTCAGTCGGTTGTTTCACATATTTCTCTGCAATATTCCTTCCATCTTTCTATAACTTCCTCTGTCTCTGTCAAGATATTCCCCATCTCATCACAAATTACATTCAGCTTAGGTGTGACATTTCTTGTCAATGTCTTCATTTCTTTAAACATTTCACTATCTCTTCTACACTTCTGATGTTCTTCTATTCTTTCACAACAATCTTGTATGTATTGTTTTTTGTCTTTTCTTATGTTTCTTCGTACTTCTTTTGTTAAAGATTTATATTCCCTTTGTTGTTGTTTGTCACTTTCCACTGCGTTTTCATTTCTCTACGTTGTTTTATCAGTTCTAGTGTAATCCATCCATTATTTTTGTGTTTTCTTTACTGGAACCACGTCTTTAGCTGTTGTTATTAAGATATCACTGGCCCGTGTAGCCAAATCATCTGGTGTCATCTCTCCTGTACAGACATTAGGATTTCGAAACAGTTCTTCACTTCTATACCATATTGTTCTGGTATTTTTGTGAGATCAAAGCGGAGTGGTCTTGATCCTGCAACTGTGTTTTTTATCTTTATCTTCATGCCTGCTATTAATAACTCATGGTCCGTGTCACAATCAGCACCTGGTAAAGTTTTTG
The DNA here is from genome assembly GCA_009760885.1 of Achatina immaculata. Classification (NCBI taxonomy): domain Eukaryota; kingdom Metazoa; phylum Mollusca; class Gastropoda; order Stylommatophora; family Achatinidae; genus Lissachatina; species Lissachatina immaculata. The sequence continues at coordinate 42,960,978 of CM019718.1, forward strand.
CTGATGTTATACTTGATCTCCACCTTCTTTGCACTAAAATGTAATCTATTTGATTCCCATCAGGTGATGTCCATGTGTAAAGTCTTCTTGGATGTTGTTTAAAAAGTGTGTTAGCAATCATTAGCTCATTTTCCGTGCAAAGCGCCATTATACTGTTACCTGCCTCATTTCTATGTCCTATGCTAAATTTCCCTACATGTCCTTCATTTTCTGTTCTTTCTGTACCTATCTTTGATTTAAAATCCCCCATTATTAATACAATATCATTTTCCCGTACTTGCCCCATTATTAATACAATATCATTTTCCCGTACTTGGTCTATGTCATTTGCTAGTGTGTTATAAAAGTCTTCTACTTCCTCTTCTTCTGCTGTTGATGTTGGTGCATATATCTGGATGATTGTTACATTTGTAGGAGTGCCATTAAGTCTGATTGTGAGGATTCTATCACTTACTGGATTGTAACCTAGTAATGCTTTTGATGTTGATTTTTCCAAGTAAAAAGCCACTACATTCTTTCCTCCTAATTCTCCACCAGAGTATATAAAAATATTATCATTCTCGCTCTTGAAGTGTCCTAATCCTTTCCATCGATGTTCACAGATTCCCAAAATGTGTATCCCCGTTCTTTCCATCTCGTCACTTATTATTTGATACTTCCCTTCATACATACTTCTTACTTTCCATGTTCCTACTCTTATTTTCTTTTTAGTTTGATGCAGGGTTTTCCTTAGTAACACCGTCAGGATTTTGTCCGTCATCACAATTACTAGTACTAACCTCTGTCTCACACTCTTCCCCTATGTTAAAATTAGATCTATCTGGCCTGGGGGACTCACCATCAGATCTTTTTCCTATTTGACTTTCCATGCTGCTGTTTGGGTTTCTTGGTATATTTCCAGATGGTAGTTTACCACTGCTTTCCTTCTGGGCAGTGACTGTACTAGTCAGTGACCATAGTCATTGTGCCTACATTGAAGTCATCTGCCTACCATCATAGAATGGTGACCATAACCAACATTATTTGTCGGCTGCTCTTCCATTCCATCCAACACTTGCTCCCATGGCTTCACGTCACCCTGATCGGGGGGCTATACGGATACTCCACCTTGCCCAAGGGTGTCTCATAGACTGACGGAGGTAAGGAGGCGTCTTACTTCTCATTTGATAGGGGATACCCCTACCCTGCTAACCTAAATCATCAAAATTCTAAATAACAACAGCAGCAGAGACAAGAGTTGTCATATATAAGAAAGTTTGTGGATTTCTTCTGCTAATCTAGTCTGTGCTTGACACTAAAGTTGAAGAAAACTGCCTCTGTAAAGTATAAAATCTACCTGCAATGCAGATCACACTAAATCTGCATACAGACATCAGTGCACAAAGACAAAACAGGGCATGATACAGGGGTTTCATAAATAAGAGACTATAAGAAAAACAAGAAGGATATTTACCTGGGCTGCATAATCTTTCATTGGTTTCTGAGACTCAAAGAAAAGCATTCTTGCTGCTTCAGTCAGGCCAATTCGATGGTAGGCCTTTTCTATACATCCAGCTATTTCATCTCTGAAGATATGAGATGTGAGAGCAATATGAGATGGTAGACTTTTTCTATACATCCAGCTATTTCATCTCTGAAGATATGAGATGTGAGAGCAATATGAGATGGTAGACTTTTTCTATACATCCAGCTATTTCATCTCTGAAGATATGAGATGTGAGAGCAATATGAGATTGTAGGCTTTTTCTATACATCCAACTATTTCATCTCTGAAGATATGAGATGTGAGAGCAATATGAGATTGTAGGCTTTTTCTATACATCCAACTATTTCATCTCTGAAGATATGAGAGCAATATGAGATTGTAGGCTTTTTCTTACCATCCAACTATTTCATCTCTGAAGATAAGAAAAAGATGTGAGAGATATATGAGATGGTAGGCTTTTTCTATACATCCAGCTATTTCATCTCTGAAGATAAGAAAAAGATGTGAGAGATATATTAGATGGTAGGCTTTTTCTATACATCCAGCTATTTCATCTCTGAAGATATGAGAGCAATATGAGATGGTAGGCTTTTTCTATACATCCAGCTATTTCATCTCTGAAGATAAGAAAAAGATGTGAGAGATATATGAGATGGTAGGCTTTTTCTATACATCCAGCTATTTCATCTCTGAAGATAAGAAAAAGATGTGAGAGATATATGAGAGACATGGTAGGGCCTTTCTATATATCCAGTTATTTCATCTCTGAAGATAAGAAAGAAAAAGATATAAGAGAGACGTGAGAGACAAATGAAATGTGAGAAAGATGTGAGAGCAGAGTTTGCAAACATGCTACACTACAACAATAAATGTAACAGCTTGAATTTTGGGGGGGGGGGGGAGGATTGGAAGAGAGAAGAGAAAGACAAAAAAAGTGAAGAAATGAAAAGAATTATTGTTTATTTGATTTTGTGTGAAATATTAGCAGAAAAACAAGTAACGTGTGTCAAAAAGGTCACTTATAGGATGATCTGGTCAATGTTACTTTATTCTGTCAAACCAGCAGACATTACTAACTTTATTTTAAATCTGAGGTGCCACAGCTCATTTGAGCATGACAGTTCAATTAAGTGAGACAGTTCAATTAAGTGTGACAGTTCAATTAAGTGAGACAGTTCAATTAAGTGAGGCAGCTCAATTAAGTGAGGCAGTTCAATTAAGTGAGGCAGTTCAATTAAGTGAGACAGCTCAATTAAGTGAGGCAGCTCAATTAAGTGAGACAGCTCAATTAAGTGAGGCAGTTCAATTAAGTGTGGCAGCTCAATTAAGTGTGGCAGTTCAACTAAGTGAGACAGTTCAACTAAGTGTGACAGCTCAATTAAGTGAGGCAGCTCAATTAAGTGAGACAGTTCAATTAAGTGAGACAGTTCAATTAAGTGTGACAGTTCAATTAAGTGAGGCAGCTCAATTAAGTGAGGCAGCTCAATTAAGTGAGACAGTTCAATTAAGTGAGACAGTTCAATTAAGTGAGACAGTTCAATTAAGTGAGACAGTTCAATTAAGTGAGACAGTTCAATTAAGTGTGACAGTTCAATTAAGTGAGGCAGCTCAATTAAGTGAGACAGCTCAATTAAGTGAGACAGTTCAATTAAGTGAGACAGTTCAATTAAGTGAGACAGTTCAATTAAGTGAGACAGTTCAATTAAGTGAGGCAGCTCAATTAAGTGAGACAGTTCAATTAAGTGAGACAGCTCAATTAAGTGAGACAGTTCAATTAAGTGAGACAGTTCAATTAAGTGAGACAGCTCAATTAAGTGAGGCAGCTCAATTAAGTGTGACAGCTCAATTAAGTGTGACAGTTCAATTAAATGTGACAGTTCAATTAAGTGTGACAGTTCAATTAAGTGAGACAGCTCAATTACGTGAGACAGTTCAATTAAGTGAGACAGCTCAATTAAGTGTGACAGCTTAATTAAGTGTGACAGCTCAATTAAGTGTGACAGCTTAATTAAGTGTGACATCTTAATTCAATGTGACAGCTCAATTAAATGTGACAGCTTAATTAAGTGTGGCAGCTTAATGTGGTGTGAGTTTTTATGAAAGTAACACTGAGATGTGATACTTTTGGTGGGACTCACATGATCATGTTGAGTAAAATATCAATGAAGAAGTTGTAATCTGGTGGGACTCACCTGATTGTGTTGAGTAAAATATCAATGAAGAAGTTGTAATTTGGGGCAGGCACATTGCCTCGAGCAAGAAAAACCTGAACAAGAAAAATAACATAACAAAAATCATAAAATATAGGTTGCTCTGTTTACCAGAATGTTATTGTTGTTGCTACATTTGTTGTTCTGTTTACCAGAATGTTATTGTTGTTGCTACATTTGTTGCTTTCTGTTTACCAGAATGTTATTGTTGTTGGTACATGCGTTGCTCTCTGTTTACCAAAATGTTATTGTTGTTGCTCTGTTTACCAGCATGTTATTGTTGTTGCTACATCTGTTGCTCTCTGTTTACCAGCACTGTATTGTTGTTGCTACATTTGTTGCTCTCTGTTTACTAGCACTTTATTGTTGTTGTTACATTTGTTGCTCTCTGTTTACCACCAGTTTATTGTTGTTGCTACATATGTTGCTCTGTTTACCAGCAGTTTATTGTTGTTGCTACATATGCTGCTCTGTTTACCAGCATGTTATTGTTGCTGTATTTCCTGATTTTTGTTTACCAGCATATTATTATTGTTGCCACATCTGTTTTGGTCTCTGTTTATCAGCATAAGCTCTCCACTGCAATTAAATGTCTCCAAGGTGTGCATCTCAAATAGCCTCTGACAGTCAAAGTCCAGCTCCTGGCCCTCTAATACTGACAGGAGAAGGGGCAAAAGGCGATTATCTGGCACCTGAAAACCAAACGCTTTGGGCAGATGAGACTCGTTAGTCTTGGTTGGTAGCTCATCTAGGAGATGGAAAATTCTGATTTCAAACCCCCTGCTGCCTTGTAGGGTAGGCTCTGGGCAGAGTCAAAGGCTAGTGAAACCATAAACAAACCAGTGGAAGGCAAGGGGAAACCAACACTGTACATTCCCAAGAACAATCATGATAATCCACAATTCTTTGAATCATAACAACATTAACAGGGGTTCCAGTGGAACCACCTCGTCCGGTAAGGACTATGACGTGTGACAGATGATACCAGATCGTCATCCAACTACGCAAAGAAAACACAAGTAACACCACAGTAATTGCAGCATTAGTACACTAACAGAACTTGGAAAACTGGAAAACATCAAACAAGAAATGAAAAGAATGGAAATTCTCTTCTTCTTCTTCATATGCATTGCCTGTCTATATCTGCAGTCCTGTCTCTTGGATAAATTTCACTGTTTTTTGTAATTCATGTACGGAACCATATAGCTTATCTTCTTTAGTGGTTTCACTGGCCCAGTAATTATTTCTCAGTGTCTCGTAGTTGGTGCAGTTTTGGAGGATATGTTCCACAGTTTAGGGCACCTGGGCACATGTACAAAGAGTAGTAGTACCAACCTTAAACTTTGTATACATATGACTTCGTTGGCTGTGTCCTGTTTGGAGACAGAAAATGGTGACTTGTTTCTTTCTGTTTAGCACGTGATAGTCATCATATGGTGTTTGTGGCTTCCTGTAGGTTTTTATCATGCTTTTTTTCTGATTATAGGTGATCACTATGTCTGGTTGCTCCATTTCAGTGCCCTCTTTGGCCAGACGGTCAGCTTTCTCATTGCCTGGTATCCCACAGTGGGAGGGAATCCGCTGCAAAGTGACTCCATGTTGTAAGCCAGTTTTTTACAATGGATCCTTAAGATCTGGTAGTTTGTTGCACTGAAGAGCTTCCATTACTGATCTTGCATCTGTGAGAATTAATACGGGGCATGTATCAATTCTGGAGTGATAGTTTTTCAACCACAGCAATAATTGCTCTAACTTCTGCACCATAGTTTTTGCAGTATTTTCCAGTGGGAGAATGGAAATTAACATCCTTGGTTTATATGAAATGAGATGGACTGGAGCAGGAAGCAGAGATCATAAAGACTTCAAAATAATATATTCCAGGGGGAAACCAGTGTAGAAATGGAGTTGGCATAATATTGGATAAGAAGACAGCAAGAACTATGAAAGGCTTCTTGTGCATATTGGACAGAGTGTTAATGGTTAAATTATAGGGTCACCCAATAGACACAAATTTCATCCAAGTATACGCATCAACTTCAGAAAGCCCTGATGATGAGATAAAAGAATTTTACAACAATCTGGACATGGCAATGGAACAGTGCAAACCATGGGAAGTAAACTTTGTGCTGGGTGATTTAAACATGAAAGTAGGGACTGAACAAGACAATGAAGCTACTGGCAAGTATGGATTAGGTATCAGGAATACAAGAGGAGAGATGTTGATTGAGTGGGCAGAAAAGAATAAAATGATAATAGGAAATACTTGGTTTCAACAACACCCAAGGTGACTATGGACATGGAAAAGCCCAAATAATAACATATGTAACCAGATAGATTACATTATGATCAACAGAAGATTCAGGAACTCACTAATATCCATGAAAACAAGACCAAGAGCAGACTGCAACAGTGATCACATCCCAGTTATAGGAAAAGTGAGAAACAGGCTAAAGAGGTTAAAGGTAGCAGCTAAAAACAATGAACTAGATAGAGGGCTGTTACAGAAAGATAAGGCAATACAAGAACAATATAGGACCATAGTACATAATAGGCATAATGCTACAGAGAAGATTGAAACGATTGATGAACAATGGAATATGCTTAAAGACTCTATTCAGCAAACATCCATCGAAATCCTACCTCCAAATAAAAGACATGCTAAACAGGGGTGGGTGGCAGAAGAAATTTTGCAACTAATGGATCGGAGAAGAAGTCTTAAGGAAGATAAAGATGAATATGACAAAATAAAAAAATAAGACACAAATGCAATAAAGCTAAAGAAGAGTGGCTAAACAAGAAATGTAATGAAATAGAGACACACCATCATGGAAACACAAGAGATATGTATGAGGGGAAGTCACTAAGTAACTCGCAAATTGAAATATTTTATCAGTGGCAGTTATCAGGTAGTATTTAAATATATCCTTAGATAGTACCATCATCCAACTTTATAACAGTTGTATGTAGGGGACGATGGGAGTTATGTGCGCATATGCAAAGCAATAACAAAATGGCTACCCAACTGTTAGTGTGTATCAAAGAAGAACAGAGAAGTGTAGTGCAGTTTTTGTGGGCTAAAGGACATTCAGTTGAGGACATTCATAAGGAAATGGATTACAGTTTATGCTGAAAAGTGTTTATCACGTAAAGCGGTCTATAACAGGATAAAAGAATTTTCTCAGGGACACACCGAAATTGTTGACAAAGTCCGACTTGGTCGTCTTGTTCAGATTGCAACAGAAGTGTCTGTGAACCTGTGAATGAGATTATCAGAGCTGATAGACGAGTAACAGTGACAGTGTGAATTCTGTGTCGTACTGTGAAGTTCTGTTGATGCTATGGGACGCAATCTGAAGAAAACGTCCTGGTCTGCTGACTGGCTGTGCTTCTCCTTCATGACAATGCGAGACCACATATGGCTCGGTTAACTCAAGAGAAAATTAGCCAGTTGGGTTGGGAAGTTCTTGAACATCCACCCTATAGTCCTGACTTAGCTCCAAGTGATTTTCACCTGTTTGTTCCATTGAAAAACCACCTTGGCGGGAGACGATTCTTGAGTGACGAAGAGGTGGAAACAGAAGTAACAAAAATGGTTCAGAAATCAGACTCCCAATTTTTATGCCATGGGTACTGCATCACTGATTACACGATGGGACAAATGTATTAATGTTGGTGGCGATTACATTGAGAAATAGGGGAATAATGTAGGTTCAAAAATTAAAAGTTTTCAAATTACTGTCGCATTTAGTTTTTTTGTAACAAGCATTTGCGAGTTATTTAGTGACTTCCCCTCGCACAAACAAATAAAAGAGTTAACAAACAAAAGGACATACCACAAGACTGGTTGCCTTAAGTCAAAGGAGGGGCATACAATAATGGACAGAGATGAAATAATGGCAAGATAGTGCTAATACATTAGAGAACTCTAAGAGGACAATAGAGGAGAAATAGATATACAAAATAATAATGAAGGGCCTCTCATATTAAAAGCAGAAGTGGAAGAAGCCATCAAACACATGAAGAACAACAAAGCACCAGGGACACACAAAATCACCAAGGAAGAATAATTGGGACAGTTTGGCATAGAAATAATTACCAGATTGCTGAATGATGTCTATAACAGTAACTATGTCCCATCAGACCTTTTGCAATCAGTTTTCATTGCCCTACCAAAGAAACAAGGTGCAGTTGAATGTGAAAACCACCAAACCATTAGTCTTATCAGCCATGTTACCAAAATCCTGCTTCGTATTGTCATGAGAAGAGTCAGGGGCAAAATAAAACCAGAAATTGCTGAAGAACAGTCTGGCTTCATTGAAAGAAAAGGCACAAGTAATGCCACATATATATTGAGAACACTGATGAAAAGATCAACAGAAGTAAAGACAGACCTATATTTATGCTTCATAGACTACTGTAAAGCATTCGATAAAGTGAGACACACAGAAATTATAAGAATGCTGGAAGACATCAACATAGATGGGAAAGATCTGAAACTCATCAAAAACATATACTGGCAGCAATCAGCAGCAATGAAGGTTGAGAACCAAATAGAAGCATTCCAAGACATAAAATTGGGAGTGAGACAAGGATGTGTTCTATCTCCTGACCTCTTCTCCTTGTACAGCGAAAACATAATGAGAAATATAGAGAGCTTGCCAGGAACATCAACTGGCGGGTACAACCTTAACAACTTAAGATATGCAGACGACACAGTTCAGATTACTAAAAGTGAAGGGGAGCTACAGGCTCTTATGGACATCATGGTTCGTGAAAGTAAAAGTAAAGGTCTCAGCCTAAATAAAAAGTGATGGTCATCTCAAAGAAAAGAATGCCACCAAAATGCAGCATTACCATCGATGGCACAGAACTGAAACAAGTTGATAGATTCAAGTACTTAGGAACAATTATAACAGCTGATGGGAAATGTCACAATGAAATAAAAAGCAGATGTGCTCAGGCAAGGTCGTCATCATCATCATCATCATCATGTGCAGTGCTGACTGGCGTTGGCTATTATGCTTCTCCAGAGTACATGATCCTTCATGTAGGCCATCAGCTCAGTTGGTGATCTCCTCTCACACCATCCCGTCAGACTGTCCAATATCATTTCTCTTGGTCTTCCTCTTGATCTTCTTCCTTCTATTTTTCCTGTTGTTATAATATTTTCAGGCCAAGTCAGCATTCCAGAAAATGAGAAATATCTTGTGCAACAGATCCATATCAATGGAAACAAGAATCCAAGTACTTAAATGTTACATCATGCCAATTCTGTTTTATGGATGTGAAGCATGGTCCATGAATAAGAGAGTACAGTGAGATATGGAGGCCATGGAAATGTGGTTCATAAGAAGGATGTTGAAGGTACCATGGACAGCTAAAAAAAACCAACGAAGAAGTCTTAAGAGAGGCTGGAGTTAAAAGGCAAATTTTCTGAGAAAAGGAAAATTGGAACACATTGTGGCAACTGGAAAAACTGAGGGAAGAAGAAGACAGAGAGAGAAGTTACAGGATGGGCTGTCAGTGTGGCTAGGAAGAAAGTCACCGAAGGATCTCATAATCAAGTCTAAAGACAGAGAATTGTGGAGAGAAATGATCGCCTACACCATGCGACATGGCACTTAATTGATTTACCAGCATATTACTGTTGTTACTACATTCATCTGGTCAAAGTTTACCAACTTACTATTACTGCTGCTATATTTAACGAGAATGTTAGTCTCAAGAGCTTATTGTAGTCCAAAATGTACAAATTAGGGAAAAAAAGTAGGAACAGCTTTATTACTTAACAAGCACACAGTTGTGATGTTTCGGCATGAGCCTTAATCATACAAAAACATACAGGATGAAGAAATAGAGAGGAGATAAAATATAAATTCACATGAATGCAATGTTAAAAAAAAATAAAATGAAATAAAATGAATAGAGCACTTAGCTGTAACTTGTATCTGTAGCTTGTCCGACGCTGTGTCAGAAATGCGCATGGTGGAGTGTAGAGAGTATTTAAATGGGGACTTGGGATGTGTGATAGGTGGGTCGTAACTGAGGGTGAAGGGTGGGGAAACCGTGGAGGGGAGAGAGAGTGACACAATGGTAATTTAACCAGGAGAAGGTGAAATATGTGATTATAGTTAGGGTAGAGGGGTTGTAATGTAATGCTGTGAAGAGGTTCTGAACTGTGTGTAACAAGTGAGAAGGGAGAGGAGCTATATGGGGAGGGATTGTGGAAGAGGAGAATGTTAAGTGTAGCTGAATAATGAATTTAAACCTTGTGTCCAGACTCACATATTCCTGAATGTAGCAGTTCTCAAGCACTAGGCGGCTTGTGTCATCCGCGTGACACTGTTTGATGGCGGTTACCAGAAAGTCAGATTTGCCTCTGTGGTTGGGATCATTGAAATGATTTGGGACTGGTTTCGAGGCATGCTGGGTGATATCTTACAGATGTTTTTGCATGCAGTTCCCTAATCTGAGGCCAGTTTCACCAATGTAAGTTCACACTTACTGTAGTCCAAGCTTCAAGCTACTGATGAAAACTGTGCATGCAGCTCCCTAATGTGAGGCCAGTTCACACTTACTGTAGTCCAAGCTTCAAGCTACTGATGAAAACTGTGCATGCAGCTCCCTAATGTGAGGCCAGTTCACACTTACTGTAGTCCAAGCTTCAAGCTACTGATGAAAACTGTGCATGCAGCTCCCTAATGTGAGGCCAGTTCACACTTACTGTAGTCCAAGCTTCAAGCTACTGATGAAAACTATGCATGCAGCTGTCAACCTTGCTCCAACAATCTTTAACCCAGTCCAGGAAAAATGAAAGGAAATGTAAAAGAAGAAAGCTGAATAAGAGAATATAGAAAAATATGCTGTGAGATGTGGAGAAACTGAGCTACCTTGTTATAACTTCCCTCCATCAGGTACTGCTCCATGCTGACTGGATGTTTGATGTAAATATTTGACTGAATTTCCTTCACAGGTAAACGTTCCAGTTCCTGAGAAAGATTAAACATTGTTATGTTTGAAGATTGCAGGAAGATCAAAGTAAAAGTTCATGAATGTGTCATTTCTTCTATTTGCTTTAACAACAAAACCCAGCAGTTGGATACTGTCAAACACTCTCAAATTTTGGGAAGTTGATATTTAAATTTAACAACACAGCTACCCACCATCATACCCACAAAAGTAAACTCTGAAATAAAGTATTTTTATTTTATTTTCAAGAAATTGTTTATCCTTTAATTTCCCTTCACTATTTGACATTTCTTCACTCTGACCTGGAGGCATGCAATCTTCTGGCCTATAAAATGTTTAAAATAAGGTGAGTCTCACATGAACTACAATGTGAGCCCAACACATGAACTACAATGTGAGGCCAACACATGAACTACAATGTGAGCCCAATACATGAACTACAATGTGAGGTCAACACATGAACTACAATGTGAGAATGTCACATGAACTACAATGTGAGGCCGTCACATGAACTACAATGTGAGGCCAACACATGAACTACAATGTGAGAATGACACAAAGTAATGTTTAATGACACTCAAAGATGAGTACATTACAACCTGTCAATGTCACGGCATACAGCATACAATAAACCTGTCAATGCAGCATTTACATGAGGAAAATTTGTAACTCTCATTAGATTATAGTAAGTGTAAAGAAAGATCAGCATGTTTAGATTATAATAACTGTAAAGAAGGACCAGCATATTCAGAACATGTCAAAGTCAATGCAGAGATAGGCAGAGTTGTATGTCATAGTCACTGATGAGATAGTCAGAGGTGTATGTCACAGTCAGTGCAGAGACAGGCAGAATTGTATGTCACAGTCAGTGCAGAGACAGGCAGAATTGTATGTCACAGTCAGTGCAGAGATAGGCAGAGTTGTATGTCACAGTCAGTGCAGAGATAGGCAGAGTTGTATGTCACAGTCAGTGCAGAGACAGGCAGAGTTGTATGTCACAGTCAGTGCAGAGATAGGCAGAGTTGTATGTCACAGTCAGTGCAGAGATAGGCGGAAGTGTATGTCACAGTCATTGCAGAGATAGGCAGAGCTGTATGTCACAGTCAATGCAGAGACAGTCAAAGTTGCACATCACAGTCGACATGTACTGTTGATCCTTGAACCAGCAGATCAAAATGTACCAGGTGTCAGATTTGTCTGGAGAAGCTGAACAACTAGTTCATACTAACACTGCTGGTGCATGCCATGTCTGCCAGGTAGTGATGACTGTTTCCTTATTTATTTGTACATACTGCACTTCATACATGTCAACTATGTACTATGAATAACTCAACACTGATCACACACCAGGAAGGAAGTTAGAATTAGAAAGCAGCATCCATCTTCAATAATCTTGAGAACATTTGTAATTCAAAAGTTATAAGCACAAAAACCAAGTTAAGACTATTCAATTCAAATGTAATATCCACCCTCATTTGTGCATGTGAAAGATGGAAAACAACTAAAGAAACAGACAAGAAATTAGACTCTCTTGAAAACAAATGCCCAAGGAAAATACTCGGCATCAAGTGGAACAAATTCATGAACAATGCAGAGACAAGACAGATGACTGAACAACAACCAGTCTCATGGGTGATCAGGAAAAGGAGATGGACATATGTTGGTCACGTGATGAGAAGAAACGATCAGAGAATCCCAAAACAACCTATCAAATAGAACACAACAGGCAAAAGAAAAAGAGGCAGACCATGTGAAACTCTGAAGAGGACATTGTTAAGAGAGGCCAAATTAACAGGCATAAAATCCCTTGATGAGGTTGAAAGACTCGCTGAAGACAGGAAAAATTAGCAACTACCTTGCGAGCCCTATGTGACGTTTAACGGCACAGGAAGGATTTAAGATATATAAAATAAGATGGGGGGGGGGGGGGGGGGGGGGGGGAGAGAAGAGAGAGAGAGAGAGAGTAATCTTTATTTTTAAAGGGTAAAGAATTGGGCACGTCTTATATTCTGCCCTTCGTAACAAGAGGGAGCTTGCTTGTCAAATGATGATGGATTGGAATTGTTTTCGCTTGCTGCTTGAGTAAATTATGGCAGTGAATCTCTCTGTGGACTGCAAGACTACGGTATGTTCCAGACTGCTTTCTGTTGTAATACCCAGATGAGAGAAGAGGTAGTCTAATACTTGCTCCTGTTCTGATTATCAAACAATGTGACAATACTGCGATCAAATTGAGACCTGAGTATCCACTTGACAATTTCCACGTTTGTTATGACATTTCCAAGCAGTGTCTCGATTTCATTCTGTTCTACTTGACTCTCTGTTTAGCCGTAATATTCTTGAGCATCAGAGAAGGACTTCCATTGATGCCCAGCCAGCTCTGCACTGGTAAGTACCGTTGTCAATAATCAACGGAATAGCATTACTGTGGAGCGAATCCGGATATTCATAAATTGGATCAGGTACAGGCTTTTCCTCTCTAAAAATGTATCCATTTCCCTTCATTTCTTCGTCTGCCATGGTTGTTTAAATATGTGAACATGTAGGATACATCACGTCCAGAAAGATGCTTTCTGCGAGTTGTTGCTCTTGAGAGAGAGTGAGAGTGAGAGCAAGAGAGAGAAAGACATCTACACTAGCATACATATGCCCTATCTGTCTGCCATGCTATGAGGACATAAAATGATTACTCACAGTATGAAACTGTGTGTGTGTGTGTGGGTGAGAGAGGGAGGGAGAGAGAGAGAGAGAGACAGAGTGAAAGAGAGAGAGAGTGAGTGAGGAGAGAGGGACTGATTGATTGATCTTTATTTCAAAAGGGTTAATAATTGGATACGCAGGCCAGTCTGACATTCTGCCCTTTATCATACATCTTTCACTATGTTCCAGACATTCTACAAATATGCTGCTCACATAACAAACATAATTAACAATAAAGTAACTACATATGCATAAAATGACTATCACCGTACACATATAAATGACTATCACCAAACACATATAAATGACTACCTACATATACATATAAATGACAATCTACCAAACAAAAATTTCATTACTATGCAGAATAATGAGTTCAGTGAGTGAGAGTGAAAGAGAGAGTGAGTGAGAGAGCTACACTAGCATACATATGCCCTACCTGTCTGTGATGCTATGAGGACATAAAATAATTACTCACAGTATGAAACTGTGTGTTTGTAAGAGAGGGAGAGAGAGTGAGAGAGCTACACTAGCATACATATGCCCTATCTGTCTGCCTGCCATGCTATAAGGACATAAAATAATTACTCACAGTATGAAACTGTGTGTTTGTAAGAGAGGGAGAGAGAGAGAGTGAGAGAGCTACACTAGCATACATATGCCCTATCTGTCTGCCTGCCATGCTGTAAGGACATAAAATAATTACTCACAGTATGAAACTGTGTTTGTAAGAGAGGGAGAGGGAGAGAGAGTGAGAGAGCTACACTAGTATACATATGCCCTATCTGTCTGCCTGCCATGCTGTAAGGACATAAAATAATTACTCACAGTATGAAACTGTGTGTTTGTAAGAGAGTGAGAGCTACACTAGCATACATATGCCCTATCTGTCTGCCTGCCATGCTATAAAGACATAAAATGATTACTCACAGTATGAAACTGTGTGTGTGTGTGGGAGAGGGGGAAAGAGAGAAAGAGAAAGACTGAGAGGGAAAGAGACAGAGAGTGAGAGCTACACTAGCATACATATGCCCTATCTGTCTGCCACATTATGAGGACATAAAATGATTACTCACAGTATGAAACTGTGCATGTGTGAGAGAGAGAGAGCTACACTAGCATACATATGCCCTATCACTCTGTCATGCTATGAGGACATAAAATGATTACTCACAGTATGAAACTCTGCTAATCTGTTCTGAGACAGCAAACACAGGAGATTGAGTCCCAGCAACTGGTACTTGTAAGTTGATTCTGGTAGATTGTCCCTAAGTATAAGGAATATATGGAAGAAGTATTCTCACCTAAAATTTAACATCCTCTGCCATGAGACAAGACAATCTGGTACTGATGTCCACTTTTGTTTTCATTTCAACAAATTTTAATGTTAAAACTGCTAAATATAACTGCAAAAAAAACAAACAGCAATTAAGTGAAGCTGTAACAAGTAAAACAACTAATTATGAGTTGTGGTCACAAACAAGAGCAAACATTTGCTATAAAGACATGTGCTTATTTGGCATTTTAAGCACTGTCCCCTTCAAAATAATCCCTTCTGCTGGTGATACACAGCTGCCAAAGTTTCTTGCATTGCTGGAAAGCATCCTGGAATGCACTTTCTGTGATGGTGTGTAGTTCTCTTATTGCATTTTCCTGAATGTCCCGTATAGTTTGGAAACAATATTCTTTCAAAGTTTTAAGTTTAAGAAACAGAAAGTCTGCTGGGGCTGAGTCCAGAGAGTAGGTCGGATGAGGCACAATGGATGTCCGATGCTGTGTCAGATAGCTGTGGATGAGGAGTGACGAGAGTCAGAGCACTGTTTTTGTGCAACATCCAAGTCTGGTTTTCCCACAAGTCAGACCTCTTCCTGCACACAGTATCCCTTAAGTACATTAAAACTTCCTGGTACAGCTGCGTACCATCTGACCACATGGTAGAAATTCATAGCGGGCAATACCTTTTCAATAATAAAAAAAAAAACCACTACCAACACTGCCTTGATTTTTGCCTGAGTCATCCATGCATTGTTTCTGCCAAGGAGACCTCCCTCTGTGAAGACTACATCTTGGCTTCAATATCATAGCCAGAAACCCACGTCTCATCTCCTGTTATGACGTTCTTAAGAAAGTTTCCATGACCATCTGCACTGCCAAGCAGTTCTGGCTGATTTCAAAACAGTTCTCTTTCTGATCATCTGTCAGCAAATTTTGTAATGATGCAAAGCAATTGAAGTCTTTCTGTCAAAATTTGATGACTTTGATGACAAGATCCTATGCTGAAGCTCACTTCATCAGCAACTTCTTGGACAATTAAACAACAATTTCCACGAACCACAGCATGAACTCTTTGACCTGGTTGTCGCCTAGGACTGGGATCTTCACCTACCAACATTCTGCCTTGTTTAAAACGCTTAAACCACTTACAGCACTGCACTTGGCTCATACAGACCTCCCTGCATTAAGCAACTGCCATGGCTCTGCAAAATGTTTACCAAGTCTGCAGAAAAATTTCATACACATGTTTTTCAAGTTCCCTCATTGTCACTTTGTCACTAATCCCATGAACAGCTTGTACACGTGCTCACTTCAGCGGAGGTTGCTCAGTGACTAATGCTCATAGCAGAATGGGGCAAATGGCAGTTTGTTGTCAAGACCTGCCACTTGGTGCACTATTTAAAAAGTTCACTCTTTTTTTAAAACACACCTTGCATAGTTCTGTTTTGCTTCAGTTAGTGATCACATTAAATGGCAAATGGTGGTAAATTACTGATTTAAAAAAAAAGAGAACAACCAAAAATTTTGGAGATAGTCAGCTGACATAACTGCTTTATATTATCAAAAATCTAGTGGGAAAAAAAAAAGCCAGTGAAATCAGCTGGAGGATAATCAGTTCAGTAGGATGATGATGATGCTCAATTTGCATGGACAGAAATCAGTTTTGGTTCAGCATTTTGTCAAGATTAAATCTCACCACAAATAAGGTAATAAAAACAAATGTTCATGTGTACACTTAGTTCGCAGAGATCCTTGTAAAATGTGTTTCCCATGCAAGGTGAAACACAGATACAACTCGTTTCAAAGAGAACCAGATAAATGAGAAAGTGTAAACACAGTACATAGTGCAAGCTCTCACTTGTAATCTAAATAGTAACAATTCAAACTCTCATTTGTAATCTACATAGTAACACTTCAAACTCTCATTTGCAATCTATATGTAATGTAACACTTGCAGCTCTTACTTGTAATCTAATGTCCGCCGTGTGGTACCCGGGATCTGCAAAGAATAGGACCACTGTACAACAAATAGGCAGCTGGAATGTAAGAACACTTAACCAGACTGGAAAACTAGCACAAACCATCAAAGAAATGCACAGATACAAACTAGACATACTAGGAATACAAGAAGCAAGATGGGCAGGACAAGGCAGAAGGAAATTAATAACACAGCACACAGAAGATACAATAATATGGTCAGGTAAAGAAGATCATCATGAAGGAGGAGTAGCATTGATTATAACAAAAGAAGCATCAAGAGCATTGCTGAAATGGACCCCTATAAATGAGAGATTATTATATGCACGCTTCAACTCAAGATTCGCGAAGCTGTCTATTATAGTTTGTTATGTACCAACAGAAGCAGCTGAAGAGGAATTTATTTTTACAACAGCCTCCAAGCAACAGTAGAAACAATACCCAAGTATGATATGCTACTCATCTTGGGCGACTTCAATGCAAAAGTAGGTGAGGGAAATAAAGATAGAAAGAGAATCATGGGAAGAGAAGGAATCGGAGAAATAAATGAAAATGGAGAAAGACTGTGCAGTTTCTGTGAAGAAAACATGATGACCATCGGAGGGACAATTTTAGAACATAAAAACATCCATAAAGTGACTTGGAGGTCCCCAGATAAAAACACAGAAAACCAAATCGATCACATACTAATAAACAACAAGTGGAAATGGTCACTACAAGATGTGCGAGCAAGGAAAGGAGCAGATGTAGGAAGTGATCACAACCTTCTGGTAGCAAAAATAAAACTAAAATTAAGGAGAGCCAAAATCGGAGAACACAGAAAGATTACAAGAAAACTGAAAGACCAGCAAACAAGAAATGAATTCTCAAAAGTACTTAAAAACCACTTCAGTGTCCTACAAGACAAAGCAGAAATGTCCATACTAGAGCTCAATAAAACACTACAGGAAACAGCAAAAGAGGTGCTGGGATATTGGAAACGGAGAAAAGAGGAACGGATAAGCAAGACCACATGGGAAAAGATAGAGCAAAAGAAAAGAAATCAAGAAAAAATTATTGAACACCAAATCATAAAGGCTAAAAGAACAAGTTTTAAGTAATTATGGACAAAAAGACAAGGAAGTGAAAGAATCACGCCGTCAAGATAAACGTCAATACTATGACAACTTAGCAGAAGCAGCAGAGAAAGCAGCATATGCAAATGACATGAAAACCATATACAAAATCACAAAGCAGATGACAGGTAACTTCAGCACAAGATGTGAGAGTGCAGTTAGAACACACAAGGGACAACTGGTCAGTGTAGAAAGAAAAAAATTGAAAGATGGAGGGAACACTTTAACACCCTACTAAACAGAACAGAAGCAGCACAAACAATAGACATACCTGAAGCAAACACAGAACTAAACATCAATACAGGACCAATAACAATAAGTGAAGTAAATGAGGCAATAAAGGAGCTAAAATTAGACAGGGCACCAGGTGAAGATGTGAAGATGAAGTGACTGCTGAGATGTTGAAAGCAGAAGAAACAGAAACACCAAAACAACTTTGCCGGATACTACAACAGATTTGGGATCTACAAAAAGCTCCAGAGAAGTGGAAAACTGGCCTTATAGTAAAACTACCAAAGAAGGGTGACCTCAGAGATTGTGGGAACTGGAGAGGCATTACCCTACAGCCGCTCACCGGTTTCCTGTTGTCGAGGCCAGCCAGATCTCTTTCCCTAAATCCACGTTATCAGTACAGGAGGGTTTCACCTGTACTTCACGTAATGTCATTTATGTTATCATGTGCAAACGTTGCGGTTTGAAGTACATAGGGGAAACCAGCTTACGGTTAGGAGATCGATTTCGCCAGCATCTCAATGATATTTCTAAGAGGGTCTGGACACCTGTGGCTAAACATTTTTGCCTTGGTAACCACAGGGGCAAACAGAACATTTCGGTTAGTGCGATCCGCTCTTGTTCCGCAGATGTACAATCTCGGAGGGCCCTAGAACAGCGCCTTATTTTCCAGACTGGCTGTCTCCACCCAGCTGGAATTAACAATGTCTTCAGCTTTCTGTAACTTCTTTATTTTTCCACTGGCCTTTTTTATACTCCACTTTCTTTCTCTATGCTACCCCTCCCTACTACCATCCTATTTCCTTCTCTGCCAACATAATGGTCTTGTCCTATTCACCAGTTCCACATTTCCTCCCTGTAGATGTTTAAGTTCTTCATTCATTATCTCTCCGCGTCCCTTTTTCTCTCCCCTCCCCCCCGACACCTCTAGTGGCTATCATGTTTCTATTGCCTTCCCCCAACCCCTTTCTCCCACTTGCTCTCCTCCTCTCTCTCCGCTTCTTCGCTATGATTGGCTATATCAGAAATCTTCTGTCTGTAGGCAGCGTGGTTTTTTTTTTTTTTCTTTCCTTCTCCTCCTTCTTCCACACACATTTCTGCTTCACTGGGAGCAAGACTCTTCAGATAAGTTATATATGTTGTATTTCGTTGTGTATGTATCCTCGAATAAGGCTCACGCCGAAATATCGGATGTTGTATGTTTTTCATTTATACATTCTCATACTTTATATTCGTTTTTTTCTCACCTTTCTCACTTCCTCCCTCACTTTGTAAAACTGCACCATACACCTCTATCTACCTTATTTATGTTCTAAGTGTACTACTCTATGGAAGTGAATGCTGGAAAATCACCAAGACCACAGAAAACAAGTTGTTGAATTCTTTCAAGACTAAATGTTTACGAGAATTAGAAAAATATTTTGGTCAAACACTATAAGAAATAACATCTTGTTGGCAGTAATGCAGATGAAGCCACTGACAGCAATTATTGAGGAAAGACGCTGGCGATGGTTGGGACATTTACAGAAGTAAGGGTAGACCAAAAGAGACATGGAGAAGAACAACAGAAAGGATGTTGAGCTATAGAGGGCTCACCTAGGCAAGAGCAGAAAAAAAGGTAAAGGACAGGCATTTGTGGAAAACCCTTGCGGAAGCCCCATGTGCCCTGGGCACTTAAGGTTGAGAGAGAGGGAGAGATGTAATGTAACACTTGCAGCTCTTACTTGTAATCCATGTAGTAACATTTTAGCTCTTACTTGTAATCCATGTAGTAACACTTTAGCTCTTACTTGTAATCCATGTAGTAACACTTTAGCTCTTACTTGTAATCCATGTAGTAACACTTTAGCTCTTACTTGTAATCCATGTAGTAACTCTTTAGCTCTTACTTGTAATCCATGTAGTAACACTTTAGCTCTTACTTGTAATCCATGTAGTAACACTTTAGTTCTTACTTGTAATCCATGTAGTAACACTTTAGCTCTTACTTGTAATCCATGTAGTAACACTTTAGCTCTTACTTGTAATCCATGTAGTAACACTTTAGCTGGGCCATGTACCTCTCAAAGGCTGGAATATCTTCTCTAGCAATAGCCCACTGTGCTCCAATCTCCAGAATGTCACCTGCAAACAGGATATGGGCTTATTACGTTGCTCTTACAGAAATTGTTGTTGCTGGTAATGGTGAAGGATGTATGTTGTTGCTGGTAATGGTGAAGGATGTATGTTGTTGCTGGTAATGGTGAAGGATGTATGTTGTTGCTGGTAATGGCAAAGACTGTATGTTGTTGCTGGTAATGGTGAAGGATGTATGTTGTTGCTGGTAATGGTGAAGGTTGTATGTTGTTGCTGGTAATGGTGAAGGATGTATGTTGTTGCTGGTAATGGCAAAGACTGTATGTTGTTGCTGGTAATGGTGAAGGATGTATGTTGTTGCTGGTAATGGTGAAGGTTGTATGTTGTTGCTGGTAATGGTGAAGGTTGTATGTTGTTGCTGGTAATGGTGTAGGTTGTATGTTGTTGCTGGTAATGGTGAAGGTTGTATGTTGTTGCTGGTAATGGTGAAGGTTGTATGTTGTTGCTGGTAATGGTGAAGTTGTATGTTGTTGCTGGTAATGGTGAAGTTGTATGTTGTTGCTGGTAATGGTGAAGGTTGTATGTTGTTGCTGGTAATGGTGAAGGTTGTATGTTGTTGCTGGTAATGATGGTTGTATGTTGCTGGTAATGGTGAAGGTTGTATGTTGTTGCTGGTAATGGTGAAGTTGTATGTTGTTGCTGGTAATGGTGAAGGTTGTATGTTGTTGCTGGTAATGGTGAAGGTTGTATGTTGTTGCTGGTAATGGTGAAGGTTGTATGTTGTTGCTGGTAATGGTGAAGGTTGTATGTTGTTGCTGGTAATGGTGAAGGTTGTATGTTGTTGCTGGTAATGGTGAAGTTGTATGTTGTTGCTGGTAATGGCAAAGACTGTATGTTGTTGCTAGTAATGATGGTTGTATGTTGCTGGTGGTAACTGTGAAGGTTGTGGTAGCAGAGTATAATTTATGTGCCCCTGCTAGCATGAAGGATCATGTACTCTGGAGTGTATAAAACTGGAAAAAAGTAGGAGCAGCTTTATTACTTAACGATTACTGAGTTAATTATCATGTACTCTGGAGGGGCAGCCAATGCCAGTAGGCACGGCACATGATGATGATGAGTCTTGTTCATATAGTCTTATTTATAAACAGACAATCAGCCTTGTTTATACAGTCTTGTTCATATAGTCTTATTTATAAACAGACAATCAGCCTTGTTTATACAGTCTTGTTCATATAGTCTTATTTATAAACAGACAATCAGCCTTGTTTATAGTCTTGTTCACAGTCTTATTTATAAACAGACAAACAGCCTTGCTTATACAGTCTTATTTATACAAACAGACAATCAGTCTTGTTTCTACCAACAATTTGTTTATAAAAAGAGACAATCAGCACTGTTTATACAAACAGTTTTGTTTATACAAACAGACAGTCTTGTTTGTACAGTCAGTTTTCTTTATATGTACGGTCAGTCTTGTTTAAACAAAGAGATGGTATGGTCTTGATCAGAACTTCTCTAAATGTTTGACAGCTAAAGTAGTACCAAAAAAAAAAAGTAATCAGACAGAAATAATAAGACTGAGTAATCTGACAAATCTTGTGAGTGAAGAGACTGAACAGTGTGATAGATTATGTGATTGGAGAGACTGAGTAAACTGACAGAAAAGAAAGACTGAACAAACAAACAAACAAAAAATACATACGAGCAATAAGAAGTTCCTGTTTTGTGACTGATGATTCCACTGTTGGCAGAAATGCAACATGTGTTAGGGCCAGCTGCAACATGTAAAATATCAAGCCCATCAGACAAAACTTTCAAAAAACATACTTGAGGACCTCTAAAAATGCTTGTGTCAATGAGATTACTTATAAATGCATAAAAATACAGAAAGTTTCAACTTTGGACAACATGAGTACATTTTATAGCTTTCATTTGCTGGGAGAAGATTTGGAAAAAAAAACAAACTGATTAAACCGTTGGTCCTTCTTTCAGCAAAATATTTACATTTCATATTTACGATATCCTATATATATATATATATATTTCCATCATTTTCGGAGAATATCTTCTATTTTTATACTTTCAGCATCTTCGGAGATTTCTTTGGTCAAACAGCACTAAGATAACTGACGACTAATCAAAATGTAGCATTATTTAGAGTTTCGACTTGTTAACATTTTAGGAGAACCCAATTGGACAACCTACTGAAAGAAAAATGTGTTTCTGAGAAAGAAGCATCGACATTTTAAAATGTTTTAGGAATGAAATACACAAACACAAGTTATGAAAACAAACAAACAAACACACAAAGTTAACAGTGTCTCATACATTTATCAAAACAAAGTGACACGGCATATTTGGTCCGACCCAATGCATATTCTGTAAAAATGTATATACTATCATGTATTAACCAAAATCATATGTGAATATATTACCTTAAGTTGTGATAGCAGTTCGCCAGCCTTCTCCAGATTTTGGGATTTACTGTCCCAAACCCGTTTCAGATTCTGATAAATGACTTTGATCTCTTTGAAGCTAGCGTCCATCTTGTTTGAATGCATGTAATATACCGGAAGTTAAAGACGACGACCTTCGTGAAATTATTCATTTGTATTTTTAGTGTGAAAGACGTTATTTATTATCAACAATTTATTTATATTCGCCACGGCCTGATACACAATGTGATGTTTTCATGAAGGGGGGGGGGGGTGAAGATTCTTGTATCATAAAAATATATTTCGTGTCAGAATTCTCTGGATAATGATTAAAACACAAGGCCACTACGCATGTTGTGTTTTATGATCATTCACTGAAGACGGACATTCTCCAAGTGTGGACTATTCCTCCACTCGCCCTGTCAAGGTCATTCATTACCTGTCTGAAGATAAACACTCGAGACGATAAATAAATGAGTACCAAAATGTATCATATCTTCTGCCACATTCATTTAAACATTTTATAATCAAACTTTTCATCTGTTTAAACTATGTCTAGGTATCACCAAATGTCCCTCTTTCATCCTGCTTGTAAGAAACAAATGTCCTTTCATCCTGCTTGTAAGAAACAAATGTCCCTCTTTCATCCTGCTTGTAAGAAACAAATGTCCTTCTTTCATCCTGCTTGTAAGAAACAAATGTCCCTCTTTCATCCTGCTTGTAAGAAACATATGTCCCTCTTTCATCCTGCTTGTAAGAAACAAATGTCCCTCTTTCATCCTGCTTGTAAGAAACAAATGTCCCTCTTTCATCCTGCTTGTAAGAAACAAATGTCCCTCTTTCATCCTGCTTGTAAGAAACAAATGTCCCTCTTTCATCCTGCTTGTAAGAAACAAATGTCCCTCTTTCATCCTGCTTGTAAGAAACAAATGTCCCTCTTTCATCCTGCTTGTAAGAAACAAATGTCCTTCTTTCATCCTGCTTGTAAGAAACAAATGTCCCTCTTTCATCCTGCTTGTAAGAAACAATGTCCCTCTTTCATCCTGCTTGTAAGAAACAAATGTCCTTCTTTCATCCTGCTTGTAAGAAACAAATGTCCTTCTTTCATCCTGCTTGTAAGAAACAAATGTCCCTCTTTCATCCTGCTTGTAAGAAACAAATGTCCCTCTTTCATCCTGCTTGTAAGAAACAAATGTCCTTCTTTCATCCTGCTTGTAAGAAACAAATGTCCCTCTTTCATCCTGCTTGTAAGAAACAAATGTCCCTCTTTCATCCTGCTTGTAATAATTTACTGCTGTAGTATAGTGGTCAATACAGGATCAATAACAATAAGTGAAGTAAATGAGGCAATAAAGAAGCTAAAATTAGACAGGGCACCAGGTGAAGATGAAGTGACTGCTGAGATGTTGAAAGCAGATGAAACAGAAACACCAAAACAACTCTGCCAGATACTACAACAAATTTGGGATCTACAAAAAGCTCCAGAGAAGTGGAAAACTGGCCTTATAGTAAAACTACCAAAGAAGGGTGACCTCAGAGATTGTGGGAACTGGAGAGGCATTACCCTCCTGCCACTCACCAGTAAAGTATTTTGCAGAATAATCATCAACAGAATTGTACCAACACTTGAGGAAAAACTTTGAAAAGAGCAGGCAGGATTTAGGAAAGGAAGATCATGCATAGACCACATATTTGTACTTAGACAAATATTAGAACAGGCAAATGAATGGCATAGCACAACATATGCATTATTTATAGATTTTGAGAAAGCCTTTGACAGTGTCAACAGAGATGCACTGTGGAAAATCCTAAGATGGCATGGCCTCCCCCATAAGATAGTGAGTGTAATCAAAGCCCTATACGAGGGTTTTCAGTGCAAAGTGACCTGTGGAGAACATACCTCCAGCAGCTTTAGGGTACAAATAGGAGTGAAGCAGGGATGTGTACAATCACCAACATTATTTATCTTGGCAGTAGACTGGTTAATGAAGGAGGCAACATCAGACAAATGCAGAGGATTACAATGGACCCTTGACACAGTGCTGGAGGACCTTGACTTTGCAGATGACATTTGTCTACTATCAAGCAGCCACAAAGAAATGCAAGATAAAATAAACAAGCTAACTCAGAATGCAAACAACATAGGACTAAAGATCAACGTAGGAAATACAAAGTTAATGAAGCAAAATGTGAACAATAGAAAAATACTCAGAGTAGATAGCAAGTTAGTGGAGAAAGTCAATGAATTTGTATACCTTGGCAGTAAAGTAGTAGAAAATGGAGACAGCACAGAGGACATCAACAGCAGACTTACTAGAGCAAACCAGGCTTTTGCAGTACAGCAGACTAAATGGAAATCTAAAAAACTAAGCATGAATATGAAAATCAGGATATTTAAGAGTAATGTTCTAAGTGTACTACTCTATGGAAGTGAATGCTGGAAAATCACCAAAACCATAGAAAACAAGTTGAATTCTTTCCAGACTAAATGTTTACGAAGAATTAAAAAAATATTTTGGCCAAACACTATAAGAATATATTACCTTAAGTTGTGATAGCAGTTCGCCAGCCTTCTCCAGATTTTGGGATTTACTGTCCCAAACCCGTTTCAGATTCTGATAAATGACTTTGATCTCTTTGAAGCTAGCGTCCATCTTGTTTGAGTGCATGTAATATACCGGAAGTTAAAGACGACGACCTTCGTGAAATTATTCATTTGTATTTTTAGTGTGAAAGACGTTATTTATTATCAACAATTTATTTATATTCGCCACGGCCTGATACACAATGTGATGTTTTCATGGGGGGGGGGGGGGTGAAGATTCTTGTATCATAAAAATATATTTCGTGTCAGAATTCTCAGGATAATGATTAAAACACAAGGCCCCTACGCATGTTGTGTTTTATGATCATTCACTGAAGACGGACATTCTCCAAATGTGGACTATTCCTCCACTCGCCCTGTCAAGGTCATTCATTACCTGTCTGAAGATAAGCACTCGAGACGATAAATAAATGAGTACCAAAATCTATCATATCTTCTGCCACATTCATTTAAACATTTTATAATCAAACTTTTCATCTGTTTAAACTATTTCTAGGTATCACCAAATGTCCCTCTTTCATCCTGCTTGTAAGAAACAAATGTCCCTCTTTCATCCTGCTTGTAAGAAACAAATGTCCCTCTTTCATCCTGCTTGTAAGAAACAAATGTCCTTCTTTCATCCTGCTTGTAAGAAACAAATGTCCCTCTTTCATCCTGCTTGTAAGAAACATATGTCCCTCTTTCATCCTGCTTGTAAGAAACAATGTCCCTCTTTCATCCTGCTTGTAAGAACAAATGTCCCTCTTTCATCCTGCTTGTAAGAAACAAATGTCCCTCTTTCATCCTGCTTGTAAGAAACAAATGTCCCTCTTTCATCCTGCTTGTAAGAAACAATGTCCCTCTTTCATCCTGCTTGTAAGAAACAAATGTCCCTCTTTCATCCTGCTTGTAAGAAACAAATGTCCTTCTTTCATCCTGCTTGTAAGAAACAAATGTCCCTCTTTCATCCTGCTTGTAAAAACAAATGTCCCTCTTTCATCCTGCTTGTAAGAAACAAATGTCCTTCTTTCATCCTGCTTGTAAGAAACAAATGTCCTTCTTTCATCCTGCTTGTAAGAAACAAATGTCCCTCTTTCATCCTGCTTGTAAGAAACAAATGTCCCTCTTTCATCCTGCTTGTAAGAAACAAATGTCCTTCTTTCATCCTGCTTGTAAGAAACAAATGTCCCTCTTTCATCCTGCTTGTAAGAAACAAATGTCCCTCTTTCATCCTGCTTGTAATAATTTACTGCTGTAGTATAGTGGTCAATACAGGATCAATAACAATAAGTGAAGTAAATGAGGCAATAAAGAAGCTAAAATTAGACAGGGCACCAGGTGAAGATGAAGTGACTGCTGAGATGTTGAAAGCAGATGAAACAGAAACACCAAAACAACTCTGCCAGATACTACAACAAATTTGGGATCTACAAAAAGCTCCAGAGAAGTGGAAAACTGGCCTTATAGTAAAACTACCAAAGAAGGGTGACCTCAGAGATTGTGGGAACTGGAGAGGCATTACCCTCCTGCCACTCACCAGTAAAGTATTTTGCAGAATAATCATCAACAGAATTGTACCAACACTTGAGGAAAAACTTTGAAAAGAGCAGGCAGGATTTAGGAAAGGAAGATCATGCATAGACCACATATTTGTACTTAGACAAATATTAGAACAGGCAAATGAATGGCATAGCACAACATATGCATTATTTATAGATTTTGAGAAAGCCTTTGACAGTGTCAACAGAGATGCACTGTGGAAAATCCTAAGATGGCATGGCCTCCCCCATAAGATAGTGAGTGTAATCAAAGCCCTATACGAGGGTTTTCAGTGCAAAGTGACCTGTGGAGAACATACCTCCAGCAGCTTTAGGGTACAAATAGGAGTGAAGCAGGGATGTGTACAATCACCAACATTATTTATCTTGGCAGTAGACTGGTTAATGAAGGAGGCAACATCAGACAAATGCAGAGGATTACAATGGACCCTTGACACAGTGCTGGAGGACCTTGACTTTGCAGATGACATTTGTCTACTATCAAGCAGCCACAAAGAAATGCAAGATAAAATAAACAAGCTAACTCAGAATGCAAACAACATAGGACTAAAGATCAACGTAGGAAATACAAAGTTAATGAAGCAAAATGTGAACAATAGAAAAATACTCAGAGTAGATAGCAAGTTAGTGGAGAAAGTCAATGAATTTGTATACCTTGGCAGTAAAGTAGTAGAAAATGGAGACAGCACAGAGGACATCAACAGCAGACTTACTAGAGCAAACCAGGCTTTTGCAGTACAGCAGACTAAATGGAAATCTAAAAAACTAAGCATGAATATGAAAATCAGGATATTTAAGAGTAATGTTCTAAGTGTACTACTCTATGGAAGTGAATGCTGGAAAATCACCAAAACCATAGAAAACAAGTTGAATTCTTTCCAGACTAAATGTTTACGAAGAATTAAAAAAATATTTTGGCCAAACAGCATAAGAAATAACATCTTGTTGGCAGAGATGCAGGTGAAGCCACTGACATCAGTTATTGAGGAAAGATGCTGGTGATGGCTGGGACGTGTGCTCCGAATGACTGATAACTCACTACTAAAAACAGCACTAAGATGGACACCACAGGGGAATAGAAGTAAGGGTAGACCAAAAGAGACATGGAGAAGAACAACAGAAAGGATGTTGAGCAATAGAGGGCTCACCTGGGCAAGAGCAGAAAAAAAGGTAAAGGACAGGCATTTGTGACAAACCCTTGCGGAAGCCCCATGTGCCCTGGGCACTTAAGGTTCAGAGAAAGAGAGATAGTGATTAATGCACTGAACTACTGACAAGAAGATATCAGGTTCAGTTCTAAGGCAGAATTTTTCTTTTGATCTTCAGTAGCTGAGTTCAAGACAGCCTCCTTTACTTACAATGTTGGTCAGTAAACTAACAGAGGACACTGTTGTATGTGTAGACCTTGGTAAACTAACAGAGCACACTGTTGTATTGTTAGACCTTGGTAAACTAACAGAGCACACTGTTGTATTGTTAGACCTTGGTAAACTAACAGAGCACACTGTTGTATGGTTGTACCTCGGTAAACTAACAGAGCATACTGTTGTATTGTTAGACCTTGGTAAACTAACAGAGGACACTGTTGTATTGTTAGACCTTGGTAAACTAAAAGAGCACACTGTTGTATGGTTGTACCTCGGTAAACTAACAGAGCATACTGTTGTATTGTTAGACCTTGGTAAACTAACAGAGCATACTGTTGTATTGTTAGACCTTGGTAAACTAACAGAGCACACTGTTGTATGGTTGTACCTCGGTAAACTAACAGAGCACACTGTTGTATTGTTAGACCTTGGTAAACTAACAGAGCATACTGTTGTATTGTTAGACCTTGGTAAACTAACAGAACATACTGTTGTATGGTTGTACCTCGGTAAACTAACAGAGCATACTTTTGTATTGTTAGACCTTGGTAAACTAACAGAGCATACTGTTGTATGTGTAGACCTTGGTAAACTAACAGAGCACACTGTTGTATTGTTAGACCTTGGTAAACTAACAGATGTCCCTCTTTCATCCTGCTTGTAAGAAACAAATGTCCCTCTTTCATCCTGCTTGTAAGAAACAAATGTCCCTCTTTCATCCTGCTTGTAAGAAACAAATGTCCCTCTTTCATCCTGCTTGTAAGAAACAAATGTCCCTCTTTCATCCTGCTTGTAAGAAACAAATGTCCCTCTTTCATCCTGCTTGTAAGAAACAAATGTCCCTCTTTCATCCTGCTTGTAAGAAACAAATGTCCCTCTTTCATCCTGCTTGTAAGAAACAAATGTCCCTCTTTCATCCTGCTTGTAAGAAACAAATGTCCCTCTTTCATCCTGCTTGTAAGAAACAAATGTCCCTCTTTCATCCTGCTTGTAAGAAACAAATGTCCCTCTTTCATCCTGCTTGTAAGAAACAAATGTCCCTCTTTCATCCTGCTTGTAAGAAACAAATGTCCCTCTTTCATCCTGCTTGTAAGAAACAAATGTCCCTCTTTCATCCTGCTTGTAAGAAACAAATGTCCCTCTTTCATCCTGCTTGTAAGAAACAAATGTCCCTCTTTCATCCTGCTTGTAAGAAACAAATGTCCCTCTTTCATCCTGCTTGTAAGAAACAAATGTCCCTCTTTCATCCTGCTTGTAAGAAACAAATGTCCCTCTTTCATCCTGCTTGTAAGAAACAAATGTCCCTCTTTCATCCTGCTTGTAAGAAACAAATGTCCCTCTTTCATCCTGCTTGTAAGAAACAAATGTCCCTCTTTCATCCTGCTTGTAAGAAACAAATGTCCCTCTTTCATCCTGCTTGTAAGAAACAAATGTCCCTCTTTCATCCTGCTTGTAAGAAACAAATGTCCCTCTTTCATCCTGCTTGTAAGAAACAAATGTCCCTCTTTCATCCTGCTTGTAAGAAACAAATGTCCCTCTTTCATCCTGCTTGTAAGAAACAAATGTCCCTCTTTCATCCTGCTTGTAAGAAACAAATGTCCCTCTTTCATCCTGCTTGTAAGAAACAAATGTCCCTCTTTCATCCTGCTTGTAAGAAACAAATGTCCCTCTTTCATCCTGCTTGTAAGAAACAAATGTCCCTCTTTCATCCTGCTTGTAAGAAACAAATGTCCCTCTTTCATCCTGCTTGTAAGAAACAAATGTCCCTCTTTCATCCTGCTTGTAAGAAACAAATGTCCCTCTTTCATCCTGCTTGTAAGAAACAAATGTCCCTCTTTCATCCTGCTTGTAAGAAACAAATGTCCCTCTTTCATCCTGCTTGTAAGAAACAAATGTCCCTCTTTCATCCTGCTTGTAAGAAACAAATGTCCCTCTTTCATCCTGCTTGTAAGAAACAAATGTCCCTCTTTCATCCTGCTTGTAAGAAACAAATGTCCCTCTTTCATCCTGCTTGTAAGAAACAAATGTCCCTCTTTCATCCTGCTTGTAAGAAACAAATGTCCCTCTTTCATCCTGCTTGTAAGAAACAAATGTCCCTCTTTCATCCTGCTTGTAAGAAACAAATGTCCCTCTTTCATCCTGCTTGTAAGAAACAAATGTCCCTCTTTCATCCTGCTTGTAAGAAACAAATGTCCCTCTTTCATCCTGCTTGTAAGAAACAAATGTCCCTCTTTCATCCTGCTTGTAAGAAACAAATGTCCCTCTTTCATCCTGCTTGTAAGAAACAAATGTCCCTCTTTCATCCTGCTTGTAAGAAACAAATGTCCCTCTTTCATCCTGCTTGTAAGAAACAAATGTCCCTCTTTCATCCTGCTTGTAAGAAACAAATGTCCCTCTTTCATCCTGCTTGTAAGAAACAAATGTCCCTCTTTCATCCTGCTTGTAAGAAACAAATGTCCCTCTTTCATCCTGCTTGTAAGAAACAAATGTCCCTCTTTCATCCTGCTTGTAAGAAACAAATGTCCCTCTTTCATCCTGCTTGTAAGAAACAAATGTCCCTCTTTCATCCTGCTTGTAAGAAACAAATGTCCCTCTTTCATCCTGCTTGTAAGAAACAAATGTCCCTCTTTCATCCTGCTTGTAAGAAACAAATGTCCCTCTTTCATCCTGCTTGTAAGAAACAAATGTCCCTCTTTCATCCTGCTTGTAAGAAACAAATGTCCCTCTTTCATCCTGCTTGTAAGAAACAAATGTCCCTCTTTCATCCTGCTTGTAAGAAACAAATGTCCCTCTTTCATCCTGCTTGTAAGAAACAAATGTCCCTCTTTCATCCTGCTTGTAAGAAACAAATGTCCCTCTTTCATCCTGCTTGTAAGAAACAAATGTCCCTCTTTCATCCTGCTTGTAAGAAACAAATGTCCCTCTTTCATCCTGCTTGTAAGAAACAAATGTCCCTCTTTCATCCTGCTTGTAAGAAACAAATGTCCCTCTTTCATCCTGCTTGTAAGAAACAAATGTCCCTCTTTCATCCTGCTTGTAAGAAACAAATGTCCCTCTTTCATCCTGCTTGTAAGAAACAAATGTCCCTCTTTCATCCTGCTTGTAAGAAACAAATGTCCCTCTTTCATCCTGCTTGTAAGAAACAAATGTCCCTCTTTCATCCTGCTTGTAAGAAACAAATGTCCCTCTTTCATCCTGCTTGTAAGAAACAAATGTCCCTCTTTCATCCTGCTTGTAAGAAACAAATGTCCCTCTTTCATCCTGCTTGTAAGAAACAAATGTCCCTCTTTCATCCTGCTTGTAAGAAACAAATGTCCCTCTTTCATCCTGCTTGTAAGAAACAAATGTCCCTCTTTCATCCTGCTTGTAAGAAACAAATGTCCCTCTTTCATCCTGCTTGTAAGAAACAAATGTCCCTCTTTCATCCTGCTTGTAAGAAACAAATGTCCCTCTTTCATCCTGCTTGTAAGAAACAAATGTCCCTCTTTCATCCTGCTTGTAAGAAACAAATGTCCCTCTTTCATCCTGCTTGTAAGAAACAAATGTCCCTCTTTCATCCTGCTTGTAAGAAACAAATGTCCCTCTTTCATCCTGCTTGTAAGAAACAAATGTCCCTCTTTCATCCTGCTTGTAAGAAACAAATGTCCCTCTTTCATCCTGCTTGTAAGAAACAAATGTCCCTCTTTCATCCTGCTTGTAAGAAACAAATGTCCCTCTTTCATCCTGCTTGTAAGAAACAAATGTCCCTCTTTCATCCTGCTTGTAAGAAACAAATGTCCCTCTTTCATCCTGCTTGTAAGAAACAAATGTCCCTCTTTCATCCTGCTTGTAAGAAACAAATGTCCCTCTTTCATCCTGCTTGTAAGAAACAAATGTCCCTCTTTCATCCTGCTTGTAAGAAACAAATGTCCCTCTTTCATCCTGCTTGTAAGAAACAAATGTCCCTCTTTCATCCTGCTTGTAAGAAACAAATGTCCCTCTTTCATCCTGCTTGTAAGAAACAAATGTCCCTCTTTCATCCTGCTTGTAAGAAACAAATGTCCCTCTTTCATCCTGCTTGTAAGAAACAAATGTCCCTCTTTCATCCTGCTTGTAAGAAACAAATGTCCCTCTTTCATCCTGCTTGTAAGAAACAAATGTCCCTCTTTCATCCTGCTTGTAAGAAACAAATGTCCCTCTTTCATCCTGCTTGTAAGAAACAAATGTCCCTCTTTCATCCTGCTTGTAAGAAACAAATGTCCCTCTTTCATCCTGCTTGTAAGAAACAAATGTCCCTCTTTCATCCTGCTTGTAAGAAACAAATGTCCCTCTTTCATCCTGCTTGTAAGAAACAAATGTCCCTCTTTCATCCTGCTTGTAAGAAACAAATGTCCCTCTTTCATCCTGCTTGTAAGAAACAAATGTCCCTCTTTCATCCTGCTTGTAAGAAACAAATGTCCCTCTTTCATCCTGCTTGTAAGAAACAAATGTCCCTCTTTCATCCTGCTTGTAAGAAACAAATGTCCCTCTTTCATCCTGCTTGTAAGAAACAAATGTCCCTCTTTCATCCTGCTTGTAAGAAACAAATGTCCCTCTTTCATCCTGCTTGTAAGAAACAAATGTCCCTCTTTCATCCTGCTTGTAAGAAACAAATGTCCCTCTTTCATCCTGCTTGTAAGAAACAAATGTCCCTCTTTCATCCTGCTTGTAAGAAACAAATGTCCCTCTTTCATCCTGCTTGTAAGAAACAAATGTCCCTCTTTCATCCTGCTTGTAAGAAACAAATGTCCCTCTTTCATCCTGCTTGTAAGAAACAAATGTCCCTCTTTCATCCTGCTTGTAAGAAACAAATGTCCCTCTTTCATCCTGCTTGTAAGAAACAAATGTCCCTCTTTCATCCTGCTTGTAAGAAACAAATGTCCCTCTTTCATCCTGCTTGTAAGAAACAAATGTCCCTCTTTCATCCTGCTTGTAAGAAACAAATGTCCCTCTTTCATCCTGCTTGTAAGAAACAAATGTCCCTCTTTCATCCTGCTTGTAAGAAACAAATGTCCCTCTTTCATCCTGCTTGTAAGAAACAAATGTCCCTCTTTCATCCTGCTTGTAAGAAACAAATGTCCCTCTTTCATCCTGCTTGTAAGAAACAAATGTCCCTCTTTCATCCTGCTTGTAAGAAACAAATGTCCCTCTTTCATCCTGCTTGTAAGAAACAAATGTCCCTCTTTCATCCTGCTTGTAAGAAACAAATGTCCCTCTTTCATCCTGCTTGTAAGAAACAAATGTCCCTCTTTCATCCTGCTTGTAAGAAACAAATGTCCCTCTTTCATCCTGCTTGTAAGAAACAAATGTCCCTCTTTCATCCTGCTTGTAAGAAACAAATGTCCCTCTTTCATCCTGCTTGTAAGAAACAAATGTCCCTCTTTCATCCTGCTTGTAAGAAACAAATGTCCCTCTTTCATCCTGCTTGTAAGAAACAAATGTCCCTCTTTCATCCTGCTTGTAAGAAACAAATGTCCCTCTTTCATCCTGCTTGTAAGAAACAAATGTCCCTCTTTCATCCTGCTTGTAAGAAACAAATGTCCCTCTTTCATCCTGCTTGTAAGAAACAAATGTCCCTCTTTCATCCTGCTTGTAAGAAACAAATGTCCCTCTTTCATCCTGCTTGTAAGAAACAAATGTCCCTCTTTCATCCTGCTTGTAAGAAACAAATGTCCCTCTTTCATCCTGCTTGTAAGAAACAAATGTCCCTCTTTCATCCTGCTTGTAAGAAACAAATGTCCCTCTTTCATCCTGCTTGTAAGAAACAAATGTCCCTCTTTCATCCTGCTTGTAAGAAACAAATGTCCCTCTTTCATCCTGCTTGTAAGAAACAAATGTCCCTCTTTCATCCTGCTTGTAAGAAACAAATGTCCCTCTTTCATCCTGCTTGTAAGAAACAAATGTCCCTCTTTCATCCTGCTTGTAAGAAACAAATGTCCCTCTTTCATCCTGCTTGTAAGAAACAAATGTCCCTCTTTCATCCTGCTTGTAAGAAACAAATGTCCCTCTTTCATCCTGCTTGTAAGAAACAAATGTCCCTCTTTCATCCTGCTTGTAAGAAACAAATGTCCCTCTTTCATCCTGCTTGTAAGAAACAAATGTCCCTCTTTCATCCTGCTTGTAAGAAACAAATGTCCCTCTTTCATCCTGCTTGTAAGAAACAAATGTCCCTCTTTCATCCTGCTTGTAAGAAACAAATGTCCCTCTTTCATCCTGCTTGTAAGAAACAAATGTCCCTCTTTCATCCTGCTTGTAAGAAACAAATGTCCCTCTTTCATCCTGCTTGTAAGAAACAAATGTCCCTCTTTCATCCTGCTTGTAAGAAACAAATGTCCCTCTTTCATCCTGCTTGTAAGAAACAAATGTCCCTCTTTCATCCTGCTTGTAAGAAACAAATGTCCCTCTTTCATCCTGCTTGTAAGAAACAAATGTCCCTCTTTCATCCTGCTTGTAAGAAACAAATGTCCCTCTTTCATCCTGCTTGTAAGAAACAAATGTCCCTCTTTCATCCTGCTTGTAAGAAACAAATGTCCCTCTTTCATCCTGCTTGTAAGAAACAAATGTCCCTCTTTCATCCTGCTTGTAAGAAACAAATATTAGAACAGGCAAATGAATGGCATAGCACAACATATGCATTATTTATAGATTTTGAGAAAGCCTTGACAGTGTCAACAGAGATGCACTGTGGAAAATCCTAAGATGGCATGGCCTCCCCCATAAGATAGTGAGTGTAATCAAAGCCCTATACGAGGGTTTTCAGTGCAAAGTGACCTGTGGAGAAATACCTCCAGCAGCTTTAGGGTACAAATAGGAGTGAAGCAGGGATGTGTACAATCACCAACATTATTTATCTTGGCAGTAGACTGGTTAATGAAGGAGGCAACATCAGACAAATGCAGAGGATTACAATGGACCCTTGACACAGTGCTGGAGGACCTTGACTTTGCAGATGACATTTGTCTACTATCAAGCAGCCACAAAGAAATGCAAGATAAAATAAACAAGCTAACTCAGAATGCAAACAACATAGGACTAAAGATCAACGTAGGAAATACAAAGTTAATGAAGCAAAATGTGAACAATAGAAAAATACTCAGAGTAGATAGCAATTAGTGGAGAAAGTCAATGAATTTGTATACCTTGGCAGTAAAGTAGTAGAAAATGGAGACAGCACAGAGGACATCAACAGCAGACTTACTAGAGCAAACCAGGCTTTTGCAGTACAGCAGACTAAATGGAAATCTAAAAAACTAAGCATGAAATGAAAATCAGGATATTTAAGAGTAATGTTCTAAGTGTACTACTCTATGGAAGTGAATGCTGGAAAATCACCAAAACCATAGAAAACAAGTTGAATTCTTTCCAGACTAATGTTACGAAGAATTAAAAAAATATTTTGGCCAAACACATAAGAATAACATCTTGTTGGCAGAGATGCAGGTGAAGCCACTGACATCAGTTATTGAGGAAAGATGCTGGTGATGGCTGGGACGTGTGCTCCGAATGACTGATAACTCACTACTAAAAACAGCACTAAGATGGACACCACAGGGGAAGAATAAGGGTACCAAAAGAGACATGGAGAAGAACAACAGAAAGGATGTTGAGCAATAGAGGGCTCACCTGGGCAAGAGCAGAAAAAAAGGTAAGGACAGGCATTTGTGACAAACCCTTGCGGAAGCCCCCATGTGCCCTGGGCACTTAAGGTTCAGAGAGAGATAGTGATTAATGCACTGACCTGACAAGAAGATATCAGGTTCAGTTCTAAGGCAGAATTTTTCTTTTGATCTTCAGTAGCTGAGTTCAAGACAGCCTCCTTTACTTACAATGTTGGTCAGTAAACTAACAGAGCACACTGTTGTATGGTTGTACCTCGGTAAACTAACAGAGCATACTGTTGTATGTTAACCTTGGTAAACTAACAGAGCATACTGTTGTATTGTTAGACCTTGGTAAACTAACAGAGCACACTGTTGTATGGTTGTACCTCGGTAAACTAACAGAGCATACTGTTGTATTGTTAGACCTTGGTAAACTAACAGAACATACTGTTGTATGGTTGTACCTCGGTAAACTAACAGAGCATACTGTTGTATTGTTAGACCTTGGTAAACTAACAGAGCACACTGTTGTATTGTTAAACCTTGGTAAACTAACAGAGCATACTGTTGTATTGTTAGACCTTGGTAAACTAACAGAGCATACTGTTGTATTGTTAGACCTTGGTAAACTAACAGAGCATACTGTTGTATTGTAGACCTTGGTAAACTAACAGAACATACTGTTGTATTGTTAGACCTTGGTAAACTAACAGAGCACACTGTTGTATGTGTAGACCTTGAAAAAAAAATGTAAGAAAAGCACTTTTAGATGTGGCAGGAAGAAAAATCACAAGAAAATTACCTGGAACTTGAACCATAGTCTCTGGTAGGACGAGCCATGGTCTAGCCACCAGAGAACAGTTTATCAATGAACTTCGCTACCTAGCACTCCCAAAGGAATGTGAAGAAATGTAAAAAAAATGTAAAGAAATGTGGAGGCAATAACTCTTCATCCCTCTACAGCATGCAAATGTGACAGAACATTAAAAAAATAGTTTCAGGGCTGGTGAAGTATGACTGACCAAACCACCCTCATGTTTCATCCGTGTTCATCAAATTGTGCCTGTAATTCACAACAACATGGCAGGGAACAATAGATATTCCCATCATGATGGAGCCTATATAGAAACTTGATTTTGTACCTCACTGGGAGGATATCTACCCATCTTCTTACATACCCT
This sequence comes from Achatina immaculata, assembly GCA_009760885.1. NCBI lineage: Eukaryota > Metazoa > Mollusca > Gastropoda > Stylommatophora > Achatinidae > Lissachatina > Lissachatina immaculata. The sequence goes on from CM019718.1 coordinate 42,997,765, forward strand.
CACAGGAATTAAGAAAACCACAACAGGTTGCTATCACCACCATTACCATCAACAACATATTAGAAAAACAAGTCCAACATCCAAGTCTCATCACTGGATAAACAAGTCCAACATCCAAGTCTCAACAAGTCCAACATCCAAGTCTCATCACTGGATAAACAAGTCCAACATCCAAGTCTCATCACTGGATAAACAAGTCCAACATCCAAGTCTCATCACTGGATAAACAAGTCCAACATCCAAGTCTCATCACTGGATAAACAAGTCCAACATCCAAGTCTCATCACTGGATAAACAAGTCCAACATCCAAGTCTCATCACTGGATAAACAAGTCCAACATCCAAGTCTCATCACTGGATAAACAAGTCCAACATCCAAGTCTCACCACTGGACAGAGAAGACATTCACATCTCCTAGCTCACATCTCCTAGCTCACATCTCCTAACTCACATCTCCTAGCTCACATCTCCTAACTCACATCTCCTAACTCACATCTCCTAACTCACACCTCCTAACTCACATCTCCTAACTCACATCTCCTAACTCACATCTCCTAGCTCACATCTCCTAGCTCACATCTCCTAACTCACATCTCCTAGCTCACATCTCCTAGCTCACATCTCCTAGCTCACATCTCCTAACTCACATCTCCTAACTCACATCTCCTAACTCACATCTCCTAACTCACACCTCCTAACTCACACCTCCTAACTCACATCTCCTAGCTCACATCTCCTAACTCACACCTCCTAACTCACATCTCCTAACTCACACCTCCTAACTCACATCTCCTAACTCACACCTCCTAACTCACATCTCCTAACTCACATCTCCTAACTCACATCTCCTAGCTCACATCTCATAGCTCACATCTCATAGCTCACATCTCATAGCTCACATCTCATAGCTCACATCTCATAGCTCACATCTCCTAGCTCACATCTCCTAACTCACACCTCCTAACTCACATCTCCTAGCTCACATCTCATAGCTCACATCTCATAGCTCACATCTCATAGCTCACATCTCATAGCTCACATCTCATAGCTCACATCTCATAGCTCACATCTCATAGCTCACATCTCCTAACTCACACCTCCTAACTCACACCTCCTAACTCACATCTCCTAGCTCACATCTCCTAGCTCACATCTCATAGCTCACATCTCATAGCTCACATCTCCTAGCTCACATCTCCTAACTCACATCTCCTAGCTCACATCTCATAGCTCACATCTCCTAACTCACACCTCCTAACTCACATCTCCTAGCTCACATCTCATAGCTCACATCTCATAGCTCACATCTCATAGCTCACATCTCATAGCTCACATCTCATAGCTCACATCTCATAGCTCACATCTCCTAGCTCACATCTCATAGCTCACATCTCCTAGCTCACATCTCCTAACTCACATCTCCTAGCTCACATCTCCTAACTCACATCTCCTAGCTCACATCTCCTAGCTCACATCTCCTAGCTCACATCTCCTAGCTCACATCTCCTAACTCACATCTCCTAACTCACATCTCCTAACTCACATCTCCTAACTCACATCTCCTAGCTCACATCTCCTAACTCACACCTCCTAACTCACATCTCCTAACTCACATCTCCTAACTCACATCTCCTAGCTCACATCTCCTAACTCACATCTCCTAACTCACATCTCCTAACTCACATCTCCTAGCTCACATCTCCTAACTCACACCTCCTAACTCACATCTCCTAACTCACATCTCCTAACTCACATCTCCTAACTCACATCTCCTAACTCACATCTCCTAGCTCACATCTCCTAGCTCACATCTCCTAACTCACATCTCCTAGCTCACATCTCCTAACTCACATCTCCTAGCTCACATCTCCTAACTCACATCTCCTAGCTCACATCTCCTAGCTCACATCTCCTAACTCACATCTCCTAACTCACACCTCCTAACTCACATCTCCTAGCTCACATCTCCTAACTCACATCTCCTAGCTCACATCTCCTAGCTCACATCTCCTAGCTCACATCTCATAGCTCATAGTTCACATCTCATAGCTCACATCTCCTAGCTCACATCTCCTAACTCACATCTCCTAACTCACATCTCCTAACTCACATCTCCTAACTCACACCTCCTAACTCACACCTCCTAACTCACATCTCCTAGCTCATATCTCCTAACTCACACCTCCTAACTCACATCTCCTAACTCACACCTCCTAACTCACATCTCCTAACTCACACCTCCTAACTCACATCTCCTAACTCACATCTCCTAACTTATAGCTTACATCTCATAGCTCAAATCTCTTAGCTCACATCTCATAGCTCACACCTCATAGCTCACAGTTAATAGCTCACATCTATTAGCTTCAACCTTGTAGCTCATATCTCCTAGCTTACACCTCATAGCCCACATCTTGCAGCTCACATCTCATAGCTCACATCTAATAGCTCACACCTTATAGCTCACATCTCATAGTCACATTTCATAGCTCTAATATTTCATACCTCATATCTCACACCATTTAGCTCACATTTCATCTCGTAGCTCACACTTAATAGTTCACATCTCATAGCTCACATCTCCAGCTCATATCTCCTAACTCACATCTCATAGTTCACATCTCATAGCTCACAACTCAAACCTCATAGTTCACATCTCACAGCTGACACCTCATGGCTCACATCTTGTAGCTCACATCTCATAGCTCATAGTTCACATCTTATAGCTCAGATCTCATAGCTCACAGCTCAAACCTCATAGTTCACATGCTCATTAATAAATGCTGAATGACTGTGACTGAGTGAAAGCTGTATGATGAAGGGCAGAATGTTAGATGGGCCTGCGCACCCAATTCTTAATCCTTTGAAAATAAAGTATGTTCGTTCGTTTGTTCATTCACACAAGAACATAATATTTTTTCATGAGTCACATCAGACAAGTTTTCACTTTCATGTCATCTTCTAACATCAGACACATATAAATGTCACTTTCATGTCATCTTCTAACATATTCTTACATCTTACATCCTTCCTGTGCCATTAAATGTCACATAGGGCTTGCATAGTTGTTCGCTAAGTTTTCCTGTTCTCGGCGAGTCTTTCAACTTCATCAAGGGATGTTATGCCCACTAAACTGGTTTCTTTTAACAATGTTCCCTTTAGAGTTTCACGTGGTCGACCTCTTTTTCTTCAGCCTTTGTGCTCCACTTGATGGCATGTTTTGGTATTCTCTGATCATTTTTTCTCATCACATGACCAACATATGTCCATCTTCTTTTTCTGATCACTCATGAGATAGGTTGTTGTTTGCTCATCTGTCTTATCTCTGCTTTGTTCTTGAATTTGTTCCACTTTATACCAAGTATTTTCCTTAGGCATTTGTTTTCAAAAGAGTATAATTTCTTGTCTATTTCTTTAGCTGTTTTCCAGCTTTCAAACTAACAGAGCATACTGTTGTATGGTTGTACCTCGGTAAACTAACAGAGCACACTGTTGTATTGTTAGACCTTGGTAAACTAACAGAGCATACTGTTGTATGGTTGTACCTCAGTAAACTAACAGAGCACACTGTTGTATTGTTAAACCTTGGTAAACTAACAGAGCACACTGTTGTATTGTTAAACCTTGGTAAACTAACAGAGCACACTGTTGTATTGTTAGACCTTGGTAAACTAACAGAGCATACTGTTGTATTGTTAGACTTTGGTAAACTAACAGAGCATACTGTTGTATTGTTAGACTTTGGTAAACTAACAGAACATACTGTTGTATTGTTAGACCTTGGTAAACTAACAGAGCACACTGTTGTATGTGTAGACCTTGAAAAAAAAATGTAAGAAAAGCACTTTTAGATGTGGCAGGAAGAAAAATCACAAGAAAATTACCTGGAACTTGAACCATAGTCTCTGGTAGGACGAGCCATGGTCTAGCCACCAGAGAACAGTTTATCAATGAACTTCGCTACCTAGCACTCCCAAAGGAATGTGAAGAAATGTAAAAAAAATGTAAAGAAATGTGGAGGCAATAACTCTTCATCCCTCTACAGCATGCAAATGTGACAGAACATTAAAAAAATAGTTTCAGGGCTGGTGAAGTATGACTGACCAAACCACCCTCATGTTTCATCCGTGTTCATCAAATTGTGCCTGTAATTCACAACAACATGGCAGGGAACAATAGATATTCCCATCATGATGGAGCCTATATAGAAACTTGATTTTGTACCTCACTGGGAGGATATCTACCCATCTTCTTACATACCCTCACAGGAATTAAGAAAACCACAACAGGTTGCTATCACCACCATTACCATCAACAACATATTAGAAAAACAAGTCCAACATCCAAGTCTCATCACTGGACAGACAAAACAAACATCCAAGTCTCAACAAGTCCAACATTCAAGTATCATCACTAGATAAACAAGACCAACATACAAGTCTCATCACTGGATAAACAAGTCCAACATCCAAGTCTTATTATTGGGTACACAATTTCAACATCCAAGTCTCTCACTGGACAAACAATTACAACATCCAAGTCTCATCACTGGATAAACAAGTCCAACATCCAGATTTAATCACTAGGTAAACAGGTCCATCATAGGAGTTTCATCACTGAAAAAACAGGTCCAACATCCAAGTCTCACCACTGGACAGAGAAGACATTCACATCTCCTAGCTCACATCTCCTAGCTCACATCTCCTAACTCACATCTCCTAGCTCACATCTCCTAACTCACATCTCCTAACTCACATCTCCTAACTCACACCTCCTAACTCACATCTCCTAACTCACATCTCCTAACTCACATCTCCTAGCTCACATCTCCTAGCTCACATCTCCTAACTCACATCTCCTAGCTCACATCTCCTAGCTCACATCTCCTAGCTCACATCTCCTAACTCACATCTCCTAACTCACATCTCCTAACTCACATCTCCTAACTCACACCTCCTAACTCACACCTCCTAACTCACATCTCCTAGCTCATATCTCCTAACTCACACCTCCTAACTCACATCTCCTAACTCACACCTCCTAACTCACATCTCCTAACTCACACCTCCTAACTCACATCTCCTAACTCACATCTCCTAACTTATAGCTTACATCTCATAGCTCAAATCTCTTAGCTCACATCTCATAGCTCACACCTCATAGCTCACAGTTAATAGCTCACATCTATTAGCTTCAACCTTGTAGCTCATATCTCCTAGCTTACACCTCATAGCCCACATCTTGCAGCTCACATCTCATAGCTCACATCTAATAGCTCACACCTTATAGCTCACATCTCATAGTCACATTTCATAGCTCTAATATTTCATACCTCATATCTCACACCATTTAGCTCACATTTCATCTCGTAGCTCACACTTAATAGTTCACATCTCATAGCTCACATCTCCAGCTCATATCTCCTAACTCACATCTCATAGTTCACATCTCATAGCTCACAACTCAAACCTCATAGTTCACATCTCACAGCTGACACCTCATGGCTCACATCTTGTAGCTCACATCTCATAGCTCATAGTTCACATCTTATAGCTCAGATCTCATAGCTCACAGCTCAAACCTCATAGTTCACATGCTCATTAATAAATGCTGAATGACTGTGACTGAGTGAAAGCTGTATGATGAAGGGCAGAATGTTAGATGGGCCTGCGCACCCAATTCTTAATCCTTTGAAAATAAAGTATGTTCGTTCGTTTGTTCATTCACACAAGAACATAATATTTTTTCATGAGTCACATCAGACAAGTTTTCACTTTCATGTCATCTTCTAACATCAGACACATATAAATGTCACTTTCACATCATCTTCTAACATATTCTTACATCTTACATCCTTCCTGTGCCATTAAATGTCACATAGGGCTTGCATAGTTGTTCGCTAAGTTTTCCTGTTCTCGGCGAGTCTTTCAACTTCATCAAGGGATGTTATGCCCACTAAACTGGTTTCTTTTAACAATGTTCCCTTTAGAGTTTCACGTGGTCGACCTCTTTTTCTTCAGCCTTTGTGCTCCACTTGATGGCATGTTTTGGTATTCTCTGATCATTTTTTCTCATCACATGACCAACATATGTCCATCTTCTTTTTCTGATCACTCATGAGATAGGTTGTTGTTTGCTCATCTGTCTTATCTCTGCTTTGTTCTTGAATTTGTTCCACTTTATACCAAGTATTTTCCTTAGGCATTTGTTTTCAAAAGAGTATAATTTCTTGTCTATTTCTTTAGCTGTTTTCCAGCTTTCACATGCATAAATGAGAGTGGATATCACATTTGAATTAAATAATCTTAACTTGGTTTTTGTGCTTATAACTTCTGAATTCCATATGTTCTCAAGATTTTTTGAAGGACAATGCTGCTTTTGCAATTAGAATTCTAACTTCCTTCTTGGTGTCACCATCCTGGTCTATGTAGCTGCCAAGGTATGCAGATTGGTTTACTTCATCAACAACTGTTCCTTCCATGTATATTTTTCCTTCTTGATTAATGAGAAGTTTCATTATTTTTGTTTTGTCTTTGTTAATTTCAAGACCTATTTTGCTAGCCAAAGAAGAAAGGGAATCTGTTTTTTCCTGGATCGAGTTCACATTGTCACACTGATAATAGTTATGTCATCAATAAAATCAAGATCTTCGATTTGGTTCCCATGTACCCAATCAATGCTGGTTTTACCTGTACAGCATCTTTTCATTATAAAGTCTATGGTAATTCCAAAAAAACAAGGGAGATAATATACATCCTTATTTCACGCATGTTTCAATTTGAAACCATTCACTCATTCCTCCTCCTGTCTTGACTGCACAAACATATCCATTGTAGAGATCTCTAATGATGCTGACAATTTTAGATGGTATTCCACATAGTCTTAAAATGAATCTTTGTGTATGCTATCAAATGCTTTTTTTAAAGTCTATGAAGTTCAGTATTAATGGTTTCTGCTCTTCAATATGTTCTTCAAGTATTATTCTTAGAGTAAAGATCTGGTCGAGACAGCTTCTCTCTTTTTGAAATCCTGCTTGTTCTCTCACTGCAGTATCCACTACATCTTTAAGTCTATTCAGAATCACTTTACAAAACACCTTTGACACAACTGATAGTAAGGTTACACCCCTCCAGTTATTGCAGTCACTGAGGTTACCTTCTAACACAGACACATATAAATGTCACTTTCATGTCATCTTCTAACATCAGGCACACATGTCACTTTCATGTCATCTAACATCCGACACATATAACTGTCACTTTCATGTCATCTTCTAACATCAGACACATATAAATGTCACTTTCATGTCATCATCTAACATCAGACACATATAAATGTCACTTTCATGTCATCTTCTAACATCAGACACAAATAAATGTCACTTTCATGTCATTTTCTACCATCAGGCACACATAAATGTCACTTTCATGTCATTTTCTAACATCAGACACATACAAATGTCACTTTTCAAGTCATGCTCTCATTATTACACTTTTTCTCTTACATAAATTCCCCACAGACCAGAGTTTTTCTCTAAACTGTGTAACAATATATATGTATCAATATAAAATACGTATCACTAAAGAAAATTTAAAAACTAACTAATAATGGAGATACAATGAGGGAAATTAAAAAGAGGACATCTATCGTTCTTCAGAAAATAAAACAACTAAAGAATCTGTGGAGATGAACAGACAGAACTACAAAAATAAGATTTTTAAGGGCATGCATCTTTCCCATCGCAACATATGCCTGTGAGACCTGGACACTTAACAAAACAGCTGAGAAACACATAAATGCTTTTGAATGTAAATGTTACAGAAGAGTTCTTCAAATATCATGGACACAAAAAAGAACAAATATATCCATACTACAAGAACTTAATATTGAAGAAGGCTGGGTAGTAAAAGAGGATTAAACAAAGAAAACTTAAATATTTTGGACACATTAAACGTCATGATAATCTAGAGAAGACCGTCTTGGAAGAGTACATAATGAGAAAAAGAGAGGAAGACCAAGGTGAAAATGGTTACAAGATATCGTTGATAATCTGCAAGTATTAGCAGCTGGGCATCTTGCTCATAACTGAGAGGCCTACAGAAGTGCTGTTAGGGAGGCAAAGGTCTGCAAGGGACATGCAAATGACTGACTGTGTAAAGACAAAGGTCTGCAAGGGACATGCAAATGACTGACTGTGTAAAGACAAAGGTCTGCAAGGGACATGCAAATGACTGACTGTGTAAAGACAAAGGTCTGCAAGGGACATGCAAATGACTGACTGTGTAAAGACAAAGGTCTGCAAGGGACATGCAAATGACTGACTGTGTAACACTTTCTTCTTCTTCAAACTGTACAGATTTCTCCCACAGTGTAGTGTTTTAACACAGTGGTCAAGCTGTTCTCAAACAAGAAAAAATAAGTGAAGCCCAAGCCTACACAAGGTTGAGGTTTTGCTTGTGTTTTCTTGAACTACACTTTGCTCTCTAGTACGTCTCATCTTGCAGGCACACATTCTCCATTGCTCCGTTTATTCAGTAAAGGAGTTTATAAAACTAAAAATATTCCAGCATACAGTAAAGGAGTTTATTCCAGCACAGTGTCTAGGCTTGCTAAGATTCCATCACAGTGTCTAGGATTGCTAAGATTCCATCAGTGTCTAGGCTTGCTAAGATTCCATCAGTGTCTAGGCTTGCTAAGATTCCATCAGTGTCTAGGCTTGCTAAGATTCCATCAGTGTCTAGGCTTGCTAAGATTCCATCACAGTGTCTAGGCTTGCTAAGATTCCATCACAGTGTCTAGGATTGCTAAGATTCTAGCACAGTGTCTAGGCTTGCTAAGATTCCAGCACAGTGTCTAGGCTTGCTAAGATTCCAGCACAGTGTCTAGGCTTGCTAAGATTCCAGCACAGTGTCTAGGATTGCTAAGATTCCATCAGTGTCTAGGCTTGCTAAGATTCCATCAGTGTCTAGGCTTGCTAAGATTCCATCACAGTGTCTAGGCTTGCTAAGATTCCATCACAGTGTCTAGGATTGCTAAGATTCCATCAGTGTCTAGGCTTGCTAAGATTCCATCAGTGTCTAGGCTTGCTAAGATTCCATCAAATGCTTTTAAAGTCTATGAAGTTCAGTATTAATGGTTTCTGCTTTTCAGTATGTTCTTCAAGTATTATTCTTAGAGTAAAGATCTGGCCGAGACAGCTTCTCCCTTTTCGAAATCCTGCTTGTTCTTCTCATTGCAGTATCCACTATATCTTTAATTCTATTCAGAATCACTTCACAAAACACCTTTGACACAGCTGATAATAAGGTTACACCCCTCCAGTTATTGCAGTCACCGAGGTTACCTTCTAACACAGACACATATAAATGTCACTTTCATGTCATCTTCTAACATCAGACACATATAACCGTCACTTTCATGTCATCTTCTAACATCAGACACACATAAATGTCACTTTCATGTCATCTTCTAACATCAGACACACATAAATGTCACTTTCATGTCATTTTCTACCATCAGGCACACATAAATGTCACTTTCATGTCATCTTCTAGCATCAGACAAATATAAATGTCACTTAATGTCATCTTCTAACATCAGATAAGCTATCACTTTCATGTCATCCACTACCATCAGACAAGTTTTCCCTTTCATGTCATTTTCTAACATCAGACACATACAAATGTCACTTTTCAAGTCATGCTCTCATTATTACACTTTTTCTCTTACATAAATTCCCCACAGACCAGAGTTTTTCTCTAAACTGTGTAACAATATATATGTATCAATATAAAATACGTATCACTAAAGAAAATTTAGAAGAAGTGGAGAGTTTTTAATATCTTGGATCACTACTAACTAATAATGGAGATACAATGAGGGAAATTAAAAGGAGGACATCTATCGTTCTTCAGAAAATAAAACAACTAAAGAATCTGTGGAGATGAACAGACAGAACTACAAAAATAAGATTTTTAATGGCATGCATCTTTCCCATCGCAACATATGCTTGTGAGACCTGGACACTTAACAAAACAGCTGAGAAACACATAAATGCTTTTGAATGTAAATGTTACAGAAGAGTTCTTCAAATATCATGGACACAAAAAAGAACAAATATATCCATACTACAAGAGCTTAATATTGAAGAAGGTTGGGTAGTAAAAGAGGATTAAACAAAGAAAACTTAAATATTTTGGACACATTAAACGTCATGATAATCTAGAGAAGACCGTCTTGGAAGGGTACATAATGAGAAAAAGAGAGGAAGACCAAGGTGAAAATGGTTACAAGATATCGTTGATAATCTGCAAGTATTAGCAGCTGGGCATCTTGCTCATAACTGAGAGGCCTACAGAAGTGCTGTTAGGGAGGCAAAGGTCTGCAAGGGACATGCAAATGACTGACTGTGTAAAGACAAAGGTCTGCAAGGGACATGCAAATGACTGACTGTGTAAAGACAAAGGTCTGCAAGGGACATGCAAATGACTGACTGTGTAAAGACAAAGGTCTGCAAGGGACATGCAAATGACTGACTGTGTAAAGACAAAGGTCTGCAAGGGACATGCAAATGACTGACTGTGTAAAGACAAAGGTCTGCAAGGGACATGCAAATGACTGACTGTGTAAAGACAAAGGTCTGCAAGGGACATGCAAATGACTGACTGTGTAACACTTTCTTCTTCTTCAAACTGTACAGATTTCTCCCACAGTGTAGTGTTTTAACACAGTGGTCAAGCTGTTCTCAAACAAGAAAAAATAAGTGAAGCCCAAGCCTACACAAGGTTGAGGTTTTGCTTGTGTTTTCTTGAACTACACTTTGCTCTCTAGTACGTCTCATCTTGCAGGCACACATTCTACATTGCTCCGTTTATTCAGTAACGGAGTTTATAAAACTAAAAATATTCCAGCATACAGTAAAGGAGTTTATTCCAGCACAGTGTCTAGGCTTGCTAAGATTCCATCACAGTGTCTAGGATTGCTAAGATTCCATCAGTGTCTAGGCTTGCTAAGATTCCATCAGTGTCTAGGCTTGCTAAGATTCCATCAGTGTCTAGGCTTGCTAAGATTCCATCACAGTGTCTAGGCTTGCTAAGATTCCATCAGTGTCTAGGCTTGCTAAGCAGACAGAAGCCAACTCTGAAAATACACATAGTTCTCTTGCACCACATCTGTGATGAAATTTCTTGCTTTCTGTTTAGTTCTGCAACTGTCTACAAGCAACATAAAATACTAGTCTGTTATTTGTAAACACAGAGTTCCTCTTGACATAATTAGTGCACCAACCATGGAAATCTTCATGAAACTGGTTTGGGTTGCGAAGGACAAATGAATTATGTAAGAGCATTACAAGAAAAGTTGACATTTATGACATTAACTGACAAAACTCTGGATGACATTTTATCGATTATTTATTACCATGTACATATATGACACTTATAAAACTTGACATCTTGTTTTTTTATGTAAATTATAACCACAACAAAAAAAAATTTCGGTTCAGCCATCTGCTGCTTCTTATTTTTACACATGAAAACATGAAAGTAATGTTAACTGAATTATACAACAACAATTATGTTAACTAACTTCTGCCATACAACAATTATGTTAACTAACTTCTGCCATACAACAATATGCAGGTCCAAGAAACTGCTAGACTAATCACACTGCAGAGATATAGTTATTTTTAGAAGGCCCAGAATGCTGCATGGATTGGATGTGATATATTTTTGCCTGTTCACATTTATAAAAGCCTCTAGAACTGAATAAATTCTCCACAAAATGAATCTGACACTGAATGAATTTATCAGCTGATCAAGTGGTAACACAAATCTAACACAGAGCTAGTTGGTGTAAACAGATCAATATCAAAATAAAACACAAACAAGTTCTTGCTTACTTCTTATTTGTGAAACATGTTTTAGAAATATATCACAGAGAGAGTGATATCTCCTGTTATCTTCTTGAATGTAATTTCTATCTGAAGACATGATGCCACACAGATATAAGTCATATACAAGCGACACTGACATCAACCACGTTGGCAGGATGTTGTAAGTTTAGCTTCCATTTATTGTTTAAAAAGTCAAAAAATAATAACATTCTGACATGGAAATGATGAGATGACATCATAGTTAAATGACATCATGGTTAAATGACATGGAGTTAAGATTATGATACTCATCAGATACAGAATAAAAACATGGCAGCATCCGCATCAAATATGAAGCAGGCTAAGAGATTGAGCTACATCAAACATACAGAAATAACATGATCACCAGACACAGGGATGAAGAACAGAGAATGTGACAAAACAGAATGCTACATGAAAGAATTGAAGAAATGCAAAGAATGTGACAAAATAGAATTCTACATGAAAGAAGTAGTGCACCAACCATGGAAATCTTCATGAAACTGGTTTGGGTTGCGAAGGACAAATGAATTATGTAAGAGCATTACAAGAAAAGTTGACATTTATGACATTAACTGACAAAACTCTGGATGACATTTTATCGATTATTTATTACCATGTACATATATGACACTTATAAAACTTGACATCTTGTTTTTTTATGTAAATTATAACCACAACAAAAAAAAATTTCGGTTCAGCCATCTGCTGCTTCTTATTTTTACACATGAAAACATGAAAGTAATGTTAACTGAATTATACAACAACAATTATGTTAACTAACTTCTGCCATACAACAATTATGTTAACTAACTTCTGCCATACAACAATATGCAGGTCCAAGAAACTGCTAGACTAATCACACTGCAGAGATATAGTTATTTTTAGAAGGCCCAGAATGCTGCATGGATTGGATGTGATATATTTTTGCCTGTTCACATTTATAAAAGCCTCTAGAACTGAATAAATTCTCCACAAAATGAATCTGACACTGAATGAATTTATCAGCTGATCAAGTGGTAACACAAATCTAACACAGAGCTAGTTGGTGTAAACAGATCAATATCAAAATAAAACACAAACAAGTTCTTGCTTACTTCTTATTTGTGAAACATGTTTTAGAAATATATCACAGAGAGAGTGATATCTCCTGTTATCTTCTTGAATGTAATTTCTATCTGAAGACATGATGCCACACAGATATAAGTCATATACAAGCGACACTGACATCAACCACGTTGGCAGGATGTTGTAAGTTTAGCTTCCATTTATTGTTTAAAAAGTCAAAAAATAATAACATTCTGACATGGAAATGATGAGATGACATCATAGTTTGACTGACATTAAAAATGACATCATGGTTAAATGACATGGAGTTAAGATTATGATACTCATCAGATACAGAATAAAAACATGGCAGCATCCGCATCAAATATGAAGCAGGCTAAGAGATTGAGCTACATCAAACATACAGAAATAACATGATCACCAGACACAGGGATGAAGAACAGAGAATGTGACAAAACAGAATGCTACATGAAAGAATTGAAGAAATGCAAAGAATGTGACAAAATAGAATTCTACATGAAAGAAGTGAAGAAATGCAGAGAATGTGACAAAACAGAATGCTACATGGAAGAAATGCAGAGAATGTGACAAAACAGAATGCAACATGGAAGAAATGCAGAGAATGTGACAAAATAGACACAAATTATTGTGTGTGATAGGGTTTTTTCTGCTTCCCAGATTTTGTCAACTAACTGTTCACTATCTGTGCTTCGATCATGAGTACATTACTCTGACCAGCGGTGTTTTCTTTGGTGCAGGTTAAATATAAACTTGTTCACTTGCTAGGCTGTCCATGAAAGGACGAACAAGGGCGCTGGTAGCAAAGTTGAAAATCAGTCCAAATGTCAGGGAAATTGGAAGCGCTGGCAATGCCTTACGGAAGATTGCTAGCAGAAGCAAGGTACAGCACAAACCCTGAAATAACATGAACAAAACATGAAGAATTAGTTACCTGTCAAAACAGAATTCAGTAAAAAAAAATGATACAACTGCCATGGTCACTCATTCATTAAAAAAGCTGTCTGGTCAGTTGCTAATGAATAAGTGATCAAGCAGTCCACATGAAGTCCACATTTTTCTTTACTGAACTGACTCTTAGTCATCAAAATTATTTTCACATTTAGTCATAAACTATATACAGGCCATTCTGTTGGCTGACTGTATACAGGGGTTATTTTGTTGGCTGGTTTATGAGTTGTTTTGTTGGCTGGTTTATAATATGAGTTTTGTTGGCTGGTTTATAATATGAGTTTTGTTGGCTGGTTTATAATATGAGTTGTTTTGTTGGCTAGTTTATGAGTTGTTTTGCTGGCTGGTTTATAATATGAGTTGTTCTGTTGGTTGGTTTATGAGCTGTTCTGTTGGCTGGTTTATAATATGAGTTGTTCTGTTGGCTGGTTTATAATATGAGTTGTTTTGATGGCTGGTTTATAATGGATGCCTTTTTTTTGACAGGCTGATGCTCATTAGACATGTTCTTGACCTGCTAATAACAGCGGCCATTCTGTTCCATCCATGTTCTTGACCAGCTAATAACAGCGGCCATTCTGTTCCATACATGTTCTTGTTCAGCTAATAACAGCGGCCATTCTGCTCCATCCATGTTCTTGACCAGCTAATAACAGCGGCTGTTCTGCTCCATCCATGTTCTTCACTGGCGATTGGCTGAGCAATCACCACCCATACAACCCGTGGTGTCATGCACAACAGCTACAAATTCTCTCCAACTCTCATGGTCTGTGGCCAACCATTGTATTGTACTTCCAGCTGTGTTGCATGGTAATTAATTCTGCTTCTATGGTTCTCCACCATGTAGCTTTTGGTCAGCCTCTCTTTCTTTTTTTTTGCCTTGGGTATCCATTTTTTTTAGCTATGCTACTGGGGGTCTCTCGCAGCACATGACCAATCCATTTCCGGCAATTTTTTTTTTTTGCTATTGTAACATGTATATCTTCTAATTCACACTGGGAAAGTAGGTCTCTGTTATTTCTTGTCTGCGGCCAGTGAAGATTTGGAATCCTTCTCAGGCTACTTAATGAAGATAATTTGAGTATTTCTTTTTTTTTTTTCTGTTGTTCTCCAGTATTCTGCTCCAGGGAGAAGCAGAGAAGTACAGATGGCACACAACTCTGGTACAGCTTTATTCTGGTTCTGTGCTGGGAGGACCTCCAGAAGTTTCTCAGATTAATGAAAGCTGTTCTTGCATTATTTATGTTTCTGTTAGGTTTGCTCATTGACTGTAATTACTGTTTAGTTTTCTACATTTTCTGTTTGACTTTCATTACTTCTAAACTCCCTGGCATTGATGTCCAGCCCCAGCTGTCTGCTTTCTCCTGTATGTGGTGGTGGTGGTGGTGGTGGTGGGGGTGCGCTGAGAGTGCTATATCATCTGCATAATCGAAATTCTCAAACATGGAAAACAATGTCTACCAAATACATCTCTGGGTGACAACTGTTATTTTGTTCATCACCCAGTTTATGACAATGGTAAAAAGAGTAGCTGATTGGGTACATCCTTGTCTAACCTTTGTTTTTACCTCAAAGTTTATATTACTCTGGCCAACACTACAAGTGAAACTGGCATAGAAACTTGATTATTGCTACAAGTTGGCATTGTATTCCATAAGTTCTCCACATACTTTCTCTATATATACCACTAAATACTTTTTCAAAATCAGTAAAGTTTATACGGGGTGTGACACTAAAAAAAAAAACCAGACTGTACGTGATCTTATTTTACTGAGCAAATTGAGAAAATCAGATTTGATCTTCCTCTTCTTTGTTCGCTTCTACTACCAAAACCGCACTGTGATCCTACTGAATTTACGCCTGTGGTCTTCTGTGTGGTCCCCGACAGGACCACACGAGATCCACAAGGGGTTCAGAGTATCACAGGGCTTTAGCCTGTATTCTTGGTGGGTCTCAGAAGCGGGATTGCGTGACACCGTGGTTTTCATTGCACCAGTTTAGTCTAGGGTTGGACTTTCTCACCGGAAGACTTCGACGTGTTTAGGATATCAGTGCATCCCCGCTGGGTGAGAGGCGGTAGCCCACCCAGGCCAGAGTTGGACCTTCTCACCGGAAAACCTCGACGTGTTTTGAGATACCTGTGTAAAATTCACCAGTATGGGTGTATATCAGGCGTGACCGACCTCTAGAGCGGAGGTGGCATGACATGTCTAGCCAGCAAGTTCCACCTCTGGTGTGTGCCGGTTTAGGCATATTTCACCAGTGTAGGTGTATTTCGGACGTGGCCTGCCTCTAGAGCAGAGGTGCCGTGGTATGTATAGCTCTCGTAGCGACACTACTGGACATACCGATTAAACTTCACTTTATCTTTTCCTTCACCTTTTCACATCGGCGCCGCACAGCAACTTTTATTTCTTTTCCGCATTTCTTCCTTGACCAGGAGGAGCTTCACTCCACGCGCGGCATTTGAAGAGTCTCGCCAGCAGTGTCTTAACCTCTGGGACAAGCCGGTTCATGCATTTCACCTGATATGACTGCACTCAGGACGTGGCCGACCTCCAGACCAGAGGTGCCGTGATTTGACTGTTCGCTTCGCTTTATCCTTTCTACCACCTTTTCCGCAGTGATGCTGCGCGGCAACCTCATTTGCACCTTTCTTCATTGGCCAGGAGGAGCGCCGCTCCAAGCACGGTAACTGAAAAATCTCGCCAAAAGCGGCAGATGAGCTAACAAATGTGCCACTCATCTACCCTAAGTATCTGGTTTTCAGGCGCCAGGTATTCACCCTCGCCCCTTCTCCTGTCAGTTTAAACAGTTCTGCCATGGGAAGGCCAGGAGCTGGACTTGACTGCCAGAGGCTGTTTGAGACGCATTTACAGTCCTTAGAACTTGATCTCCCTCAAAACAGTTCCTGTGTAAGCTGACACAAAACCGCACATGATGCTGCCAACTTTCATAGCAATTTTGCAAGTCATTTTTTGAAAGGCTGTTGAGGACCTCCCTCATTTTTCTACTAACAAAAAAATGGGTTCCCATTGTTCTACTATGTGTAAATATGTGGTCTGTGCACTGCCTGGCACATCTTAAGTCCTGCTTGTTCTAAATCCTGCCTGTTCATGTCTTAGTTTCTTTATCTAATGCTGCTGAGATGCTGTTGATGATGATTTTCCCTAATATTTTACTTGGGACAGTGAGGAGGATAATCTCTCTCCAGTTGTTACAGTCTTTTTGTTGTTGGCATTTTAATTACAACTCCCCTGTTTCACTCTGTGGGAACTGTTGCAGTTTCTCAGATTTCTTTTTAAACAATGACAGCAACAGTTCTGCTCTCAAGTTGTCCTGCCCTGTAACTGTCCTATTTTTCTGCTCTCAAGTTGTCCTGCCCTGTAACTGTCCTATTTTTCTGCTCTCAAGTTGTCCTGCCCTGTAGCTGTCCTATTTTTTTTTTAGCCCTTTATCTGCTGTAATGATTTCTTCCTTGCTAGGTGTATCTGGTTTTATTTCTGAATCATGTCCAGCTTCTGGGATGTCTGTCTGCGTTGATGGTGGGTTTCTACTGAGCAGTTGTTTAAACTGTTCAGCCCAACTTTCTTCTTGTCCCTTATCTGATGTGATGAATTTTCCATACTTATCTTTAACAGAAACATTGCTGCTTGTCTTGTATCTTCCACTATTTTGTATAAAGTACCAAGCATCAGTTATAAAGTGCCAAACATCAGCTATTTTGCATAAAGTGCCATGTTCAGCTTTCAGTGCTGCATCCTTGTCTTTTCTCACCAGTTCTCCCAAGCATTTTCTTTTAGCAATCTTGGTTTGTTGTTTTACTAACTTATTTACCTGGCTGTACTGTTCATTATATCTTTCTTTTAGTCTCTCCAACCTGGACTTCATTTATTACTTTTAATCTGTTGTCTTAACTCTATAGTTTTCAAAGTTTCTGGTGTCATCCAGTCTTGCATCTTCTCACTCCTGATGCCTAAGCAACTTTTACAGTTTTTATAGTACTTTTATTGTATTTTATTACTCCATTTCTGATCTACACTTTCTGTTCCTGTATTTTCTTCATTGCTGACTGAACTGGAAAGTTTTTTTTACTTCTTTTATGAAGGTCTTTTTTATAAGTGGGTGCTTCATTTTCCCAACATCAAATATCTTTCGTGTCTTGTGCCATTGATCTTCATTTTTATCCTAGCTTCTACAAGGTAATGATCACCACCCACATCAGCTTCTCTCCTCACTTTCACATATTGTAGGGAATGTCTCCACCTACCAATGATTAATAAACGAGGGGTGATTGATAAGTTCTTGGCATAAGGTACAATGGATTATTTGTGGACAACTTTTTTGGGGTTAGTTCTCAACATAGCCCCCTTGCAAGTTTATGCACTTAGTCCAGCGATCCTGGAGCATACGGATACCTTCTTTGTAAATGTCAACATCTTGTGCTAGTAGAAAGTGGTCTACAGCATGAATGATGTCATTATTTGAAGCAAGTCTGCAACCACTGAGCTCCTTTTTGAGTTTGGTAAACAGGTAACAGTCCAAAGGGGCCAAATCTGGGGAATAAGGAGGATGTTCAAGAAGCTGGAGACTGCATTCATGAATGGCATCCATTGCCACCGCCGACTTGTGAACTGGAGCATTGTCCTGATGAAAGATGACTCCTCTCGTCAATTTCCCTCGACACTTTTCCTTCAATGTGAACCGCAGTTGCTTCACAAGATTAGGTCCCGGTGACCATTTTGCCTTTCTGAAGATAGTCTACCAATAGCACACCTTCTGAATCCCAAAAGATGGAAGCCATCACTTTGCCTGCAGACAGAACCACCCTTGCTTTCTTTGGAGGTGGAGATCCATGATGTTTCCACTGCTTTGACTATTCTTTGGTTTCTGTTTGAAAATGATGAACCCAAGACTCATCCATAGTCACAAATTACTGAAGAAACTTTTCAGGATGTGCAGAAAAATGGCCAAGAATGTCTCCTGACATGTTGAGACGCTGTTGTTTGTGATCAGCTCCAAGAAGTTTCGGGACCCATCGAGCAGAGATCTTTTTCATTTGAAGATCACTGTGAATAATGGCATGACACGTTTCTGGGAGATGCCCAACTCAGTAGCAATGTATCACTCAGTTAGTCGTTGATCTTCCATTATTATGTCATGGATTCTGCCGGTGGTTTCATCGGTGGTTACTGTTCTTGGTCTTCCTGGACGGGGATCATCTTCCAGACTCTCCCTTCCATGTTTGAATTGAGCTGCGTATTTCTTCACTGTGCTGTAAGAAGGGGCACTCTCCCCTAGAGTCTCTACCGTATCCTCATGGATCTCCTTCGATGATAAGGCCTTGATGCAGAGGTAGCGAATGATTGCTCGATGAGAAATGTTATCCATCTTCTCAATTTCTGCCACCTTTTACCACTTCAGTAGCCTGTAAAAAAAAAAATTGGTTGCAGTTAATTTCTTGAAACTTGGTGTTAAACCTGAACTACAAATGCACCTAATATCAAATTCTGTTTTAAGTGTTTGTACCTTATGCAGAGAACTTATCAGTCACCACTCATATGATCTGTCTGATCTCTGTCACAACCATTTGGTAAATACCATGTTATGTATTTCCTTGCATGAAAAAATATAACACAGTCGTGCTTGGGTGTTTCTTCTATTTATTTCTGTAGCTGAAGACAGAATTCTTTTTTCGTCCTCACTGCTATCATTGGTTGGAGCAGTTCACTGTATTATAGTAATGTTGGTGAATCTCAGTCTTATTTTTATCAATCTGCTATGTCCACTCCAGTTATGCTCTTTCTATAGCTTTCTTCAAGATAATGGCTACACCTTCATGATATTGATGGTTTTCTCTTCCTGAAAATATGTGCTGTTTCTTCTGTCACTGTTTGTATCCTGGCCGTCTGCTCTCACTTATTTCAAGAATTTGGAGTCTGTAGCTGCTCACTTCTGTTGTCATAACTTTCCTTTCAGACAGAGCTCTCACACTCCCAAGACACCATTCTGTTAGCTGCTTGATAATAAGGCCGTTATTCTCATTCTGCATTACCACAACCTGGTGTAAGAATGTGTATGGAGGAAAGTCAGGGTCTTGACCAGTTCTGTTTCACTGATTTTTATAAGTGTGCCATCCCAGTGAGGACATCATCATGCTCTGTGCCTATTCATGTAGTGAAGTTACTTCTCTCCAGCAAGTTGACAACTGTTAATGCAGTATAACTTTGGCAACCATCTAAAACAGCTTGTAATGTTGGCATCAACTCTTACAAATCTTTACTTATAAATAACAAGCTCTTACATGGACAAAGAAAAAAAAAAACATGCTCTTTCATTCAGTGAAAGTACTTACAATGAGTAAGGCACCAAAACATGCTCCCTCAATCAGTGAAAGTACTTATAATGAGTATGGCAACAAAGCATGCTCCCTCATTCAGTGAAAGTACTTATAATGAGTATGGCAACAAAACAAGCTCCCTCATTCAGTGAAAGTACTTACAATGAGTATGGCAACAAAACATACTCCTTCATTCAGTGAAAGTACTTACAATGAGTATGGCAACAAAGCATGCTCCATCATTCAGTGAAAGTACTTACAATGAGTAAGGCAGCAAAACATGCTCCCTCATTCAGTGAAAGTACTTACAATGAGTATGGCAACAAAACATGCTCTTTCATTCAGTGAAAGTACTTACAATGAGTATGGCAACAAAGCATGCCAAGGTGGTGTTCCAGTCTCCGTTGGATGATGCTTTACCCACGAGGACGCCATAGAAAATAAAGTCTCCCAGGCCAAGCTTTACTCCTCCTGATACAGTCAAGTTTTTTTTCTACATTAGTCAGGCTCATAACAAAATAACATGTCAGGTTCACAAAAAAAAAATTAATTAATTAATAAGTCAGGTTCACAAAAAATAAGACAGATTCACAAAAAATAACAAGTCAGGTTTTTAAAAAAAAAAAACTGGGGATGGGGGGGGGGGGGCCTGTTCACAAAAAATAACGTCAGGTTCATACACACAAAATATAACAAGTCAGGTTCATACACAAAAAATATAACAAGTCATTCATTCATTTGCATGTCTCTTGCAGAACTTTGCCTCTCAAACAGCACTCCTGTAGGCCTCTCGGTTGTGAGCAAGATGGCCTGCCGCTGCTGCATCCATTTGCAGATCATCAACGATGTCTTGCAGCCATCTTCGTTTTGGTCTTCCTCTCTTTCTTTTTCCCATTATGTACCCTTCCAATACGGTCTTCTCTAAATTATCATGACATTTATAATGTATACAAAATATTTAAGTTTTCTCTCTTTAATCCTCTTTACTAGCCACCCTTCTTCAATATTTAGCTCTTGTAGTATAGATATATTTGTTCTTTTTTGTGTCCATGATATTTGGAGAACTCTTCTGTAGCATTTACATTCAAAGGCATTTATGTGTTTCTCAGCTGTTATAACAAGTCTGGTTAAAAAAATATAACAAGTCAGGTTCACAAAAAAAAATAATAAAAAAAAAGAAGTCAGGTTCACACAGAGAAAATATAACAAGTCAGGTTCACACAGAGAAAATATAACAAGTCAGGTTCACACATAAAAAATATAACAAGTCAGGTTCACACACAAAGAATATAACAAGTCAGGTTCACAAAAAATATAACATCAGGTTCACACACAAAAAATATAACAAGTCAGGTTCGCAAAAAAAATAATAAAAAAAAACAAGTCAGGTTCACACACAAAAAATATAACAAGTCAGGTTAAAAAAAAACAAATAACAAGTCACACACACAAACAAGTCAGTTTAATGTTCCCATAAATGTGACACACACAGACATATAATGTTCCCATAAATGTGACACATACAGACATATAATGTTCCCATAAATGTGACACATAATACAAAGTTTATAAATGTGATGTAAGCAGATACATAAAACAGAAAAGATAAATATTTACTCTCTTCCTCTCCGCTGTCAGCATCATCATGACCAACTTCCTGGCGCTGTGCTGCTTGTACACGGCGTGGAGCTCTTGACCTGACTACCACTACGCTGTCTGGCTGGTCAGCAACAGCCCCACCATCCCCTGCTCCATCCTGCTTACCAGCGCTGCAAGCTCCAGAAGTTCCTGATTTACCTTTTTTGCGTGCTCTAGGACTGTCTGTTCAAATTAAAAAAAAAAACTCCAGCTAAAGCCAAACTTAAGGCATGAAGGAACAAATAACAAACTTACAAACATAACTACAGCTATACAGAAATAAATAACATTAAAATAAAAGTTAAGTTATAAAGTAACAAATATTGATTATTTAAAAACCAAAGTACAGTATGATATGACTGTGCAAGTTATAACCCAGATAATCTAACCACAGCTTGCCAGCAAGAAAACACAAAAAGAAAGAAAACATATCCTAACTACAGCTTGCCAGCAAGAAAACACAGAAAGAAAGAAAACATAACCTAACTACAGCTTGCCAGCAAGAAAACATAGAAAGAAAGAAAACATAACCTAACTACAGCTTGCCAGCAAGAAAACACAGAAAGAAAGAAAACATAGAAACAAAAAAAAAAAAAGACCAATGCCACGAACAACAGTTAATAAATACAACACACTGGCCATTAATTTAAAAAAAAAAAAACAAACTACAGTCAAGTGTTGTACCATCAGTCATATCCCCAAATGCCTGGACTGCATTCCGTGCTGACTGTGAGTCATGGCTATCAGAAAAATCATGCTGCCTGCTTGCTCCATTGGCAATGTGCCCTGCACCTGCAGCTTCCCTGTCATCCTCCTCATTTCTGTCCCCTTGTGAAGGTGCTGATGTGGAGGTCCCAGACTTGGCTTCTATAATTTGGCAATGAGCAAACAACACAGAGCTTGAATGCATGACACTAAATTAGCAACACCAAAGGTTCTAAGGACTGTAATAGCCGGAGGTGGGGTGGGTGATACGCTCTCCACTCCATGTAAATGTCTCCATGGCATGCGTCTCAAACAGCCTCTGACAGTCTAAGTCCAGCTCTTGGCCTTCTCGTGGTGGAACTGTTTAAACTGACAGGAGAAGGGAAGAAAGGCGAATATCTGGCACCTGAAAACCAGACACTTTTGGGTAGATGAGACTGGTTAGTCTTGGTTGGTAGCTCGTCTAGGAGAAGGAAAGCTCTTGCTTGCTGCTGGCAAGATTCTTCAGCTGCCGTGTGTGGGGTGAAACTCCTCCCGGCCAATGAAGAAAACTGTGATTAGGTTTGCCGAGCGGCGCCGTCATGGAAAAGGTGATGGAAATGATTAAGTGAAGTAGCCAGTAGTCACATGGACATGACTATTCATATCACAACACCTCTGTTTTAGAGGCCGGCCACATGCTATATACACCCATACTGGCTCAAATGCCTAAACCGGCTTAACCCAGGGGTTAAACTAAGACTCCGGTGGTGAGATTCTTCAGCTGCCGTGCATGGGGTGAAACTACTCCAGGCCAATGAAGAAAAATGTGATTAGGGTTGCTGCACTGTGCCGCTGTGAAAAAGGTGATGGAAAGGATTAAGTGAAGTTTAATCGGTATGGCCAGTAGACTCCCGGAGAGGGCTACTCAAACCATGGCACCTCTGCTCTAGAGGCTGGCCACGTCCTATATACACCCATACTGGGGCAATATGCCTAAACCAGCTTAACCAAGGGGTGAAACTTGATGGCTATGCATATCACAGTACCTCCGCTCTAGAGGCCGGTCACGTCCTATATACACCCCTACTGGGATAATACATCCAACCGGCTTAACCCAGGGGTGAATCTCACTAGTGCTGAGGTTTCGTCCTCCCGGACAAAAGCTCCGTCCAGGTCACCACCAGGAAGGGCAGCGGTCACAGTCACAAAATGCTGAAGTCAGAGACACTGGACAAGTGCAGTCTGGATAGGCAACCACCTCTCACCTGACAGGGATATATTATATCCAAATCACACTGAGGTTTTCCTGTGAGAAAGTCTAACTCTGGACTGGACGGGTAGCCACCTCTCACCCGGTGGGAATATACTGATATCCAAAACACATCGTGGTTTTCCGGTGAGAAAGTCAAACTCTAGACTAAACTGCTGCAACGAAAACCACGGTGTCACGCAATGCCGCTTCTGTGACCCACCGAGAATATAGGCCCAAGCCCCACTCTGAGCCTCCATCCTAAATGAGACTATCGCGAGAACCACAGGAGTAAATTCAGTATCATCATGGGGCGATCTTGTCGGTAGAACCGAATGAAGAAGAAGAAGAAGCAACGGCAAAGTTTTCTTGTGCTCTACTCTGCCATGTGTTCTCAACCTTCACATCATTTTACTATCAATGAAGAGACTGACAGAGACACTGTATAGCTGATCTGACATAAGGCCATGTTCTGTTCACAATGAAGACTCTGACAGAGACACTGTATAGCTGATCTGACATAAGGCCATGTTCTGTTCAATTCCCAGTTATTAGAAAAAACTGTTTGTGCCCACACATTCCTCCTGACTAGAAAAACATGCAAATGGAAATGAGGCTGTGTTGGTGGCAATGGAATGGTTAGTTGCTCATGATGTAGTTAATGCTGTCATTGTGATGGATTCACACAGTATGTTCCATAAGACTGAGAAGAGTTTGCTTTGCAAAGAATGGGTTCATCTGTTAAGCCAGTCAGCTGTGACAAGCCTAACGTGGCTTTATTGTCCAGGCCATGCGGGAGTACATGGCGATGATGTGGCAGACAGACTTGCTGGACAGGCTGAAATAAATGGCAGGTTGCCAGCGGACAAGGAGGGACACTGCCAGGACTGTAGTGGACTGGCTGCGGGAGAATGAAGAGCGGGGACGGTGAACAATGTAGCTGTGATGGGACTGCTGGAGCTAGGACAAATTAAAGGTGCTGGCAAGATTCTTCAGCTGCCGTGTGTGGGGTGAAACTCCTCCCGGCCAATGAAGAAAATTGTGATTAGGTTTGCCGAGCGGCGCCGTCATGGAAAAGGTGATGGAAATGATTAAGTGAAGTAGCCAGTAGTCACATGGACATGACTATTCATATCACAACACCTCTGCTTTAGAGGCCAGCCACATGCTATATACACCCATACTGGCTCAAATGCCTAAACCGGCTTAACCCAGGGGTTAAACTAAGACTCCGGTGGTGAGATTCTTCAGCTGCCGTGCATGGGGTGAAACTCCTCCAGGCCAATGAAGAAAAATGTGATTAGGGTTGCTGCACTGTGCCGCTGTGAAAAAGGTGATGGAAAGGATTAAGTGAAGTTTAATCGGTATGGCCAGTAGACTCCCGGAGAGGGCTACTCAAACCATGGCACCTCTGCTCTAGAGGCTGGCCACGTCCTATATACACCCATACTGGGGCAATATGCCTAAACCAGCTTAACCAAGGGGTAAAACTTGATGGCTATGCATATCATGGTACCTCCGCTCTAGAGGCCGGTCACGTCCTATAAACACCCCTACTGGGATAATACATCCAACCGGCTTAACCCAGGGGTGAATCTCACTAGTGCTGAGGTTTCGTCCTCCTGGACAAAAGCTCCGTCCAGGTCACCACCAGGAAGGGCAGCGGTCACAATCACAAAATGCTGAAGTCAGAGACACTGGACAAGTGCAGTCTGGATAGGCAACCACCTCTCACCTGACAGGGATATATTATATCCAAATCACACTGAGGTTTTCCTGTGAGAAAGTCTAACTCTGGACTGGACGGGTAGCCACCTCTCACCCGGTGGGAATATACTGATATCCAAAACACATCGTGGTTTTCCGGTGAGAAAGTCAAACTCTAGACTAAACTGCTGCAACGAAAACCACGGTGTCACGCAATGCCGCTTCTGTGACCCACCGAGAATATAGGCCCAAGCCCCACTCTGAGCCTCCATCCTAAATGAGACTATCGCGAGAACCACAGGAGTAAATTCAGTATCATCATGGGGCGATCTTGTCGGTAGAACCGAATGAAGAAGAAGAAGAAGCAACGGCAAAGTTTTCTTGTGCTCTACTCTGCCATGTGTTCTCAACCTTCACATCATTTTACTATCAATGAAGAGACTGACAGAGACACTGTATAGCTGATCTGACATAAGGCCATGTTCTGTTCACAATGAAGACTCTGACAGAGACACTGTATAGCTGATCTGACATAAGGCCATGTTCTGTTCAATTCCCAGTTATTAGAAAAAACTGTTTGTGCCCACACATTCCTCCTGACTAGAAAAACATGCAAATGGAAATGAGGCTGTGTTGGTGGCAATGGAATGGTTAGTTGCTCATGATGTAGTTAATGCTGTCATTGTGATGGATTCACACAGTATGTTCCATAAGACTGAGAAGAGTTTGCTTTGCAAAGAATGGGTTCATCTGTTAAGCCAGTCAGCTGTGACAAGCCTAACGTGGCTTTATTGTCCAGGCCATGCGGGAGTACATGGCGATGATGTGGCAGACAGACTTGCTGGACAGGCTGAAATAAATGGCAGGTTGCCAGCGGACAAGGAGGGACACTGCCAGGACTGTAGTGGACTGGCTGCGGGAGAATGAAGAGCGGGGACGGTGAACAATGTAGCTGTGATGGGACTGCTGGAGCTAGGACAAATTAAAGGTGCTGGCAGGAAATCTGAACTGTGTGGCAGAAAACATCCAACATTTGAAGGGAACTATTAGCAAACATACTCTTGGATGGATGCTGCGGCATGCGGTGGAGCATATATAGGGTTGTCCTGAATGCAGTGAAGTCAGAGTCTAAATTCTGAACTTTGAACTTTAGAAAAGCTTGGACTGTGTACACAGGCAGGAGCTCAGCCATGACGAGAGCAGACATTGTTGCATGACCGTTTCTCGTTGTAGCATGTGTCCTAACTTTCCCAGACTGCACCATTTGTAGGCTAACACTCTGTCTTCAGCAGCCTGGTTGACCTCATGTTATTAATAATGGGGACACTTACCTGGGCAACCCTATCCGAGCACCTACCAGAAAAAAAGATCTCACTGCTTGCACAAAAATCATGTGAATCACACACGGAATCATAGAACATGTCGCAATCTACATCAGTTTCAGAGAGGAACTCCAATTCATGATGAAAATAAGCACAATCTTTCACACACTCGGAAAGAGCATAGATGCCATCAGTACTGTGTTCACAAATTCCTTATAACTAGCACAATACAGACTGTCTATGTAAACAGATTCCTGATAACTAGCACAAAATGGACTACATTACTGATGACTAGCACAATACGGACTGTCTATGTAAACATTACTGATGACTAGCACAATATGGACTGTCTATGTAAACATTACTGATGACTAGCACAATATGGACTGTCTATGTAAACAGATTCCTGATAACTAGCACAATATGGACTACATTACTGATGACTAGCACAATATGGACTGTCTATGTAAACATTACTGATGACTAGCACAATATGGACTGTCTATGTAAACAGATTCCTGATAACTAGCACAATATGGACTACATTACTGATGACTAGCACAATATGGACTACATTACTGATGACTAGCACAATAGGAACTGTCTATGTAAACAGATTCCTGATGACTAGCACAATATGGACTATGTAAACAGATACCTGATGACTAGCACAATATGGACCGATTATGTATAAAGCTGTCAGAAAAGTTATGATTTCTGTTGAAAAGTCATATTTCACATCTAGATTATCCTGCCTACCATTATTAACTCATGCTATCTCTCCATCTGTATAAATTAATGAGTTATCTACACAAACATTACAGGCTGTCTAGAAATAACTTACTGTTAACAGGAATGTCTAAACACTTGTTACTGCAACAAACAACATAATCTTTCATATTCTCTCTTCAGCTATAACATACATTTCTTTAATACTAAGTATCTGAGCCAAGTATTTGAACTTTGTAATTATTTACCTGTTCTTGATTGTGCATTCTTCTTTGGTTGGTAGTCATCTGCCATAGATACCTGCCACAACATGGTGGCTGAAAGTATGGCAATATGTTATTATACATCAAGCAAGGATTCTTCACAAACACGAAAAACATCAATGTCTGAAATATGAACAATGGAAAAGAAAACTAATCAAAATATCTGTACATGAGAAGTTAAAAAAAAAAATACCATGGCTTGTTAGTCACTTTCTGCCTGTAAAACTGCAGGAAGCAGTCATTATTTTATCTGTAGTGAGTGACTATTATTTTATCTGTAGTGAGTTCCCCTTGGAACAACTGTGTTAAGAACACACTTATCTTAACATAGTCTTTATGAGATAGGGAACATAGATTTGTTTTCTTAAAAACTCTTGACCTACTTCTGTACCCCAGAAACCTGTAGCAATCAATACTAATTGCAACTGTTATTTTTGTAAAATATAATGTCAGGTTGGTGGACGGATGGGGACATGGAGATCACCAGCGGGGATGAGGGAAGTCTGGTGTGAAACCAAGGACATGACAAGCCTAAGGGTCTTTACAACAATGGCTATCATAATGATGTAAACAAAACAGACCCAGCAGACTATACGTGGTGGGGAATGGATATCATTGAGACATTTATCAGATTCTTCATTCCAAAGTCGGAGTGTCTCTGTGGAACTGTCTCAAAGCTATCTGGCCAGCCAGCATTGAATGCTGGATCTGATGTGGAGAAGGGGCCAGAGGCTGGTAAACAAAGTTTTGGCCAGGCCAGCCTACACCATTGTCTTCATGGCAGTCCGAGCAAGACCACAGTCTGCTCTAGCAAGGAAAGGTGCTGAAGTCGGAGTTACCCAGCCAAAAGGCGCATCGCAAAAATCAGGGTAACACATATTATCGCTAATGAAATGTCTCTATCTGCAGTTTTCAAACATGGTGCTCGCCCTGTGAAGACTAACCAGGCAGGTGCAGTGCTGGGCCCCCTGCCTCGAAAGGGTCCACCCAATGCTACTGGAGGTCCTCTCAGTTCGTCTTGTGGAGCCAGGAGACAGAGTAGAGCTACTGGCCAAAAAATACAATGGAAGAAAACTGCCAAAAAGCAAGAACTTAAAATAATGGAATGGAATGCTGAGAGTGTCAGCAGTGTTAGAGATGGCTATAGCAAAAAGGTGAAACTAGAGAACATACTTTTTGCAGAGCAGGTAAGTATATGCTGCATGCAGGAGACACACCTAACCAAAGATGCCGCCTTTAAAATCAGAGGCTACCAGTGTTTCAGATCAGACCGACAGGACAGAAGAAAAGGAGGAGTACTCACCCTTGTTAAGAATAACATCGACGCATGTCAGGTGGGAGTGTACATGGAAGGAGCCAAATACCAGATGATCCATCTAAAAACCAGTAATACAGACTTCCACCTCCTTAACTATTACTATCCTAATGATCACCCACTTGCTCTAGAAACAATCCCACATAAAGAGAGACTGATGGTCTGTGGTGATTTAACAGCCATTCCCAGAGCTGGGGCTATGACCACATAGACAAGAGAGGAGAGGAAGTTGAGAGCTGGCAGGATGATAATGGACTTCTCCTGATCAACCAGCCAATGGATCCCCCAACATTTTACTCAAGGGCTTGGCATACAACCTCAACACCAGATCTGGCATTCCACTCTCCAGATCTGAAGTGGAACATTACACGTGAAGTTGGAAAACAACTTGGAGGTAGCAACAACTGACCAGTCTTCCTGACAATAGAAAATGAACTCCTTAACACCAGTAGCCCTCTCCCCAGATGGAACTATAAAAAAGCAAACTGGACAATGTACAGACATCATACAGGTATCCTGATGGGACAGCTGTCCATACAAGGTAGGGATATTAACAGCATAGTGAAGGAATTCGATGCTTGTATCCTTCAGGCCGCTCGTGAAACCATTCCCAGAGGAGCTCGCAGGGACTATAAACCATACTGGTCTAGTGATCTTGGAAAACTCCATGATTACGTGGAAACAGCTCGAAAGCAAGCAGAAAATAGACCATGCCAAGAACACCACAATAATTACCAACATTCTAAGGCCAAATTTCAGAGAGCCAAGCTGCAAGCCAGACGGGAAAGTTGGAGAGAGAAAACAGAGTCCCTAAACTTTGAAAAGGTTGGAAGAAAACTGCGGAAATTAATCAAACAGTTAAACAATGAGAGTACTGGAAGAAGTATAAAGATTACACTAACAGAGGATGGGAAAACTCTTACAGGTAAGCAGGTAGCAGATCACTTTGCTCGCATGTTTGCACAAGACTGCAACATTGATATCCATCACGAGAAAGAGTGTACAGTGCGCACTGACCCACAGAAAGAAGAGGAACAAGTCAGAAAAGTGGAGGTCATGGATGCACCAATCACACGCAGCGAATTAGACCTAACAGTCAGTAAACTGAAACCAAGGAAATTACCAGGACCAGATGGAGTGTCCAATGAAATGATCAAGAACCTGGAAATGGCAGCAATGGGAAAGCTGTTGAATATTTTCAATATGTGCCGGAGCACAGGTAAGTTACCTCAAATCTGGAAGGAAGCAAGCATGGTACCATTGCTAAAGCCAGGGAAAAACAGTGATACAGCCTCCAACTACAGGCCAATCAGTCTCACTAGCTGCCTATGCAAAATGATGGAACACATAATTGACCTGAGGCTAAAATGGTACCCAAAAAGTGAAAACCTTCTCATTCCACAACAAGCAGGATTTAGGCACTACTACAGAGTGACCTATCTCTCTCAAGAGATTGGACGCATTCCAAGAGAAAAACCTTGTACAAGCAGCGTGGATAGACCTGAAGAAAGCCTTTGATAAAGTATGGAAAAAAGGTCTGCTGTGGAAACTAATAAACCGCAATGTGAATGGAAGACTGTACAACTGGATAAATTCCTATTTACACAATAGAAGAGCAAGAGTAGTAATGGATGGACACAAAAGCCAGAAAGTACAGCTGCGACACGGTGTACCACAAGGAGGAGTCCTTTCACCTACACTATTCCTGGTATTCATTAATGACCTGGTCAAGGAACTTCCCTATGGAATCAAAGCGGGACTGTATGCAGATGATCTGGTCATGTGGTGTACAGATGAACAGGTGACAGTTGCTACACAGAGACTCCAAAGAGCAGCAGACATTTTGACATCATGGACAAACAAATGGTGTGTAAGTATCAACACAGAGAAATCAAGTACCACTCTGTTCACTCTCTCATCTAAACAGAAAGCAGGTAAGATCTTTGTAAATGAAATAAGAATAGACAACCAACCAACTTACTTAGAAGTGACTATTGACTCAAAACTGACGTGGAAGCAACACATCAACAGTGCAGAAGCAAAAGCCAGAAGAAAACTAACCATATCAAGAAAATTGAGTGGAACCACATAGGGAGCTAGTGAAAGAATCCTCAAGAATGTATATCAGCAAAGTATTCTACCACATTTAGAATATGGCTCAACATCTTGATGCACAGCATCAAACACTACGCTGCATAATCTAGACAAGGTTCAAAATCAGTCACTACGGATTATCACAGGTGCCATGAGGTCCACACCAGTAGTAGAAATGTAGAAAATAGCTGGTGTTCAAGCACTAAAGGAACGTAGAGACACAAAGGTCATGACCTTGGGAGAAAAATTCCTTAGCTCTGTAAGCCATCCCCTGAAGGAGAGATTCAATAACTTGGCACTAAGACGGCTTAAAAGAAGAAGCTTCATTCATCAGGCCAAGCGTATGCGTAAGCTGATACCTGACCTTCCAGCTGTAGTCGCTCCATTATCATCTGTACCAGAGCATACACCATGGAAAGAAGCAGATTATACACAAATAACTATTCAGACTGAAGTGAAAGGTGTGCAGAATGGTGAGATGCAGAGCAGTCTTGTAAGATCAACAGCCACACTTAGTGTTCTAGATGATAAATATCCATGTAACACCTGGATACGTGTGTATACAGACGGATCTTCACATAATGCCATAAAGAATGAAGGGGCAGGAGCACATACTGATTATCCAAACAACACCACTGACAAGATTTCCATACCCACTGGAAAATACTGCAACAACTATGATGCAGAAGTTAGGGCAATTATTGTTGCAGTTGAAAAACTATCAGACTCCAGAATTGATACGTGCCCCGTAGTAATTCTCACAGATGCAAGATCAGTACTGGAAGCTCTTCAGTGCAACAAACTACCAGATCTTAAGGATGCCCTGTCAAAAATTGGCTTACAGCACAGAGTCACCTTGCAGTGGATTCCCTCCCACTGTGGGATACCAGGCAATGAGAAAGCTGACCGTCTGGCCAAAGGGGGCACTGAAATGGAGCAACCAGACATACCAATCACCTATAATCAGAAAAAAAGCATGATAAAAACCTACAGGAAGCCACAAACACCACCACATGATGACTATCACATGCTAAATAGAAATGAAAAGTCTCCAAACATTTTCCGTCTCCAAACAGAACACAGCCATACACTCTTTGTACATGTGCCCAGGTGCCCCAAACTGTGGAACATATCCTCCAGAACTGCACCAACATCCTCCAGAACTGCACCAACTACAAGACACTGAGAAATAATTACTGGACCAGTGAAACCACCACAGAAGATAAGCTGTACAGTTCCATACATGAGTTACAAAAAATAGTGAAATTTATCCAAGAGACAGAACTGCAGATATAGACAGACAATATGTAAGAAGAAGAAGAAGATCTGTAGTGAGTGATTACTATTTTATTTGTAGTGATTATTATTTTATCTGTAGTGACTATTGTTTTATCTGCAGTGAGTGATTACTATTTTATTTGTAGTGATTACTATTTTATTTGTATTATTATTTTATCTGTAGTGAGTTATTATTACTTTATCTGTAGTGAGTGATTACTATTTTATCTGTAATGAGTGATTACTTTTTATCTGTAATGAGTGATTACTTTTTATCTGTAATGAGTGATTACTATTTTATTTGTACTGAGTGATTATTATTTTATCTGTAGTGAGTGATTATTATTTTATCTGTAGTGAGTGACTATTAATTTATCTGTAGTAATTACTAATTTAACTGTAGTGAGTGATTATTATTTTATATTATTTTATCTGTAGTGAGTGATTATTATTTTATCTGTAGAGGAATAGGTTGTTAACAAACACAAAAATATGGGGCGTAACAAGTTAAAACAATTATATATAAATTCTTGATTGTCCTCTGTTAGAAGTGATTCATGTACTTATAAAACAGAAGTTACTCATGTACTTGTAACAGAAGTTATTCATGTACTTGCAATAGAGAAGTTACTCATGTACGAAGGTTGAAAGTTCTCAGCATAAGGTACAAATACTTGAAATACACAGTTGATATTAGGTGCATTTGTAGATCAGGTTAATATAAGATTAAACACCAAGTTTCAAGAAATTAACTGCAACCAATTTTTTTTTACAGGCTACTGAAGTGGTTAGGGGTGGCAGAAATTGAGAAAATGGATAACATTTCTCACTGAGCAGTCTTTCACTACCTCTGCATCAAGGGCTTATCATCGAAGGAAATCCATGAGGATATGGTAGAGACTAGGAGAGAGTGCCCCTTCTTACAGTACAGTGAAGAAATGCGCAGCTCAGTCCAAACATGGAAGGGAGAGTCTGAAAGATGATCACCGTCCAGGAAGACCAAGAACAGTAATCACTGATGAAACCACGGGCAGAATCCATGACATGATAATGGAGGATGGACGACTAACTGAGCGGTACACTGCTACTGAGTTGGGCATCTGCCAGAAACATGTTCATGCCGTTATTCACAATGGTCTTCAAATGGCAAAGTTTTCTGCTCGATGG
This sequence comes from Achatina immaculata, assembly GCA_009760885.1. NCBI lineage: Eukaryota > Metazoa > Mollusca > Gastropoda > Stylommatophora > Achatinidae > Lissachatina > Lissachatina immaculata. Next base: position 43,031,502 of record CM019718.1, read on the forward strand.
GTTTTGAAACTTCTTGGAGCTGATCACAAACGACAGCGTCTCAACATGTCAAGAGACAATCTTGGCTATTTTTCTGCACATTCTGAAAAGTTTCTTCAGTAATTTGTGACTATGGATGAGACTTGGGTTAATAATTTTCAAACAGAAACCAAAGAACAGTCAAAACAGTGGAAACATCATGGATCCCCACTTCCAAAGAAAGCAAGGGTGGTTCTGTCTGCAGGCAAAGTGATGGCTTTCATCTTTTGGAATTCAGAAAGTGTGCTATTGGTAGACTAAATTCAAAAAGGCAGAACGGTCACCGGGGCCTATTACGCTAATCTTGTGAAGCAACTGTGGGTCAATTTAAAGGAAAAACATGGAGGGAAATTGACAAGAGGAATCATCTTTCATCAAGACAATGCTCCGGTTCACAAGTCGGCGGTGGCAATGGATGCCATTCATGAATGTGACTTCCAGCTTCTTGAACATCCTCCTTATTCCCCACATTTGGCTCCTTCGGACTATTACCTGTTTACCAAACTCAAAAAGGAGCTCAGTGGTTGTAAATTTGCTTCAGATAATGATGTCATTCATGCTGTAGACCACTTTCTACTAGCACAAGATGCTGACTTTTACAAAGAAGGTATCCATATGCTCCAGGATCGCTGGACTAAGTGCAGAAACTTGCAACGGGACTATGTTGAGAAATAACCAAAAAAAACTGTCCACAAATAATCAATTGTACCTTATGTCGAGAACTTATCAATCAACCCTCATATGATCTGTGCCTTTAGAGAAAGTCTGAATCTTTAACCACTTCAGTGTTTTACCTCGAGATATTTCACATGTGCCTGTTGCTCTTAGAGCGTTCATCCCTGAGTTAACTCGCAGATTATAGGCAGATACATTTCACAGTATTATCCCCAAGTTTTCTCACTCTATCCTAAACAGCTGCTAACTTAATTATTTGATATCGTGGGAGGCTGCAGGAAAAGCAAATTCAACAAGCAGGTCAAGCTAAATATAGCCAGTTGTTGTGTTATGCTACACACTTAGTGAACAATGGCTGGTCACAGTAAATGCGTTCAGAGACAATGAGGACATTGCATGATAGTACTGGTGTAGCGATGACATTACAGGCTGGCTTTCAGAGCGGTGGGGAAACATGGTATTTCTACAAGAAGCGTAAAGTGATGCTGCGCTACAGTTTATCAAATAAAGAAAAAAACTATTTGCCGGGATTCAATGTCAACATATCATCATCATGAGCCCATATCAAAAAATTATAACTGTCACTGCCACAAGTGTAATCATTATCATTTGTGACCACCTTCACTCTCATCATTGTTATACGAAGGAAATACCGAATGTTGTGAGGAAAAACTTTTTAAAAATCAGAATTTATAGAGAAAATATAAATGTATCATCTTAAACTGCATTTTGCACTTCATGTAGAGGTCACATGACATCATCATCATGTGTCACGTGACCACATGGAGCATAATCAAAATGGCGGGTACTGAAGTTTCGTTTCATCAATGTGCTGTTACCTAGTTTCTCATTAAAGAGGAAATCCCCACTGCTGAAATTCACCAAAGACTTCAACTTGCTTATGGAGATGTGTGTATGAGTGCTAGCAGTGTTTTAGGAGGTGGACGAAACATTTCAAAGATGGAAACACGAGCATCCAAGACATGCCTCACAGCAGGCGCCCTTGAACTGCCTCCACTAAACGCAATGAGGAAAGGGTTAACGATAAAGAAGACAGACGTGTCACAATATCTGAAATCACTGTAAACCTTGGAATAGGACACAATGCAGTACGGGAAATGATTGAAAGCCTAGGCTATAGAAAAGTTTGCGCCCACTGGGTCCCACAGGAGAGAACATCCAGAAAGCAGAGCATCTGTGCTGTCAGTCAGCTGGAATGGAATTCTACCAGGAGGGTATTTTCAAACTTGCAGAGTAATGGAAAAATTGTGTGCAGAGAAATGGAGATTATGTTGAAAAGTGAAGAAAAGGATGCAGATTAAGGTGATACATTTATATTTTCTCTATCTATAAATTCTGATTTAAAAAAAATTTTTGCTCACGACATTCGGTATGATCACTGTATTATACCATAATAACCACAATCGTCGTTATATTATACCATAGTAACCACCATCATCATTGCCACCACTTTCACCATCATCATCAGTCTATGTCAAAAAATATTACTTTCATTTCTGCATAACAAATCTTTACTTTGTCTTTATAACTACTGTGCATTCCACTTGTTTTTTTGTTTTTTTTTAAAACCCTAACCAGGTTAAGGAATGATCTGTGCCTTCATAGAAAATCTGAAACTCAGAGAAGAAATCCCCAATGAACTGTCACAGGTTTAGTGTACTATATTATACTTTTTTTTCATAATAGAAAAAATGTGCTTGTGTAAGTAGTGAATACTTGTGAATGTACTTGTGTGTGTCACACAAAAACTCACAAGAATAAATGAGTGCTGGAAAAATGGGTTCGTTTCTTGTCTGAGCTGTCTCAACAAGCATCCTCAATGGCCCCTTTGGACACAGAACTGCCACTAGGTCTGAAATGAAAATACAGACATATGCAACAAACCTATCTCTGTTGTACTAAACTTTAGCTGCAGGCCTCACATTCTAAAACATGTACTAAACATTAGTTGCATGCCTTACATTCTAAAACATGTACTAAACATTAGCTGCAAGCCTCACATTCTAAAATGTCCTAAACTAATACCTGCTAGCCTCACAATTTTTTTTTAAAATGTACTAAACTTTAGCTGCAAGCCTCACATTCTAAAATGTCCTAAACTAATACCTGCTAGCCTCACAATTTTTTTTTAAAATGTACTAAACTTTAGCTGCAAGCCTCACATTCTAAAAAATGTACTAAACTTTAGCTGCAAGCCTCACATTCTAAAAAATGTACTAAACTTTAGCTGCAAACCTCCTCATTCCAAAATGTCCTAAACTAATACCTGCTAGCCTCACAATTTAAAAAAAAAAAAAAACATACTAAACTTTTGCTGCAAGCCTCCATGTTCTAAAATACCTTATGTTAAAAAATACAAATCTTTTTATGACAAGTGATTTCTGTCTGATCATAAGGACAAGAACAAGGAATATTATTTGCTCTTCTAACCATCACCACTAGATAACTACTACCAGCTGAAGTGATGTGCAACACGGGTTGACAACTCCCAGGGCAAATCAGAACATGGTCAAGTACATAACATTTCCACTTCACAAGTACAAGGTGTGATTGGAAAATTTCCTATACAGTAAAAACTCATTACAGCTCCTACTAGCCACACAGCTCCTACTAGCCACACAGCTCCTACTAGCCACACAGCTCCTACTAGTCACACAGCTCCTACTAGCCACACAGCTCCTACTAGCCACACAGCTCCTACTAGCCACACAGCTTCTACTAGCCACACAGCTCCTACTACCCACACAGCTCCTACTAGTCACACAGCTCCTACTAGTCACACAGCTCCTACTAGCCACACAGCTTCTACTAGCTACACAGCTCCTACTAGCCACACAGCTCCTACTAGACACACAGCTCCTACTAGTCACACAGCTCCTACTAGCCACACAGCTCCCATTAGCCACACAGCTTCTACTACCCACACAGCTCCTACTAGTCACACAGCTCCTACTAGCCACACAGCTTCTACTAGCCACACAGCTTCTACTAGCTACACACCTCCTACTACCCACACAGCTCCTACTAGAGACACAATTCCTACTAGCCACACAGCTCCTACTAGACACACAGCTCCTACTAGACACACAGCTCCTACTAGCCACACAGCTCCTACTAGCCACACAGCTCCTATTAGCCACACAGCTCCTATTAGCCACACAGTTGCTACTAGCCACACAGCTCCCATTAGCCACACAGCTTCTACTAGCCACACAGCTCCTATTAGCCACACAGCTGCTGCTAGCCACACAGATCCTACTAGCCACACAGCTTCTACTAGCCACACAGCTTCTACTAGCTACACACCTCCTACTACCCACACAGCTCCTACTAGAGACACAATTCCTACTAGCCACACAGCTCCTACTAGACACACAGCTCCTACTAGACACACAGCTTCTACTAGCCACACAGCTTCTACTAGCCACACAGCTCCTACTAGCTACACACAGCTCCTACTAGCCACACAGCTCCTACTAGCCACACAGCTTCTACTAGCCACACAGCTCCTACTAGCCACACAGCTTCCTACTAGCCACACAGCTCCTACTAGCCACACAGCTCCTACTAGACACACAGCTCCTACTGGCCATCATCACTCTTAATAGTTCCCTTGCACATGGATACACCGGTCCCTGTGCTCTCTCCCTAGCTGGAAAGCTCCCTAGAAGCTCATCTCAGCAAGGCTGTCAGGCACCACCTGCAATTCCATCTAGATTCCCTCAGAATTGTCAAATCAACATCTTGTCAACTTCTTCTTCAATACAGAGAACAGGAAGAAGTCAAATCAACATCCTGTCATCTTCTTCTTCAATACAGAGAAGAAGAAGAAGTCTGGGGTGTGAACATGGAGGATGACAACCATGCTGCTCCTCACTAAAACTGCTGAGTGATGAGCATGCTGTGAGTGAGAACACTGCCAGTTTCTCCCCCTCACCACAGCCTGCAGTGTCAGCAGATGCCACACAGATGCAAACTGTCACAGAAGAAGTTGAAATTCACAATTTGGGCAGCTGGGGCCAATTCTTGCTGCACAAGGCCCCCTGACATCACAGAAAGTGATCACCGTGTCCTTGACATTGCTTTCCAACTGTCTGGTCCTTATTTTTGGTCTTGCTGGCCTTGGAATGATAGCTAATTTTGTCTCCAGGTCATAACCACAAACCTAGCTCCACCCACCCACAATCTCACAAAATCTGAGAACTAGAGAGGAATCTACCTACTAATGGTGCCAAGCAAAATCTTCTACAGGCTACTTTTACAAAGAATCAAGGGCAGTGTGAGTAAGATACTTAGATGGGAACAAGGGGGTTCACAAAGAGGAGATCATGTACAGACTAAATATTCCTTACTTAGATGGGAACAAGGGGGGGGGGGGGTCACAAAGAGGAGATCACGTACAGACCAAATATTCCTTACAAGAACAATTATCAAAGAATGACTAGAGTGGAATGCAACATTATACATAAACTTTGTGAACTTTGAGAAGGCCTTTGAAGATATATATGTGAACAACCAAAGCTGCTTCAAAACAAGACAACAAACTACATGTTCCAGATCAAAATGGGAATAAGACATTTATTTTCCTGATCATCATGGACTGGATAATGAAGACTGCCACCAAAGACAGGCCTAGAGGATTAACCTGGGGGGATCACAAATCATCTAGAGGATTGTGACTTCACTGATGACATTGGTCTACTCTGAAATAATCATAGAGAAGACAACTTGGATTAACAAAATAATCAGATCGGCAGGTGTGAACATACACCCAGACAAGACTAAGACCATGAGAATCAATAGAAAAAAAAATGAGGAAAGAATCTCAGTTGGGACAAGACATTAAAGAAGTAAAACATTTCAAATAACTTGGAAGCCTCATTTCAGCAGACAGCAGTATCAAGAAGGAAATATCTCACAAGAACTGGACAGGCATCTCAGGCCTGCAACAAATTACCAAACATATGGAGATCTCCCATTCTCTATATGAACCCCAAGCTCAGAATCTAGAAATCCATATTATGTGTAGTCAAAATATGGAGAACTAGTTGGAGAATCAAAAGTAGACTGTGAGGATTTGAAGGAAGATCCCTTAGGAAAATTCTCAGAATACACTGGGAAGAACATGTGATAAACAAGGAAATAACCAAACATACAGGCATTGAGGACATTACTAGCGAGGTCAAAAGATGAAGACGGAAATGGCTGGGTCACATACTACGAATGACAAAAAAACAAGACACCCCTACAGCAGCTTGTCTTGGACACCTCAAGGGAAAAGAAAGAGGGGCAGGCCACTGGGACATGGAGGCACATAACACAGGAACAACTAAAGGAAGCAGGGAAGACATGGCTTGAGGTATCCTGACTTGCTCAAGATAAGACTGACTGGAGAACCTTTGCTGATGTCTTATGCTCCACTGGGAGTACAGAGGAATGATGATAGCTCTCATCACCAGCAATGACCTTGAACAAGAAGGTTCATCCTCTGAGGACAGTTGTAAAAACTCAGTGCAGACACTGATAAGTTGCATCTGGTCGGACATTTCACACATGGTAACTGAAACACATTTTGAACAAAAACTAACTTGTGCGTTTATCTGAACACCTCATATCATCACTGAACACTTCCCCAAACATTCATGACACCACACACTCCAAGCAACCATGACGCTGAATACTTACCCCAAATGATCATGACACCACATACTTACCTAAAATGACCATGACACCACACACTTACCCCAAATGACCATGATACCACACTTACCCCAAATGACCATGACACCACACACTTACCCCAAATGACCATGACACCACACACTTACCCCAAATGGCCATGATACCACACTTACCCCAAATGACCATGACACCACACGCTTACCCTAAATGACCATGACACCACACACTTACCCCAAACAACCATGACACCACACACTTACCCCAAACGACCATGACACCAAGCACTGCCCAAGTAGTCCAATCTGGCATATATTTAATGAACATGAGAGCAACAAGGGCGCTAACCATGATGAGATAAGCTTGTTGTAAGAGTAATGGACCTTTCCAGTGTATACAAAACAGTCCACCTACACCAAAGTTCCACATTATAATAACCACTGTGATGTAATCCATGGGCACATTGTAGGCACGGAGGATTTGTCTGCAGGTACAAATATATATGGCATCACAAACATGTACAAAAAGATATAGGATCAAAAACACGAATGAGCAGATATGTCATCAAAAATGAAGATATGGCATCAAAAAACATGTATAAGATGTCATCAAAAACAAAGATATAGCATCAAAAATGTGTACATGATATGAAATAAAAACATGTACAAGAAGATATGGGAGCATCAGGTACACGTGCAAAAAAAGATATGATACCATCAAGTAAATGTACAAAAAGATATGACAGTATCAGAAGATACTGCACAGGGAACAAAAGACTAGGAGAAGAAAGGAAAACTGGTCACAGTGACTTGAAGTCTTGGAGCAGAAAACATGAAACTAACTTTCAACTAGATTCCATAATCATGAAAATCAATTCAAGCCATCTCTGTAGCACCACCTTGATATCAGAGATGCTACAAAGAAATGGGAAAGTCTTGGCCAGCGCTGGTTCCATAAACCTCTAAGTTCTATAATCCTCCAGCAGCACTTGTTCCGTAACCTCCAGCAGCGTTAGTTCCATAACCTCCTGCAGTATTAGTTTCACAAACCTCCAAGTTCTACAAAACTCCAGCACCACTAGTTCTTTAAACCATCACCATGTCATCTTCCCCTTGCGTCTTACACTTGAAAAAAGCCAAACACATTTTCAGATATGGTCGTCTCTAACTGTATTCTGTTTGCGGAAAGCTTCAGTCAGTCACATAAAACAAAATAAGTCACAAAATAAGTAAGTAAAAAGTAAAGGTAATCCTGTCATGCCTTAGAGGCACATAGAGAAAACAAAACACACACACACACACACACAAAATTACTTACTCTAGGTACATGAATGAGAAAAAAAACAGCAGTAAGACTGATGACAAGACAAGCCATCCATTGATAATCTGAAAACATAAACATGCCACAAATCAAAGTCAGTCTATCAACCATCAAGATATAATATTCACATGTGAGTGCTGCCATTGTGGCTGTGGTATGATGGTAACAGAGTGGTGAGAAACAATGCTGTGGTGTGATGGTAACAGAGTGGTGAGAAAGGTTGCTGTGGTGTTGTAGTAATATTGTGGTGAGAAAGGTTGCTGTGGTGTTGTAGTAATATTGTGGTGAGAAAGGTCACCGTGGTGTTGTAGTAATATTGTGGTGAGAAAGGTTGCTGTGGTGTTGTAGTAATATTGTGGTGAGAAAGGTTGCTGTGGTGTTGTAGTAATATTGTGGTGAGAAAGGTTGCTGTGGTGTTGTAGTAATATTGTGGTGAGAAAGGTTGCTGTGGTGTTGTAATAATATTGTGGTGAGAAAGGTTGCTGTGGTGAGAAAGGTCAGCGTGGTGTTGTAGTAATATTGTGGTGAGAAAGGTTGCTGTGGTGTTGTAGTAATATTGTGGTGAGAAAGGCTGCTGTTGAAGACAGAAAGTTACAAACACTTAAAGCAGAAAAAAAAATCTTACCAACCCTCAGAACTGTGTCTTAGTTGAAACTAAGCAAATATGTCACAACTAAACTGTGATCTTGTAACATTCAGAGCCTATCTTGTAACATTCAGAGCCTATCTTGTAACATTCAGAGCCTATCTTGTAACATTCAGAGCCTCGTGTCTTAGTTGAAACTAAGCAAATATGTCAGAACTAAACTGTGATCTTGTAACATTCAGAGCCTATCTTGTAACATTCAGAGCCTATCTTGTAACATTCAGAGCCTATCTTGTAACATTCAGAGCCTATCCTGTAAAATTTAGTAAGCACACTGCAACACAGAAAAGCCACATTCAGCACCTACCCTGTAACATTTATATTTGTATAAAAGCAGCAGGATGACTGTCATAACCACAATGACACCAAGAAGGATGACAGCATTAGCCATAGACTGCCAGAGCTTGGTGCTGGTATCATCTGTCTTGTCATGGAAGGGTGTGTAGATTCTACAGGGAGGTTAAATGTTAACAACTTATCAACACTCCTACCCAGACACTCATCACTTCATACAACAGAAAACATTCACCAATATATAATTCACTTCATGGCTTCTTCCTCTTCTTCTTCAGCTTTTTGAGCAGCAGATAAAGTTGGCCTCCATTCTTCTCTAATCTTCTCTTTCTCCAGTTGCTAATACCAGTTTCTTTTATTAACACACAAATAATTAGTGTATAGGTATAAAAAACTAAGTATATAACTATAAGCATAGAACTATAAGTATATAAAACTAAGTATATAAGTATATAAAACTAAGTATATAACTATAAGTATATAAAACTAAGTATATAACTATACATGGAGCCACTGCAGTAAAGCTGTGACAACAAAATGTATAAACTAGGAAAAATGTAGGCACAGCTTTATTACTTAACGAGTACACAGTTGTGGCGTTTCACTGTGAAAGATGTTCTTACCTTTTTCCTAGTTTATACAACTTCTTTTATATCCTCTTCTATGTTGTCTTGGCCTACCCCTTGGTCTTGTTTCCCTCATCTCTTGTGCATACATCATTTTCATTTGCATGTTCTCTTCCATTCTTTTTACATGGCCCAACCAGCGTAATCTGTTCAGTTTATTGTTCTTTCTAGCTCTCCATTCTCCACTTTTGGTATCCGTTATGGACCCAAATATTCTTCATAGGATCTTATCCTCAAAGATCTGCAACTGTTGTTCATCTTCCTTTGGTGTAATCCATGTTTCTGATCCATACATGATGAATGGTCTTATTATAGTTTTGTAGATTGTTATTTTGGTGTTTTGGGACAGGATTTTGGATTTTAACTGGTGTTGCAAGGCAAAGTATATTTTATTCCCTACCTGTATTCTGATTTTAATTTCCTCACTTACTGTGTTGCTTCTGTTGAAGGTTGTGCCTAGATATTTGTATGTTTCTGCTTTCCTAATAATCATCTCTCCAACATTTATATAATCTTGATCATTCTGCCTTTAGTCTCTTGATATCTTCATATACTCTGTCTTGGCTGATGGTCAAGGTCACTTTTAGTGCCACATCTCTCAGGTGTATGCAGGTATTGATAACTTCTTGCATAGTTCCCCCCACCAGGTCGATCTCATCAGCTTATCCTAGTATTTTAGCTTGTTCTTCTGTACTGCTTTCATATTTCACTTTTCTGATTACCTTTTCTAGCACCGGGTTGAATAGTAATGGAGATAATGTATCACCTTGTTTTAAACCAGTTCTTACAGAGAACGGTTCTGACTTTCTTCCCTTATATATTACTATACTGTGTGCATCCTCCATACATATTCTGGTCAGATTGATTCATTTATTAGGCATTTCAAACTCTTTCATAATTTTCCATAAGTTGCTCCCATTCTATCTATGCTGTCATAAGCTTTCTTGAAGCCAATAAAGATATTATGTACTTATCCATATTCCCAGTACTTTTCTGCTCTTTGACGTAGACAAAATATTTGGTCTATGGTTGACCTATTCTTCCTAAACCTGCTTGATAGTCTCCCGGTATGTTCTTGCTGAATGGTTTTAATCTATTTAAAAGTATAATAGATAGTATTTTGTAGCTTGTTTATAGTAATGATACTCCTCTGTAGTTTTCACACTTGCTCTTATCACCTTTTTTTTAGAATACTGGGATCAGTAATGACTCTCTCCATTCACTAGAGAGTTTTTCTTCTCTCCATATTTGTTGTATTAGTGCACATATCTGTTCATGTAGATTTAGACCTCCTTCCTTAATCAGTTCTGCAGCAGTTCCATCTGAACCAGTTGCTTTGTTGTTTCGCAGAAATATGATACTGTTGATGACTTCCAAGTCTGGTTTCTCTATTTTAGGCTCACTCTTATAGGCTCTTCACAGTTTTTTTCAAAATATTCTTTCCATCTGATACGGATTTTCCATTCATTATTTATAATGTTTCTATTACTATCCTTCAAGTCCTATACTTTTCTCTTGACAGCAGAACTTGTCCCAAGTTCATGTCTTCTACTGTTAATATCTCCTTACACTAGTACCATTTCTCCAATGACTGTTATATCTTCTCCAAGCCATCTGATTTCCTGTAATGCTGTAACATCCTTGTCATACCTACTTAGATCATGACTTCATACAACAGAAAACACCAGAATATAATTCAGTTCAAGACTTCATACAAAAGAAAACATTCACCACCATATAATTCAGCTCATGACTTCATACAAAAAGAAAACATTCACCACCATATAATTCAGTTCATCACTTCAGACAACAGAAAACATTCACCATCATATAATTCAGTTCATAACTTCATACAACAGAAAAAATTCACAGCCATATAATTCAGTTCATGACTTCATACAACAGAAAACATTCACTACCATATAATTCAGTTCATGACTTCATACAACAGAAAACATTCACTACCATATAATTCAGTTCATGACTTCATACAATAGAAAACACCAGCATATAAATCAGTCATCACTTCATACAACAGAAAACACCACCATATAATTCAGCTCATCACTTCATACAACAGAAAACATCACCATATAACTCAGTTCATCACTTCATACAACAGAAAACACCACCATATAATTCAGCTCATCACTTCATACAACAGAAAACACTAGCATATAATTCAGCTCATGACTTCATACAAAAGAAAACACCACCATATAATTCAGCTCATCACTTCATACAACAGAAAACATTCACTGTCATATAATTCAGTTCATCACTTCATACAACAGAAAACACCACCATATAATTCAGCTCATTGCTTCATATAACAGAAAACACCAGCACGTAATTCAGTTCATCACTTCATACAACAGAAAACACTAGCATATAATTCAGCTCACCACTTCATACAACAGAAAACATTCTCCAAAATGTTTGGACTGAAGCAGACAACAGAAAGAACATCAGGTCGAAAGAAAACAAGGAGACAAAGAAAGATAAAAACCAGAAGAACCAAGTCCAGAGATTGTTCAAGAAAGCAAGCGAAGCAGAAAAGGTGGGGCTGAAACAGACTTTGAGATCACCTCAAATCTTGACACAGTGCCCTATACAAAGCAGAAAAGGTGTGGCTGAAACAGACTTGAGAACACCTCAAATCTTGACACAGTGCCCTATACAAAGCAGAAATATTGTGCAAAAAGAGAAGGGAGACAAAACAGATGTGAGAAAGCTTCTTCAAAGACTCATTTATGTTGACTAAACAGCAGGGACTCTATGTGTGAGCAATCTAAAGCAGGGACTCTCTGTGTGAGCAATCTAAACCAGGGACTCTATGTGTGAGCAATCTAAAGCAGGGACTCTCTGTGTGAGCAATCTAAACCAGGGACTCTATGTGTGAGCAATCTAAAGCAGGGACTATATGTGTGAGCAATCTAAAGCAGGGACTCTATGTGTGAGCAATCTAAAGCAGGGACTATATGTCTGCCATCAAAAGATGCACTAGAAGATCCCTTATGTGAGACACACTCTAATGGAAGTTAAGACACAGCACTTGCACACATGAAGAGCCCGGTGTGACCCAGTGCAATAAGAACAGCAGCAAATGTGCATGAGGTATCAAAATACTGCACTGTCTGAGTGTTTAACAAAAGTGCCTTGTGTTTCTGCTTCTCTCTTATGTGCTGTACAAAATCATCAAACAGACGGACTGGACAAACTAGTGTGACATATGTGAAGTGTGGTCAAAGGCTTGGTTACATTAACTCTTCCCATGCGTTAGGAAGAAACACGGACGTGTCGTGAAGTGCAGGAGTAAAAACACGGGTCTTGGTCTGTAAGGGGGTCTAGTTGTAAAATGGAATGGAAAACAGTATTTCCATGTACTTCCGTATACTTAATATGTTTCAAAGTATAGCTAAATGAATGAAAATTTCATAAATGCAGAGTTTTTTAGGAAAAAAGAAGTAATGTGATGTTTTTAGACACTGATTGTGGCCAGCTCACCATCGCCTAGGTCTAGATCTGCACTACTTACCCCTACTTACCGTCTGAGATGTGTAGATCTACTTGTCGATCTTGTATTCTGATTCTATGTTGCATTCTCGCTAAATTAATGTCTGAAATAACTCCTAACTACTTCTCCAGTCGTCTAAATATGTCTAGATCTACTTGGGATACATTCAAGAGCAGTGGGGTGGTCACAGGCCATATCCATACTCCTATCTACATCATCAAAAATTGAAAAATTTCAGTCTTTCTCTTCCTTTTTCTCGCTCGGCGTTGCTCGTAACTAGGCACTCTTTCGCCATTTTGAAAAGTGTCACCGGAATCGCGGATGAAATATGTACAATCTAAATGTTACACCGCTTGTTTTAATGAAACAAACAATTGTCACTATAATGACCATACAGTAGCTTCGGGATACCAGAAGAGTCGCTATATCGACCAAACACACGGAAAGAGTTAATATAAGACAGAATAGCAAATCCACTAACAGACAGTAAGGAACTCTGGTAAGTTACAGACATGAACATCCAAGTAGTATCTTCAGCCTTATAAAGAGTTATAAACCAACAACTCCCAGACCTCAGCTATGTTTTACCAACTCTGACGCTAACACATCGGCTATGTTTTACAAACTCTGATGCTAACACATCAGTTATGTTTCACAAACTCTGACGCTAACACATCAGCTATGTTTCACAAACTCTGAAGCTAACACATGAGTTACGTTTCACAAACTCTGACGCTAACACATCAGCTACGGGCTGATGACTGCCAAATCAGGCAGTGTCTTCACCCTCATAATAAGTGATATGCAAACTACAACAGTGTAATATGTGATACTCACATGTAAACAACTACAACAGTGTAATATGTGATACTCACATGTAAATAAGTACAACAGTGTAATATGTGATACTCACATGCAAACAACTGCAACAGTGTAATATGTGATACTCACATGTAAATAAGTACAACAGTGTAATATGTGATACTCACATGTAAATAAGTACAACAGTGTAATATGTGATACTCACATGTAAACAACTACAACAGTGTAATATGTGATACTCACATGTAAATAAGTACAACAGTGTAATATGTGATACTCACATGTAAACAACTACAACAGTGTAATATGTGATACTCACATGTAAATAAGTACAACCGTGTAATATGTGATACTCACATGTAAACAACTACAACAGTGTAATATGTGATACTCACATGTAAACAACTACAACAGTGTAATATGTGATACTCACATGTAAACAACTACAACAGTGTAATATGTGATACTCACATGTAAATAAGTACAACAGTGTAATATGTGATACTCACAGGTAAACACCACCATCCGTGTAATATGTGATAGAACTGATAGTTGCTACCACCACCACCATACACAGCGTGACTGGGACAAAGAGCATGATGACATGCTTGGCCCCGTACAGCAATGTCTCCTCATCTTCACTGTCCGGGTTCTCGCCACCTCCTGGCTCCCTGTTCTGTCTGGGTCCCGTCTCATTCCCTTCTGGGTCAACCAACTGCTGTCTTGACCGATGTCTATGGTTCCTGTTTGTGTTCTCATCTGCTTGTGACAAGTCTGTAGTACCACTGCTTGGACTGACTACAACAGTCTAACATAGATAAAACAACCAAGTTTAGCTGAATGACTACAACAGTCTAACATAGATAAAACAACCAAGTTTAGCTGAATGACTACAAGTCTAGATAAAACAACCAGATTTAGCTGAATGACTACAAGTCTAGATAAAACAACCACATTTAGCTGAATGACTACAACAGTCTAACATAGATAAAACAACCAAGTTTAGCTGAATGACTACAAGTATAACACAGATAAAACAACCAAGTTTAGCTGAATGACTACAAGTCTAGATAAAACAACCACATTTAGCTGAATGACTACAAGTCTAACAAATAAATAAAACAACCAAGTTTACCTGAATGACTACAACAGTTTAACAGAAATGGATTAAACAATCAAGTTTTGCTGAATGACCACAAGTCTAACAGAAACAGATAAAAAAGTTTATCCAAGTGTTCTGCATAAACAGTTCAGTACAGGTAAAACAACCAAGCTTAACAAAATGAAGCTTTTATCTTTATTCAATTCACTTTATTCTTACTACTTATGCCAACAACCTAGAATTAGCTTTCTGAAAATACAAAACATATGTCAGGTTGCACTTCTTTAACAATTCCTTTGCTTCTGTTTTGTAGACAAGTCATTACCAATGTGTCCTTTAAGCTCTGCAGACAGGCAGACAGGCAGGCAGGGGAGAAAAACACCATGAAAAATGATTTTCAAAGTTAAGAACTGAAGAAATGTTCCACTGAAAGGAGAAACCTAAACAATTTTAGCTTCTTTAACCCAAAAAAAAAAAAAGAAACCATTATAATCAACAAATTATATGTGCAAACATTTCTAATATTTTCAGCATGTCTGTTCAGGTTATTGAGTTCACGACAGTTTCTTCCACAGCTGGACATCAAGATATGACACACATGCTAGAAAACTTGACACAGACGGTAACGATATGAGAATTATTAAGAATATGTACCAGAACCAAAGAGCAGCAATAAGAGTAAACAATGACGTTGGTGAGTATCAGGATCTAAAATAAGGTGTAAGATGAGGTTGCATACTGTCACCTGATCTTTTCTCATTATACAATGAAAACATCATGAGAGACATTAAAAATGTGAGAGGAATTAAAATATGAGGCCAAAGTATCAACATCCTGAGATGTGTGGGTGACACCGTTCTAACAGCAGAAAGTGAAAGCAGTTTGTAGAAACTTGTGAATAAGATTACTGAAGAGAGCAACAAAAGAGCCCTAGAGCTAAACAGTAACAAGACAGTAACAGAGGCAATATCAGAAGGAATAAACATACCAAAGTGCAACATCTTTTCAAACAGGAAGACACTGAAACAAGTAAATAAACTGAATTCTCCTAGAACAACAATAACAGCTGATGGCAAGTGCACAAATGAAATAAAATCACGGATAAGACAAAAACAGCTTTTTATGACATGAAAAAGATACTAGCACTCGAGAGTAAATAACTGCTCGTGAGCACCTTCCCTACCCAAAACATTTTTCCCAAACTCGGAGTTTTGAGAGGCAAGCATAGATGCCAGCAAATCCTCCGTTTGGTTTTTTTTTTTTTTTAGAGGGATTTTCACCCACAGATATAACATAGTCTAAGATGATCGAAAGTGTCCTATTGTTTGTTTGTGATCACCAATGATTTTTGCCATTTTCTGCTGAGGATCTGAGAATGGGGAGAGAAATCAGGAGTGTCCTAGTTCCGGCTTTGAAGTGGTTACTTTTTTTTTTATAAGAACGATCAAGACTGCAGTGTTGAAATAAAACGTTCAGACGTTCAGTTCAGTTGTGACAATTTTAAAAGGGCAGTCGAATTTCTTGTTATATTACGTTAAAAGCCAAAAATATACGTCATTGATAGATTTATTATGTGTAAACGCAGTTTAGAAGATTCGAACAACTTGGAAGCTTCTTCATCTAAAGAAGGTTCTAGTCTACCAGTACACAGCGAACCAAGAATAAAGAAACATTCTTCTTTTCAGGAGAACTGGGAAAAGGAATTTCTTTAAATAATGATGACAATACACGAACGATTTGTCTTTTGTGCCATGCTTCTTTATCAGGATTCAGAAAAGCAAATTGTCAAAGACACTATATTACACATCATAGTGCATTTGTCAAAGAGCACCCTACTGGGTCAGATGCAAGAATATGTAAATTAGAAGCGCTCAAATTGCAACTCAAGCCTCAACAGAAATGCTTTTTATCTGGCTGCAATGTTAATAACCTTTCAACCGAAGTGTCTATATCGGTGTCTCATAAAATCATCAAGCATGGCATGACATTTTCAAGTGGGGAAGGTGTGAAAGAGTGAGCAGTCTGGCAAAGAGTATACCTGAAAGTACAGAAATATTCTTATTAATGCTGCAAAAAATGTGCCTCTTAGTAATGACAAGTTTCTGGCGAGCTGACCTCATAGTGGCCCAAATGTAGGAGAAAAGTTTGTTAGAACCATCTGAATGTATGTATTTTTCACTTGCTGTTGATGAATCGTCAGTTGCACATCTGATGTGTTTTTTACGCTGCGTAAATGATCAAAGAAGTGTGGATAATTTATTTTTGACAGTTTTGCCACTTTCAGGTACAACTACGGGTCAAGACATTTACGCTGCTGTTACCAATTTCCTAATTTCCAGTGTCATCGACATATCAAAGCTCGTATGTGTGCTTACAGACGAAGCACCCTCAATGGTTGATTAAAAACAAAAGACTCATCAGTCTTCTGAAAAAAACGTTTTCCTCAATTCATTCACTATCATAGCTTAATTCATATTGAAAACCTAGATCGCCATTTGAAATCCATTCCTGAAATTTCAGAACACTTCAAAGTGATTGTTAAGTTGATCAACTTTCTTGTTGCACAACCCCTTAACAAACTTCCGCTGAAAGTCTTCTTGCATTATTTATCAGCGCCATATTCAGAACTAATCCTTCACGTGGACATTCGCTGGTTAAGTCCTGGTGATGCTGCTACAAGGGTCTGGAAAGTTTTCCAAGAAATCAAAGCATATATTTCTTCAAATGGGTTTGCAGTAAAATTTCCTGAAATATTAGAGGATGATTTCAGTATTAATACAGCTTTCATGGCTGATCTCTTTCAGCGTCTGAACAAGCTTAATAAGCACCTTCCGGGAGAGAACACAATATGTGAACTGAAAGAAATTATATTTTCATTTTCATCAAAATTCGAATGGCTCCTGTCTACAGCAAGTAAGAATGAACTGCAACATTTCTCGGAACTTGCACGCACACTGTTGAGTCTCGGTCGTGCACAGTCAGAATGTCCTAAAAGTGTCCCACCCGCTTGCAATTCAAGATCTTTTGAACGAATTTGAAAGACGTTTTCATATTTTGGAAGAAAATGAACAGTTGTTTAATATGGCGTATAACCCTTTTCAATTTAATGTGGACTTAATCAGGAAAATCGAGATAATTCTAGAGAACGATATGGTTGCTCGTGCAGAACTTGAATTGATAGATCTCCTTGGCACTGAAATATTTGTTCAAAAAGGAGAAATTCACAGTCTTTTGGGGAGCAGGAGATACAAAAAGGTTCCAAATTCTTTGAAGTGTTTCTCTCAAATGTCTGGCTATGTTCGGGATGACCTACCTGTGCAAAAAAGCTTTTTCACTCATGAAATACCTCAAGAAGAAAGCACGATCACGTTTAACAGATTCACATCTGGAATACCGTTTATATGTAGCTACAAGCAACTTCTCCTTGGACATCTCTGCAATTCTGAGCAACATTCAAGCTTAAGGATCTCATTAACCTGGTGAGCGTTTTTAATTTAGTATTATTATTATTATTAATATTTTAATTATACATTATGGTGCTCCCACACTAGATTTTACTTGTGGACGGTGTTCACCATGTTAAAAAGATTGAGAACGCACGTATTAGCAAATACAATGATGTCCCTAAAAGTGAAGAGAAGAGTATTATAGTGCTTTAAAGAGCCAATATTGCTATATGGTTGTAAAACTTGGACAGTCAATAAAAGATGACAAAGAGACTGGAAGCAACCGAGATGGTTTTGGAAAAAGAAACAAAAAAATACCTTTGACAGACAGAAAAACAAATGAAGAGGTTCTCACAGACATTTCAGAACAAGGAAAACTAGTCAACGGCAATCAAAATTTCTCTGACAGGTCATGAGAAGACAGAAGCACACAATAATAGCTCAATGTAAAAAAAAACTAAGAAAAAAAAAGTAGGAATAGCTTTATTAATTAATGAGCACCCAGTTGTGATGTTTCGATTTGAACCTCAATCATACAAAAACACACAGGACAAAGGAATACAGAGAGAAGATAAAAAAAAAAGGTGAGTGAGTGATACAGTAGTAATTTAGCTGGGAGAAGGTGAAATAGGTGATTACAGTTGGGGTATAGGGGCTGCAATCTGATGCTGCTAGGAAGTTCTGAACTATGTGTTATAAGTGAGAAAGGAATAGAACTTAGTGCAGAAAAAATATGACTGTGGATTAATGTTAGGTGTAGCTAAATTGTGAGTTCAAGCCATGTTGTTCCAGTGTTCCGTATTCCTGAATGTAGCAGTTCTCAAGCTCTAGGCAGCTTCTGTGATGGCTATTACCAGAAAATCAGGCTTGACTCTGTAGTTGGGGCCACTGAAATGATTAGGGCCAGAAAATCAGACTTGCCTCTGTGGTTGGGGCCACTGAAATGATTAGGGACTGGTTTTGAAGCATGCTGGGCAATATCATACAGATATTTCCTCTAATCTGATCCAAGTTTCATCATATAAGTTATCTTGCATCTTTTGCACACACAATGGCATATATCACATTATCGGATTCGCATGCGAATCCTTCATGGAGAGTGAAGATAGTTTTAGGAAAGATGACTGTTTTCATTTCCCAGACTACAGGGCAGGAACACAGCAAGGGCAGTTACATTTTCTGGTGCCAACATATGCAAGGTTCTGCTTCGGGTGGCTGTCCTTAAGATTTGGTTCCCATTTGTATGCTAATAGGGCTAGATCAGAGAAGTTGTCAAAGTATCTGAGTTGAATTAGTGGCAGATGGCGATACAAAATTTTCTTAACCATCTGACCATGTGGAAGAAAAGGAAGTACTAATTTAACTCTGTCAGATGAGGTAACAGGTTTTGTTTTAATGCCTCTTTGCGGCTGATTTTAACACTAATATCATTAATATTAGCTCGTTCAGGACCAAAATTACAGAACTTTCCCTGTTCCTTATTATCATGTAGATTTCTTTTATGTTTTGGATAATGTAAGGAAATGCCAACAACAACAAATGTTACCTCTGGGACATCATGGATATCTTGAATAGATTCATATGTTGATCTTCTGCTCTCTCCACCAGCATTTGCTTCACTGCGAGCACTCATTAGGCTAGTTGTCTCTGTCGGGGAACTGTCGCCGGACTCTGTGTGACCTCCTTCCTTCTTGTGGGTATTCATTGAACTGAATTTGTACCTGATGAGGGAAGTTGCAATGTCAGTTTTCATGGAGCTGAATTTCTACTTGCTGAGTCACAGCACTTGAAAACATCTGGATACAGGACATGAGATTGACCAAGGAAAAAAACAGATAGATGGGGGTGAAAGATACACTAAAGAAATATGACAGCTACCCAGGCATCTCATCTTGATCTGGACCAATGTGTGAAACTCCCTGTGACACTAATAATATACACAGACTGATAAGAAGAAGGGTTACAGTGCTGGATTAGACTGTACCAGCATTCACGACCCAGGTACCTACTATATTATTTACTAGACAATACCAGCATTCACGACCCAGGTACCAACTATATTATTTACTAGACAATACCAGCATTCACGCCCAGGTACCTAATATATTATTTACTAGACAATACTAGCATTCACGACCCAGGTACCTAATATATTATTTACTAGACAATACTAGCATTCACGGCCCAGGTACCTACTATATTATTTACTAGACATTACCAGCAGTCACGACCTAGAGACCTACTATATTATTTACTAGACAATATCAGCATTCACGACCCAGGTACCTACTATATTATTTACTAGACAATACCACCATTCACGACCCAGGTACCTACAATATTATTTACTAGACAATACCACCATTCACGACCCAGGTACCTACTATACTATTTACTAGACAATACCACCATTCACGACCCAGAGAGCTACTATATTATTTACTAGACAATACCAGCATTCATGACCTAGAGACCTACTATATTATTTACTAGACAATACCAGCATTCATGACCTAGAGACCTACTATATTATTTACTAGACAATACCAGCACTCATGACCCAGGTACCCACTGTCCTCTTCAAGTTTTAAGGATGAAAACATTCCCCAGAGAGGAGAGAGAAATACTGCACTGGCGGACTAGTGTAGGAAACTACGGTTGTTCTGTTCTGTGCGTCATTTTCCCTACCATTCATTCATTCATTCATTTGCATGTCCCTTGTGGAACTTTGCCTTCCAAACAGTGCTCCTGTAGGCCTTTCAGGCTGTGAGCAAGATGGCCTGCTGCTGCTGCGTCCATTTGCAGATCGTCAACGATTTCTTGCAGCCATCTTCGTTTTGGTCTTCCTCTTTTTCTTTTTCCCATTATGTATCCTTCCAATACGGTCTTCTCTAAATTATCATGACGTTTAATGTGTCCAAAATATTTAAGTTTTCTCTCTTTAATCCTCTTTACTAGCCAGAGCCCCATAAGGGCCTTTGCGGTTTAGCAATGGCACCCTCCAGAGCCCTATGTGACACCGGAGTTTCTTTCATTGAAAACATGATGTTACTTTTCATTTAAATAGTTAGAACTCTTCTGGATTTAAAGTTAAGCTAGTGTTTTAAGCATGTGGGATAAAGACGCCATTTTTGGTACATATATAGCGGGTAAAATTCAAGTTTATTTCGAGACTGAGTGGTAGAATGGTCACACCGACCGACTAGATCTAGCTTACTATATGTGTTTCTAGTAGCTGTAGATCTGTTAGATTTATTGGATGTCACAAAAATCCATAAATATTGATTTTTCCGTGTTGAAATTTGAATGACTACGTATTCTATATTGGATTATGACACAGCTAAGGTAAGTATAAAGTAGATTTTATTGTTCAGCCCTAAAATTTTTTTAGCGCCAAAAATCGTTCCATCGTTTCACACCAGTTTTTTTCTTTTCTTTGTTTTTTTTTTTTTATGACAAATAACTTCATTTATGGAATCTTCATTCATTTCCGCTTATTTTAATGTGTGATACACACGTGTTGATCATGGAAATAATTTGGTACAATAACTTTTACACAGGGACCCCTTCTCCAAAATGTCCGCGCCCTTCTCCAAAATGTCCACGCCGTAAGAAACTAAGGAACATTTTTCAAGTAACGCGGGTGGAAAGAGTTAAAAATCTTATTTTTGTAGTTCTGTCTGCTCCTATCCACAGATTCTTTATTTGTTTTACTTTCTGAAGAGCAATAGATGTCCTCCTTTTAATTTCCCTCATTGTATCTCCATTATTAGTTAGCAGTGATCCAATATATTAAAAACTCTCCACTTCTTCCAATTTTTCCTCATTGATAAATATTTCAGCTGCCTTGTTTGTTTTGTCAGTTGTCATCAATTTAGTTTTCTTTGCATTAAGATAGAGGTTTTGCTCTTCGCTGTTCTTAACGTACTGAAATAATTAGTTTTTCCATTCCTTTTTGTGTTGCGGACAGTACTACTGTGTCATCAGCATATCTAATCTCTGGTATTTCATAACCTCCAATTGTTATGGCATCGTAATATTCTTTGTCTACATCTTCTCTAACATTCCTCATTATATTTTCAGTATACAAGTTAAATAAGTAAGGTGACAATATGCACCCCTGACGGACCCCTTGTTTTATGTCAAACCAAGTTGTTGTTTCACCATTTATTCTTACTTTTGTTTGTTGGTCTAGATACAGCAGTGATGTTAATTGTACCAAATGTGTTGGAAATCCCATTTTCCCTACCACAAATAGAAAATCTCGGTATTCTTGCTTGTTACAACATTCACCATTACTGAATGTCTGCGATATACATTATATAATCACATGTGATATACACAAGACGGCCACAATTTCGGCAAGTGTTACATGAGAGAATGACAACACTGAGCAACGAATTCGTACTTCTGGTTATAAAACTGGGACCAACTTCAGACAACAGGAAATAAGTTACCGTCACTGCCCAAGGTTAACCTGGCATCAATAACGATGTGTTAGTGTGGCTGCCAATAGTGAGACAGAGTGTAACACACGGCAGAATATACAGATAACAAAGATAACAACAGATGATAACACTTACCAATCATATTTTTATTTGTTAGCTTCTCCCAATCAATTTCCTTCTCCACCATCTCTAGACAGGAAGTGTTGCCAGGTACTAGTTGTCCTGTCAAGTTAACTCTCATGTGACTTCTTAGATAAAAGGGATGGCGAATGCAGTAAAACTGGTTGAAATAATAAAGATAGAGGTGTATGGTGTAGTTTTACAAGGCGGCAGAGAGAGTGAGTAAGTGAGAAAAAACGAATAGAAAGTGTGGAAGTAAGATGAGAATGTATAAATGAAAAACATACAGCATCCAATATTAGGCGTGAGCCTTTTTTCAAGGATTACATACACAAACAAAACACGACATATAACTAAAAGAAAATGAAAAGCATATCTTAGTGACCTCCTCCTAAGTAAGAAACACAAGAATGCCTGTCCCATTGACGAGGCATAGAGACCACCGGGGGCGGGGGGGGGGGGGGGCGGCACAAAGAATAGCAGATGAATCCAATCGGAAATAAGAAGCGGGGAAAGGGGGAGAAACAAGTGGGTTGGGATATGGGGCACTTGAAGGGCAATAAACATCTGCAGGCAGCTAGAGAAGCAGCTGTCGGGGGAGGGGGGAAAGCGGAGAGATAATGAATGAAAAACTGAGGGGCGAGGGGAACAGGGAGATAGTATGAAACTGGTGAATGAAAGACAAGACCCGGAAGGGCAATAAACACGATGGGAAACTAAGAGAAAGAAACAAGAAAGTAGAGTATAAACCGCAGAGGAAAAGTGGAAAACTAAAGAAGCTAACGGAAGCTGAAGACATTGTTAATTCCAGCTGGGTGGGGACAGAAAATTTGGAAAATAAGGTGGAAGAAATCTAGCATTTTGTGGGCTTGATCATGGAAATCCACATCCATATGTTGTATGTTTTTCATTTATACATTCTCATCTTACTTTCATATTTTCTAATTGTTTTTTCTCATTTAGTTATTCTTTCTCCCGCCTTGTAAAATTGCACCATACTCCTCTATCTACTTTTGTTACTTTCTGACATCCTTCCTGTGCCGCTAAACTCATACAGGGAAGTAGTAGTTCGCCAAGATTTCCTGTTTTCGGCGAGCTTTTCAACCTGGTCAAGGGATTTTATGCCTACTAGTTTGGCCGCTCTTAACAATGTTCTCTTTTAGAGTTTCACTTTGTCGACCTCTTTTTCTTCGGCCTGTTGTGTTCCACTTGATAACTTGTTTTGGGGATTCTCTGGTTGTTTCTTCTCAGCACGTGACCGACCTACGTCCATCTTCTTTTTCTGGTCACCCATGAAACAAGTTGTTGTTTGTGCATCTGCCTTATCTCCCCGTTGTTCTTGAATTCGTTTCACTTTATCCTGAGGCATTTGTTTTCAAGAGAGTCTTTTTCTTGTCTAGTTCTTTAGGAAAAAAAAGATTTCCAACACATTTGATACAATTAATATCACTGCTGTATCTAGACCAACAGGCAGCAGTAAGAATAAATGGTGAAACAACTTGGTTTGACATAAAACAAGGAGTCCGTCAGGGGTGCATATTGTCGCCTTACTTATTTAACTTGTGTACTTAAAATATAATGAGGACTGTTAAAAGAAGATGTAGACAAAGAATATTACGATGCCATAACAATTGGAGATTATGAAATACCAGAGATCAGATATGCTGATGACACAGTATTACTACTGTCAACACAAAAAAATGGAAAAAACTAATTATGTCAGTCCATAAGAACAGTTAAGAGCAAAACCTAGCTCTTCCCGTGCGGGAGAAGAAACACGGACGTGTCGTGGGTGCGGGAGTAAAAACGCTGGTCTTGTCTGTAAGGGGGTCTAGTTGTAAAATGGAATGGAAAACAGTATTTCCATGTACTTCCGTATACTTAATATGTTTCAAAGTATAGCTAAATGAATGAAAATTTCATAAATGCAGAGTTTTTTTTTTAGGAAAAAAAGAAGTAATGTGATGTTTTTAGACACTGATTGTGGCCAGCTCACCATCGGCTAGGTCTAGATTCGCGCTACTTACCACTACTTACCATCTGAGATGTGTAGATCTACTTGTCGATCTCGTATTGTAACTCCGTATTGCATTCTCGCTGAATGAATGTCTGAACTAACCTCCTAAGTATTCCTAACTACTTCTCCTGTCGTCTAAATATGTCTAGATCTACTTAGAAAACATTCAAGAGCAGCGGGGTGGCCATAGGCTATGTCCATACCCCTATCTACATCGTCAAAAACTGAAAAATTTCCATGCTTCGAGTCCTTTTTCTCGCTCGGCATCGCTCGTAACTAGGCACGCATTCGCCATTTTGAAAGTGTTACCTGATTCGCGGACGAAATATGTACAATCTGAATGTTACACCGCTTGTTTTAATGAAACAAATAATGTCACTAAAGCGACCATACGGTAGTTTAGGGACACTTCCGGTGTCACTATATCGACCATACGCACGGAAAGAGCAGAGATCTTGCGAAGAAAACCAAATTGATGACAACTGACAAAACAAACAAGGCAGCTGAAATATGTATCAATGAGGAAAAATTGGAAGAAGTGGAGAATTTTTAATATCTTAGAGAGGTGTATGGTTTAGTTTTACAAAGTGGCAGAGGGAGTGAGTAAAGTGAGGGAAAAAAAGAATAGAAAGTATGAGAATGTATAAATGAAAAACATACAACATGCGATCAAGGCCATAAAATGCTAGATTTCTTCCGTCAACGCGACTATCCAGAACATGTTCTCTCGTCATCTCGGAACTGCATCGGCCATATATTGCGGCAACAAGGCCTCACTCCTAAACTGCACTGTAGCTCGGACAGAGTTAAACTGGTACTCACGCACCACCCTCATAGCTTGGCAGTTAAAAACATACTGTTTCGCCATCTCCATCTCCCTCAGACAGAGACTGATACACGTGAACTTTTTGGGGAACCCCCATTGGTGGCCTACAGACGGAACAAGAACTCAAGGGACCTTTTAGTTCGTAGTCGTAGTCATTGACAGGTGACATTTTTGATGGTACCAGACGCCGTAGATGCAACACTTGCCCTTTTGTTATCTAGGCTAACCAGATCTCCTTCCCTAAGTCCACGCTATCAGATCATAAGGGTTTCACCTGCACTTCACGCTGTGCTGTTTATGCTATTATGTGCAAACGTTGCGGTATGAAGTATATATGGGAGACTGGTTTGCGCTTAGGAGATCGTTTTCGCCAAGATCTTAACAATATTTCTAAGAGGGTCTGGACAGCTCTGACTAAACATTTTTGCCCTAGCAACCACAGGGGAAAACAGGACATTTCTGTTAGTGCGATCTGCTCTTGTTCTGCTGATGTACGATCTCGGAGGGTCCTTGATCAGCGCCTTATTTTCCAGACTGGCTGTCTCCACCCAGCTGGAATTAACAATATCTTCAGCTCCCTTTTACTTCTTTAGTTTTCCACCTTTTTTTTCCTCTCTGTAATTTATACTCTACTTTCTTGTTTCTTTCTTCTAGCCCCCCTCCTTATCGCCACCTTCTCTTCTTCTCTTACGGCTTTCAAGTGTCTATTACCTTTCCCCCCTGCCCCACCTCCTCTCCGCCTCTTCTTTACGATTGGCTCTGTCTGCTTATTCTTTTTATGGCCCCGCGTGGTCTCTATGTCTCGTCTAGTGGATAAGCATTTCTGTGCTCCCTATTGTTGGAGGATGCCACATTAAGATGTTTCCCATTTAGTTATTTGTTTTTTGTCTTGTTTGTTATGTAATCCTCGAAAAAGGCTCTCGCCTAAATATCGGATGTTGTATATTTTTCATTTATACATTCTTATACTTTCTATCCGTTTTTTTCCTCACTTTATTCATTCCCTCTGCCACGATGTAAAAACTACACCATACACCTCTATCTATCTTTATTATTTCAACCAGTTTTACTGCAGTCGCCATCCCCTTTATTTGAATATCTTGGATCACTACTAACTAATAATGGAGATAAAATGAGGGAAATAAAAAAGGAAGACATCTATTGCTCTTCAGAAAGTAAAACAACTAAAGAATGAGAGATGAACAGACAGAACTATACAAACAAGATTTTTAAGGGCATGCATCTTTCCCATCGCAACATATGCCTGTGAGACCTGGATACTTAACTAAACAGCTGAGAAACAAATACGTGTCATTAAATACTACAGCAAAGTTCTTCATATATCATGGGCACAAAAAAAAGAACATATATCCATACCATAAGTACATAATATTGATGAAGGCTGACTAATAAAGAAGATTAAAGAGAGAAAACTTAAATATTTTAGACATAATGTGAAAAAGAAAGAGAGGAAGACCAAGGCGAAGACAGTTGCAAGACATCGCTGATGATCTGCAAATGGATGCATCAGCAGCAGGCCATCTTGCTTACAACCGAGAGGCCTACAGGAGTGGTGTTAGGGAAGCAAAGTTCCGCAAGGGACATGCAAATGAATGAATGAATTTCTTTAGATGTTTTCCAGCTTTCACATGCATAAATGATAGTGGATATTACATTTGAATTGAATAATCCTAGCTTGGTTTTTGTGCTTATAACTTTTGAATGCCGTATGTTCTCAAGATTCTTGAATGTCAATGCTACTTTTGCAATACGAATTCTAACTTCCTTTATGGTGTCACCATCCTGATCTATGTAGCTGCAGAGACCAATTTCTTTTACTTGTCTTATATCTTATATCCTTCCCGTGCTGTTAAACGTCACATAGGGCTCACAAAGTAGTTCGCAGATTTTTCCTGTCTTTGGTGAGTCTTTCAACCTCATCAAGGGATTTTATGCCTGTTAATTTGGCCTCTCTTAACAATGTCCTCTTCAGAGTTTCATGTGGTCTGCCTCTTTTTCTTTGGCCTGTTGTGTTCCACTTGATAGCTTGTTTTGGGATTCTCTGATTATTTCTTCTCATCAAGTGACCAACATATGTCCATCTCCTTTTCCTGATCACCCATGAGACAGGTTGTTGTTCAGTCATCTGTCTTATCTCTGCATTGTTCTTGAATTCGTTCCACTTGATGCAGAGTATTTTCCTTAGACATTTGTTTTCAAAAGAGTCTAATTTGTTGTCTATTTCTTTAGTTGTTTTCCAGCTTTTGCATGCATAAATGAGGGTGGATATTACATTTGAATTGAATAATCTTAACTTGGTTTTTGTGCTTATAACTTTTGAATTCCATATGTTCTCAAGGTTCTTGAAGTTCGATGCTGCTTTTGCAATTCTGATTCTAACTTCCTTTTGGCCAAGGTATGCAAATTGATTGACTTCTTCAATATCTGTCCCTTCTTTGTGTATTTTTCCATTTTGATTAATAGGAATTTTCATTATTTTTGTTTTGTCCTTGTTAATTTCAAGTCCTATTTTGCTAGCCAGTGAAGACAGGCTATCTGTTTTTTTCTTGCATGGAATTCACATTGTTACTGATAAGAGTTATGTCATCAGCAAAATCAAGATCTTCTAGTTGGGTCTCATGTACCCAGTCAATACCTGTGTTACCTGTGCAGCATTTTTTCATTATGAGGTCTATTGTAATCCCAAAAAGTAAAGGAGACAGTATACATCCTTGTTTCACACCTGTTTCAATCTGGAACCATTCACTCGTCCCTTCTTCTGTCTTGACTGCACAAACATATCCATTGTAGAAGTCCTTAATGATGTTGACAATTTTAGATGGTATTCCATATAGCCCTATGTGACGTTTAACGGCTCGGGAAAGATATAAGATATAAGATAAGATTCCATATTGACTTAAAATTCTCCATAATGAATCTCTGTGCATGCTATCGAATGCCTTTTTAAAATCTATGAAGTTCAGTATTAATGGTTTCTGCTTTTCAATATGTTCTTCAAGTATTACTCTTAGAGTAAAGATCTGGCTGAGACAGCTTCTCCCTTTTCGAAATCCTGCTTGTTCTTCTCTCATTGCAGTATCCACTATATCCTTAAGTCTATTCAAAATGACCTTGCAAAATACTTTTGACACAACTGATATTAAGGTTACTCCTCTCCAATTGTTACAGTCACTAAGGTTGCCTTTTTTTTTGGTATTTTCACCTTTTTCCATTTAGAAGGGACCTTTTCTTCTTTCCAAATCTTGTTAAACATTCTCTGTAGTTGTCTCATGTTGTCACTATTGATAGCTTTTAGCATTTCGGCTGTTATTTCATCTTCACCTGCAGCTTTGTTGTTAGCCATTAAATTCACTGCTGTTTCAATTTCAAGTAATTTAATTTCTTCTAGGTTGACATTTAGTTGTGGGGCTGGTAAGTCGGTTTCAAGGTTTAACAATTCTTTTGGGTGTGGTCGATTAAGTATTTCTTGGAAGTGTTCAGCCCATCTTTGCTTTTAGTCTTTATTTCATGTTAATAGTGTTCCAGTTTTGCTAAGGATTGGTCTTTCTTTAGATGTAATAGTACCTGTTAGTCTCTTTTGTATGTTATATAGTTTTGCCGTCTCCTGTTTTTGCTGCTTTCTCTGCCTCTTTCACCATATTGTGTATGTATTCTCTTTTATCCCTTCTAGCTGAACTTTTTACTTTCTTGTCTATTTCTTTGTATGTGCTTTCACCAGATCTTTTCCAAGATCTGTCTTTACATTCAACATGTCTAATTTGGCTGCTCGTCTTTCATGTATGTCATCATTTCATTCCTTTGCATGTCCCTTGCGGAACTTTGCCTCCCAAACAGCACTCCTGTAGGCCTCTCGGTTGTGAGCAAGATGGCCTGCTGCTGCTGCATCCATTTCCAGATCGTCAACGATGTCTTGCAGCCATCTTCGTTTCGGTCTTCCTCTTTTTCTTTTTCCCATTATGTATCCTTCCAATACGGTCTTCTCTAAACTATCATGACGTTTAATGTGTCCAAAATATTTAAGTTTTCTCTCTTTAATCCTCCCTACTAGCCAGCCCTCTTCAATATCAAGCTCCTGTAGTATAGATATATTTGTTCTTTTTTGTGTCCACGATATCTGGAGAACTCTTCTGTAGCATTTACATTCAAAGGCATTTATGTGTTTCTCAGCTGTTTTGTTAAGTGTCCAGGTCTCACAGGCATATGTTGCGATGAGAAAGATGCATGCCCTTAAAAATCTTATTTTTGTGGTTCTGTCTGCTCCTCTCCACAGATTCTTTATTTTTCATGTATGTACTTCCATGTTTTATCTGATATCTATGCTTTTCTATTTGGTTTTTCCAGTCCAGCGCTTACTTTTGCTGCTGTGATTATGGCTGTGCTGTAAGAATTCCATAACTCATCTATACCTATCTTCTCAACTTCACTGGGTGTTTTGGAATGATTGACAAGTTCCTGATTGAAATTAATGGTAGTATTTTCTTCTTGTAGGCTGTGGCTGTTTATCTTTCTGTGTACTGATTTCTTGTGTTGGTTTTTCAATTTTAGTTTTATTTTCCCTATACACAGGTTGTGATCACTGTTGACATCTGCACCCCTATAAGCCCTTACATCTATGAGAGATGTTCTGTATTGCTTTCTAATACAAAAATGATCTACCTGGTTTCTAGTTCTATCATCTGGAGACATCCACGTTGTTTTAACTTCTTTTACTACTGTATCTAATTTCTGTAGGTTCAGTTTTTCTCATTTCTGGTTATTAATTAATACTACTATAGGGAGTAGATAAATAACATTAGCAAACCTAGGTTGATTGGTAACCCAATGGTCAGAGACAGGCGTTACCGGAAGTGCGCAAATCTGGAGGTCCGTCTCTGGCCAGGTAAAGAAAGGAAAATATAATTGTGATCGGTCGAGATTCTGTAAACTGAGCACGCACGAGGCCAGCGATCGACGGAGCCATGTTACTGTCAAGAGCGAATGAAAAAATGTGTTCGTCAGATGAGAAGCAATATGTGTTAGATTAGTATGGGTTTTTATTATGTGATGTGGATGACTGCAAGCTGTGCTGTGGGCTTTCTCAGTCAATCCTAATCCACATAGGTAAATACTTTGTTAGGATTGTGTTATGTATGGTAAAGAATAAAGCATAACTCAGAGAAGGTGTAATTGTTCTATGTAAGATTTTGATATTGTTTTGTGTAATGTTGAAGTGTGTTTTATGTGCACTTCATTTTATATTGCTGATTTTATGCATATGCATTTGATATATTCTTGCCAATTAGTTACGTTTGATACAAATTGTATCAAACACAAATATTTATGAAAAATGTTTAGTAATTATGTTGATATCAATGTAAGACATGCTCAGGCAAAGTCAGCATTACAGAAAATGAGAAACATCTCGTGCAACAGATCCATATCAAGATTCTGAGAACTTAAATGTTACATCGAGACAGTTTTTTTTTTATGGATGTGAAGCATGATCCATGGAAAAAAAAAGAGTACAGTGAGAAATGGAGGCCACGGAAATGTGTTTTATAAGAAGGATGTTGAAGGTACCATGGACAGCTAAGAAAACCAACGAAGAAGTCTTAAAAGAGGCTGGAGTTAAAAGGCAAATTACAGCAAAGATCAGAGGCAGACAAGCGAGATTTGTAGGACATTTTCTGAGAATAGGAAAATTGAAACACATTGTGGCAACTGGAAAAATTGAGGGAAGAAGAGATGGAGAAAGACAGGGAGAGAAGTTACTGGATGGGCTGTCAGTGTGGCTAAGAAGAAAGTCACCGACGGATCTTGTAATCAAGTCTAAAGACAGGGAATTGTGGAGACAAATGATGGCCTACGCCATGCGGCACAGCACTTGGTTGACTGAATGTAAGCTGATGACTAACGTATAAACTGGATGATTCACTATGTTGATTTGCTAACTGTATAAAAATGATGACTATAATGAACAATAGAAACTTATGATTATTAGATTTGTTTTTTTTATGTTTCTGTTCATTGGTGCATGATGATTCTTGTTGATTCGCTACGTAAAATTGATGATTTTTTAATCAATAATAGAAACTTACGATTATTAGAAGAATTTTTTTTTTTGGTGTTTCTGTTCACTGGTGTAATGTGTCAATGTGTAGTGTGTGAATATGTAGTTAGTGTTATCATCAATCATCACATGACCAACAATATACAATATAAATACATATGTACAATATATACTATTATTACCCCCATTATAATCTCTTTTTTTTAAATACTACACTGTATCATATGCAAATCGTAGGCTGGTGACATTGTAGCCTCCGATGTTAAATCCTGGGTTATGTTTGATTTCTCTGATGATATTTTCAGTGATAAGAAATCTGGTGAGAGGACACAGCCATGCCAAACTGCTTGCTTTGTTGCTTGTTGATTCCAATACACTGTTATTCTCATATCTTTGCCCTCAATATTTATATCCCACAGCCAGCGTGGGACTGGCTCCATCAGCAGGTGCACGGTTCAGTGGGTGTTAGAACAGAAGGCGGAGCACATATGGGAATGCCCAGAGTGTGGGGATGCCAATCTCTGATTACAGATTTATATCTAATATTTTCATGATTTTGTCTTGTTTTATCAAATGCTTTGATGGTCAGTGAAGCCTACAAATAGGTCTTTCTGTGCTTCTAAAGTTCTTTCCAAATTGCTGTCTCCTATTTCCATCTTTACTCTGTCTCTAGTTCTTCTCATAATAATTCTCAGAAGTAGTTTTGTGACATGACACGAAAGGTTTCTTCTTCTGAAATCTTCACACTCTTTAGTCTCTGGCTTCTTTGACAAAGCTATGAAAGTGGATTTTAACAGTTTACACCTTAACAAATACAAAAATGACAAAGAGATAGGAAATAAAAGAAAATATAAATTCACACTGACATGTAACAAATAAGAAAAAAAAATGAATGAATGAATGATCTTTATTTTTAAAGGGTAAAGAATTGGGCACACAAGCCTGTCTTTCATTCTTCCCATACACTTGATTTAATACAAGTATATAAATTACATTAGGAAAAAAGCATATCAAAAGAGTGTAAGATGAAACTATTACACTCAAAGAAGTAATTAACGTAACAAAATAGCTCTCACACAAGCATACACTCAGATAAAAAAGGAAGCACTTTGCTGTGCCCAACCCAGACACCATGGCAAACCTTGATCTGTTACAAAGCCTGAATAAGTGTAGCAACTTGTTATCAGGAGTGTCACAGAGAAGAGACAGGGTCTTGATCAGCTCTAGTTTGCTGATAATGGCGCCATCACTCTAATACAGTCATCTTTGCTCCAAATCTTGAATATCCCAACAGCCACTACTTTGTGTTTGATAAGTCTGTGTCATTGTGACATATCACTGAATATCAAAGTATTTGTAGTTCCCTATTAATTATGAGGGATTCTGAGATGTTAGTATCATAGAGAATCATATAATTTATTTTCATATAAAATGATTCACGAATGGAGAAGTGTATGCTATCATCTGTCAGTGCATCACTCAATATCACACTCACTCTTACATCCTAAACAACAAACAATGAAAGATTACATGCAGAACACCAAATGGCATAGTAACACTATGTAAACTGCAGAGCATCCATTCATTTTTTTTCTTTTGAAACTCACTGATGTTGTTGACGCAGAGGACTTTTTTTGTGTTGTTTTTTCACTACAGCTTGTAAATTTGTACATATCTTGACTCGAAATCCAATCTGTGATTCAGGATATGCCTATTCTGTGTTTGTGGTTTCATCAAGACCAAACTGGCAGATGACAGATGAATCACTTCTGTCACCCACTCTATGTTCCATGGTGCTGTCTTTCTGTTAACACCTGCAGAGTAGTGTTAGTTCACACAGCTGCTTCAACAACAGTTACCTGCAGAGTAGTGTTAGTTCACACAGCTGCTTCAACAAGAGTTACCTGCAGAGTAGTGTTAGTTCACACAGCTGCTTCAACAAGAGTTACCTGCAGAGTAGTGTTAGTTCACACAGCTGCTTCAACAAGAGTTACCTGCAGAGTTGTATTAGTTCACACAGCTGCTTCAACAAGAGTTACCTGCAGAGTAGTGTTAGTTCACGCAACTGCTTCAACAAGAGTTACCTGCAGAGTAGTGTTAGTTCACACAGCTGCTTCAACAAGAGTTACCTGCAGAGTAGTGTTAGTTCACACAGCTGCTTCAGCAAAACACTAACAGTTTTTTCTCTTGTAGTGAATGTTACCACATAAAAAATCCCCATAAATATTCACTAGCATACAATTCAGTTCAAGACTGTGTACATTAGAGAACATAGAATACAATCTGTAATAAGAGACTGGCATCTCTGCACCCTGGGCATTTCCACATGTGCTGGAGCTTCTGTTCAAACACCCAGTGAAGTGTTCACCTGGTGATGGAACCAGCCACACACTAGCTGTGGGTGATGGAACCAGCCACACACTAGCTGTGGGTGATGGAACCAGCCACACACTAGCTGTGGGTGAGGCATGCTACTTCACTTCATGCAGAATGTCCACTCAAACAAATGAGTAAGTCTAGTTCTTGTGTGTGTTATGCCATGTACTGCCATGAATGTCAACACTATTCTTATCTTTAACATTTATAACAGTTAATACAATGCTTATCTTTAACATTTATAACAATTATAAACTTCCAAACTCCCAATTACTGAACAAAGCCATATAACTGCAGTTATTTTTCCCAATTTTGTAAAAAGCTGTTTACACAGTGTATACACAGTGTATACGAATACATAGATGAGAACAACACAAGAATATTGTCTGCTCGTCTATACAAATCTTTCACATCTTCCCCAATATATAGATGAGAACAACACATGAAAGTAAAGCTCAATAACAATGTCTTGTCTGTGAAGTGTGGCAGCTAGAACCTTCACTTCCAGCAGTTCAACAGCGACAGTTATCGGTTCTCTTACATCTGCTAGGCTTGTATTCAGTACATTTTACTGACTAAATGTATCAGCACCACAAGGAGGATCTAAACACTGACAATATTTTGGATACTGATGGATTTCTCTACTAGTACATTTTACTGACTAAATGTATCAGCACCACAAGGAGGATCTAAACACTGACAATATTTTGGATACTGATGGATTTCTCTACTAGTACATTTTACTGACTAAATGTATCAGCACCACAAGGAGGATCTAAACACTGACAATATTTTGGATACTGATGGATTTCTCTACTAGTACATTTTACTGACTAAATGTATCAGCACCACAAGGAGGATCTAAACACTGACAATATTTTGGATACTGATGGATTTCTCTACTAGTACATTTTACTGACTAAATGTATCAGCACCACAAGGAAGATCTAAACACTGACAATATTTTGAATACTGATGGATTTCTCTACTAGTACATTTTACTGACTAAATGTATCAGCACCACAAGGAGGATCTAAACACTGACAATATTTTGGATACTGATGGATTTCTCTACTAGTACATTTTACTGACTAAATGTATCAGCACCACAAGGAAGATCTAAACACTGACGATATTTTGGATACTGATGGATTTCTCTACTAGTACATTTTATTCTACCTGTTCTTCTGGGAGAGAAATTTTAATAAGCTAAACAAGTTGAATCTATCTGTGCAGTAAAATGTCTGCTTCAGAAATTACAATGATCCAAAAATACCACAAGAATTCTCAATGTGAAAGTAAAGAAAGTCTGCAGCTATTTCACTGGCATTTGTCACATGTTTCTATGCTAAATAGTTTTTGCTTTATGCTAAAAAAAACTTCCAGTAGTATCCAGCATTTAGGCCAAAGATCTTTTTCACAGACTACATAAATATGAAATAATAAGGGGAACAAATTCAAAATATACTCAGTGTAACATTTTCAGCATGCAAACATGAGAGTGGATACTCATTTGATCTAAGAACAGGATTTTCAGAGGTACAACAAGACAGTCAGTTGCAGAATACAAAAACAAGACAGTCAGTAAAATAACATGAAAAAAGACAGTGTCACAGAACATGAAACAAGACAGTCACAGAACATGAAACAAGACAGTCACAGAACATGAAACAAGAGAGACAGTCACAGAACATGAAACATGACAGTCAATCACAGAACATGAAACAAGACAGTCATAGCATGGATTATGTTCTCTGCTTTATTTTGTGGGAAGTAATGAACAACTGACAAAAGTGTCTGTGATATATAGTAAAGTGACATACAAACATATACCATGGTAAAGTGACATATAAACATATACCATGGTAAAGTGACATATAAACATATACCATGGTAAAGTGACATGAATATCAAAAACTTACTTAGCAAGATCACATATAGTTGTTAAATCTAAACAAAAGCCAGTGAATGAGACAGATGGTGTTTAGTAGCAGTAGAAATGTGTGTCATGAGAAAGATACAATCACAGCTGAGTGTGACACAATCACAGCTGAGTGTGGCACAATCACAGCTGAGTGTGACACAATCACAGCTGAGTGTGACACAATCACAGAGACAATAACAGATGAGATTAACACATTAAAAAAATGCAGAGAAACCCAAAGGAATACAATGAAAATCAAAGTAATAACAAACGGTAAATATTACATTATTATTAAATTATCCGTGACATGAGATACAGACACCTCAATATGTCCACATGACAAGGTGGAAAATTAGTTGATTAAATATATCAACACATACAGATCTATGCATCTACAAGAGCTTAAGTGAAGTGGCAGCAATAATACAACAATGTTAAAGATGTGGAGGACATTCATTCTATGAGTACACTGGGAACCAGGCGCTTCTCTTTGATAAAATAACTTTTAGCATAGTGATAACAGGTTAGAGACACTGACATATGAAATCTGGTATGGTGGTGACAAGAGATTAGAGACACTGACATATGAAATCTGGTATGGTAGTGATAACAGGTTAGAGACACTGACATATGAAATCTGGTATGGTGGTGACAAGAGATTAGAGACACTGACATATGAAATCTGGTATGGTAGTGATAACAGGTTAGAGACACTGACATATGAAATCTGGTATGGTGGTGACAAGAGATTAGAGACACTGACATATGAAATCTGGTATGGTAGTGATAACAGGTTAGAGACACTGACATATGAAATCTGGTATGGTAGTGATAACAGGTTAGAGACACTGACATATGAAATCTGGTATGGCAGTGACAACAGGTTAGAGACAGTGACACATGAAATCTGGTATGGCAGTGACAACAGGTTAGAGACAGTGACACATGAAATCTGGTATGGCAGTGACAACAGGTTAGAGACACTGACATATGAAATCTGGTATGGTGGTGATAACAGATTAGAGACACTGACATGAAATCTGGTATGGTGGTGACAACAAGTTAGACACACTGACATGAAATCTGGTATGGTGGTGACAAGAGATTAGAGACACTGACATGAAATCTGGTATGATGGTGACAAGAGATTAGAGACACTGACATGAAATCTGGTATGATGGTGACAAGAGATTAGAGACACTGACATGAAATCTGGTATGGTGGTGACAACAAGTTAGAGACACTGACATGAAATCTTGTATGGTGAGTTATAATGAAGATGTGAACAAGACAGTGTCTGGTTTCATTATACCGGATGCTGTGTCTCTCTCTCTCCACACATATGGACACACGAGACAGAAACTACACCTGATGTTACCAGCAAGGGACACTGTGGAACAGTTTTTCAAAGAGTTGCAGAAATGGATAACAAAATAAGGAAAGGTGGAGTAAAAGCCCTCCTATGACAAGCAGGCAAACCATCAGAATGACTAGATGGCACACGGAGTCAGGCAAACCATCAGGAAGACTAGGTGGCACACGGAGTCAGGCAAATCATTAGCAGGACTAGGTGGCACACGGAGTCAGGCAAACCATCAGGAAGACTAGGTGGCACACGAAGTCAGGCAAATCATTAGCAGGACTAGGTGGCACACAGAGTCAGGCAAACCATCAGCATGACTAGGTGGCACACGGAGTCAGGCAAACCATCAGGAAGACTTGGTGGCACACGGAGTCAGGCAAACCATCAGCATGACTAGGTGGCACACGGAGTCAGGCAAACCATTTGCATGACTAGGTGGCACATGTAGTCAGGCAAACCATCAGCATGACTAGGTGGCACACAGAGTCAGGCAAACCATCAGCATGACTAGGTGGCACACGGAGTCAGGCAAACCATCAGCATGACTACTGGAAAAAATTAGGACACAGAGTCAGGCAAACCATCAGCATGACTAGGTGGCACACGGAGTCAGGAAAACCATCAGCATGACTACAGGAACAAGTTAGCACACGGAGTCAGGCAAACCATC
Source organism: Achatina immaculata (assembly GCA_009760885.1). NCBI lineage: Eukaryota > Metazoa > Mollusca > Gastropoda > Stylommatophora > Achatinidae > Lissachatina > Lissachatina immaculata. The sequence goes on from CM019718.1 coordinate 43,069,482, forward strand.
AGTATGACTACAGGAACAAGTTGGCACATGGAGTCAGGCAAACCATCAGTATGACTACAGGAACAAGTTGGCACATGGAATCAGGCAAATCATCAGCATGACTACAGGAACAAGTTAGCACATAGAGTCAGGCAAACCATCAGCATGACTACAGGAACAAGTTGGCACACAGAGTCAGGCAAACCATCAGTATGACTACAGGAACAAGTTGGCACACGGAGTCAGGCAAACCATCAGTATGACTACAGGAACAAGTTGGCACATGGAGTCAGGCAAACCATCAGTATGACTACAGGAACAAGTTGGCACATGGAGTCAGGCAAACCATCAGTATGACTACAGGAACAAGTTGGCACATGGAATCAGGCAAATCATCAGCATGACTACAGGAACAAGTTAGCACATAGAGTCAGGCAAACCATCAGCATGACTACAGGAACAAGTTGGCACACGGAGTCAGGCAAACCATCAGTATGACTACAGGAACAAGTTGGCACACGGAGTCAGGCAAACCATCAGTATGACTACAGGAACAAGTTGGCACATGGAGTCAGGCAAACCATCAGTATGACTACAGGAACAAGTTGGCACATACAGTCAGGCAAACCATCAGCATGGCTACAGGAACAAGTTGGCACACGGAGTCAGGCAAACCATCAGTATGACTACAGGAACAAGTTGGCACACGGAGTCAGGCAAACCATCAGTATGACTACAGGAACAAGTTGGCACAGACTCAGCTTATAACAGTGAAGATAATGTTACTGGGGTAACAGCAGAACAAAACATGTACTAAGTGATCAATGGTTAAATCTTAAATCTAAATCACTTACTAGAAAAAACATCACACAAACCAATGACCAAATCTTGAATATTAATCACTTATTTAAAAAAAATATCACAAAATTCAATTACATCTTGAATCTTAATCACTTATTAGAAAAAAAAGTCACAAAAAATCAATTATTAAATCTTGGATATCGATCATTTATGTGCAAAACATCACAATAATCAATGATCACATCTTGAATCTCAACCAGTTTTATATTTTCCAAATGAAAAAAACACAAGAACAACAAAATATAACATCTTTTAAAAAAAAATGTTACATGTACCTGAATAAAACAAATAACAATAACAAACATGAACTGTTCCTGCGACAGTTATGTAACAGATAGAGTGACATGAATGTAAAATTTCCATGAACTTTCTTGTGACAGACAGCATGACATGAATGTAAAATTTCAACTCAAACCAAACTTATGCAGAAACTTGTGGGAAGTTGCCATGCCTGCAAGGTTTTTCTTGTGTAAGTACAGCAGAGAAGTGTTCCAGGAGGACCAGCTGGAGGAGTGTTCCTACACTATGTAGATCTGTGTGGCAGCAGAGGACTGCACTTCGATCTGTCCCAGCTTAAACTGGATTCGCTTCAGCCAGGAAAGAAGGATGGACGAGTTGAAGGAGGTCTGGTCCTTGGTGGGGTGAGGTGGTTCCCAGTTCTGGCAGTTCTGTAACCTGACCTGAAGGTGGCCTGGAAGCTGACCAAGAAGCTCACAGTTATTTTTCTAATAAAAAATTGTCTTGCTCTATCTGACAATTCATCATCATCATCATCATCATCATCATGATGTGCCATGTCAACTGGCACTGACCATTATGCTTCTCCAGAGTACATGATCCTTCATGCAGGCCATCAGCTCACTTGGTGATCTCCTCTCACACCATCCCATCAGACTGTCCAGTATCATTTCTCTTGGTCTTCTTCTGGATCTTATTCCTTCTATTTTTCCTGTTGTTATAATATTTTCAATGCCCCCTCTTCTCATTGCATGTCCTATCAAAATACATTGTCTCTCTCTTATCTTTTTGACAAGGTTTTTTTGTCTCTCCAGCTCTTCTCATACATTCTTCATTAGTTATTTTTGCTGTCCAGGGGATTCGCAACATTCTTCTAATAAACCACATTTCTGCTGCTTCCAATGATTTCTGTGCAGGCCAGTCTATTGTCCATGATTCACTTTCATATAACAAGATAGGTTCAATATAGCATTTTAGGACTCGTTTTCTAATTTGATTAAGGATGTGTTGCATAATACAAAGGGAAGTCACTAAGTAACTTGCAAACTGAAATGTTTTATCAGTGGCAGTTATCAGGTAGTATCTAAATATATTCTTAGATAGTACATCATCCAACTTTATAACAGTTGTATGTAGGGGGCGCTGGGAGTTATGTGCGCAAAGCAATAACAAAATGGTTATCCAACTGTTAGTGTGTACCAAAGAAGAACAGAGAAGCGTAGTGCGATTTTTGTGGGCTAAAGGACATTCATAAGGAAATTATTACAGTTTATGCTGAAAAGTGTTTATCACATAAAGCGGTCTATAAATGGGTAAAAGAATTTTCTCAGGGACACACCGAAATTGTTGACAAAGTCCAACTTGGCCATCCCGTTCAGATCGCAACAGAAGCGACTGTGCAACGTGTGAATGAGATTATCAGAGCTGACAGACGAGTAATGATAGACAGTGTAGCAAGTGCAATCGGATGTTCACATGGCTTAGCCTACAGAATAATGCATGAGCAATTGAATTTTCAGAAAGTTTGCTCACATTGGGTACTCAGAGATCTGAATGATGAACACAAAATGAACCAATTTGGTTTGTCATTGCAGCATCTCTATCATTATGCATATGAAGGTGAAGACATGCTCCAAAGGATTATTACTGGAGATGAATCTTGGGTGCACCACTACCAACCCGAATCAAAATGTGCCTCAATGCAGTGGAAACACCTGTCATCGCCATGCGCAAAAAAATTAAAGATTACGCCTGCTGCAGGGAAGGTTATGCTGACAGTGTTCTGGGATTATCAAGGAATGTTGTTAATCAAGTTTCAGAAGTATGGTGACAGTGTGAATTCTGTATTGTACTGTGAAGTTCTGTCGATGCTACAGGATGCAATTCAAAGAAAACTTCTTGGTTTGCTGACTAGAAGTGTGTTTCTCCTTCACGACAATGCCAGACCACATATGGCTCGGTTAACCCAAGAGAAAATTAGCTAGTTGGGTTGGGAAGTTCTTGAACATCCACTCTACAGTCCTGACTTAGCTCCAAGTGATTTTCACCTGTTTGGTCCATTGAAAAACCACCTCAGCGGGAGAAGATTCTCGAGTGACAAAGAGGTGGAAACAGAAGTAAAAATATGGTTAAAAAATTGGACTCCCGACTTTTATGCCATGTTTTGCGTAACTGATTACACGATGGGACAAATGTATCAATGTTGGTGATGATTACGTTGAGAAACAGAGGAATAGTGTAGGTTCAAAAATTTAAAGTTTTCAAATTACTGTTGCATTTAGTTTTTTTTTGTAACAGGCATCTGTGAGTTACTTAGTGACTTCCCCTCGTATGTTTCTCATTCTCTGAATGTAGAGTTTGCTTGGCCTATTCTGTTCCTAATTTCTGTTCTGCATTTCCCATCTGAAGTTATTACTGATCCAAGCTATTTAAATTTCTGCACCTGCTTTAGAATAGTTTCATTTAATTTTATATTGCATTTTGGTCAATTCTGTTTCTTAGATATAACCATAGTCTCTGTCTTTTTTGATGTTTAAATTAAGGCCTTTCTGTTCAGTTTCTTTAGTGACCTTATCCAAGAGATTTTGCAAGTCTTGTTGGTTCCCAGCTATCAGTACTGTGTCGTCAGCATACCGAAGGTTGTTAATATTGTAACCTCCTACTTTTATGCCTGGTTCTGTGATGATCATTTTTAGAATATTCTCATTGTACAGAGAAAAAAAAGGTCTGGAGATAGTACACACCCCTGTCACACTCACTGTTTTATTGGTTGATATTTTCCAGTTTTATTTTCAACTTGAATCACTGTTTCCTCTATAACAGTGTACTGAATGATAAAAGGAAAGTTAGACAACTCATCTGAGAATGGGAGAGATGGTATAAAAAAAGAGTTATGTTACATTACTCAGCTGTTTATGCGTGGAGTCCATTCCCTTTGTGTAGCATGGCCTTGTAAGTAATGATTATAATTGTTGTTATTATTATTATTATTCTTATTAATGAATATGATTATGAAAAAATACTGTAAACTAAATAGTAACATTGAATAGAGACAGAGAAAAGTGGGTAAGAAATGAAAAGAAAGGCATAGAACTTCAATGACACTTGAACAAAACACAGACAAAGGTAAACAGTGAATAGAAAAAGACAAGACTCAGTGACGCTGAGATTTAGGTAATATAAAGGAAGGATGCCAGAAAGTAGGATGGTCCAGTGATAACAAAGTGGTGATTGGACGTTGACATGAGTAAACAAAATAGAAAAGATGAATAGAAAAGGCAGACACAATGAAAAGCCAGGACACAATAAATCCTCCGACATGAAAGAGCAAGATAATGACTTGCGTAAATAACAAATGTAAAGTCGAAACTGATACAGACAGACACGTGTTAGGATGCTATTGCACACAGTTTTTAAATAAAGGTGTGACCAATTTGGCCAGCTGACCAATTAAATATTTAAAGGAGTGGCCTATTGGACAACTGACTTACAAGAGGTAAGTCATGGGGCAGTTTGAATGACGGACAATCAGAACGCTCATGGGAACCAGTGGACATCTGAAGGGCGGAGCCAAAATACTTATTGGTTAATCCATCAAGCTGGACTTTAAGATAAAAAGGCGAGTGGAGAGTCAGGAGAGAACCAAGAAGTACAGAAGTAGAAGAGAGCCGAGACAGAGGAGGGAGATCATCAGAACACTGTCGGTTTGGCAAGTAGTGACTGACCAGAACTGCAAGAAGGATGGTCAGTGCAGGTGGACAGTCAAGAGTGAAGAAAGAATGTCTGACAAGAACAGCCGAGAAGTTATCATATGAGAGATAAGAACAGAAGTCCAGAGATGAGGCAAGTAGACTTTGCTTGTTAGTACACTGCGATTGAGAGACGGCGGAGGAAGACCATCAGAAGAAATCAGAAGACAGACAAGAGAAGAAAGAGGACAAGATGATATAAAATCAGATGTAGTGTTAGACGGAAGATGGTTTTCAAGTGATTCAAGTGATTAAGAAGAAGTGACACTTTGGAAACTGGGAGTACAGTGATTTTAGACGAGAAACTAGTTGACCACGTGTTGCAGACGTGATATAATACTGAGATAGGAAATGTTCTCGTATCAAATGTAGAATATTGTGAATTTGAGAAATGCTGCATGTAAAATATTATAGAGTTTGATAATGTGAACAAATGATTAAGTGTTTCAATCCAAGTGATGTAGTCGACCAATACATCTTGAACTTATTTGTCAGAATTAAATAAATAATGTATAATTTTCATTGGACTTGCTCTAGATTTCTCTCTCTCTCTCTCTGAACCTTAAGTGCCCAGGGCACATGGGGCTTCCGCAAGGGTTTTCCACAAATGCCTGTCCTTCGCCTTTTTTTCTGCTCTTGCCCAGGTGAGCCCTCTATTGCTCAACATCCTTTCTGTTGTTCTTCTCCATGTCTCTTTTGGTCTACCCTTACTTCTGTTCCCCTGTGGTGTCCATCTTAGTGCTGTTTTTGGTAGTGAGTTGTCAGTCATTCGGAGCACATGTCCCAACCATCGCCAGCGTCTTTCCTCAATAATTGTTGTCAGTGGCTTTATCTGCATTTCTGCCAATAAGATGTTATTTCTTATGGTGTTTGGCCAAAATATTTTCTAATTCTTCGTAAACATTTAGTCTGGAAAGAATTCAACTTGTTTTCTATGGTTTTGGTGATTTTCCAGCATTCACTTCCATAGAGTAGTAGACTTAGAACATTACTCTTAAATATCCTGATTTTCATATTTATGCTTAGTTTTTTTGATTTCCATATAGTCTGCAGCACTGCAAAAGTCTGGTTTGCTCTAGTAAGTCTGCTGTTGATGTCCTCTGTGCTGTCTCCATTTTCTACTACTTTACTGCCAAGGTATACAAATTCGTTGACCTCCTCCACTAACTTGCTATCTACTCTGAGTACATTTCTGTTGTTCACATTTTGCTTCATTAACTTTGTCTTTCCTACGTTGATCTTTAGTCCTATGTTGTTTGCATTCTGAGTTAGCTTATTTATTTTATCTTGCATATCTTTGTGTCTGCTTGATAGTAGACAAATGTCGTCTGCAAAGTCAAGGTCCTCCAGCATTGTGTCAAGGGTCCATTGTAATCCTCTGCGTTTGTCTGATTTTGCCTCCTTCATTAACCAGTCTACTGCCAAGATAAATAATGTTGGTGATAGTACACATCCCTGCTTCACTCCTGTTTGTACCCTAAAGCTGCTGGAGGTATGTTCTCCACAGATCACTTTGCAGCTCTAGATTTAGTGAAGTGGTAAAGTTTTGTGAAACCTGTGATGTGTTAATCAAAGAGCATCTTTAAGCTTCAATTCTATAACATGGAACTATTCAGAAATATATAATTCACACAATCTTCAATGTTATATTTGTCTCAAATTGCACGTGGCTCACGCACAAGATATGGCTAAGAAAAGTCGTGACAGAAAGCAGTTGATCTAGAACAGTTGAAGTTTTAGTCCAAACTAAACAGTGACGTCTATGGACAGCTGTAACTGCCGGGAATTTATTCAACATGTTGTCTGAGTGGAGATTTGTCCTGTCTTGAGTTTATGGATATGTATGCACTGTCAGTCATGCCAACACCATCACCCTGTGCATCAATAAAATCTTTAACATAAATCTACACAGAAGCTGCTAAAGCGTTGGCACTGAGAGAATGAACGTTCCTGGGATGTAAGTCTGTGAAGCGGATAGTAAAACAGACAAAGAAAAAGTGTGTTATAATCTAAACAGACGAAGGAAGGAAAAAGAGTATAATCTTGAATGTAAGCATTTCCACTAGTAGAATGCTTTCCAGGTATTACATTAGTGTGATAAACATACAGGGAAATAGAATCATAGATCTAGATAACTGGATATCACACAGATTTGACTGAAATTGATATAGGTGGAAAAAATAGATAGTGAAACTATTTCACCTGCTGTCATTATAGATGTTTTACAATCCTCTGCTCTTTGCCATCTATGTTAATGTGAAGTCAAGCATTTTAATAATCTTATCATGTTTCACTTTGTCGAATGCTTTGGTGTAATCAATGAAGCATTTTAAAATTCTTTTTGTTAGCGTTTGTAAAGCGTAAATGGCATTGTGTGTTCCCTTTCCTTCAACAAATCCAAACTGTTCATCTGCTATTTCCATTTTTTTTATCTTTTTCCTTGTTTTTCTCATAATAACTCTCAGAATTAGCTTTGTTATGTGACATGAGAGGCTGATAGTCCAGTGGTCATCACATTCCTTTGCACCTGGTTTCTTTGGTAGTGCTATGAACATGGAATTAAGCACGTCATTGGGCATATAACCACTGTTGTAAATGTCATTCAGTAACTTGGTTATTATTTTTATTCCTGTCT